>JAJEKV010000070.1:692097-1253912 GCA_021234155.1 Isoetes taiwanensis
TTCATGCATTTAGTTTCGCAGCAGGAGGTTTGTGAATCACTGATTGTTTTATTCTTAGCATATGATCACCCAGCATCTGGAAGCAGAGTCCGAGAAGGCAATTGCTAGCTGCCATCCTGACTTTTAGTTTGACATGGGGCAGACCTCATCTCCGATCATCAGACCGGAAATATTTGATCTGAATCTGCCAATGCCATGCTCCATAGCCGACGGCACAGGACCACCAAAAGCTTTTAACTCACCCAGAAGCGGCCGTTGGGAGAAGGCTGGATTTCGCCCATACCAAAACGGGAGTTCATGGGTGAACTTGGCCTGATTGTTGTCTTGAAATAAAATCGATTTTCAGAGTGGAAGAACATAGTTTCAAAGAATATAATTCCAAAGGACTGACCGGCAGACGATTAGAATTACTGGTCCCTGACCATTTTTCAGCATTTGGCATCAGCAACCAGTCATCGGTTTGATCATGGGGCTACTGGTTCGACGATCGCCGGCCATTTTGTCACCGGTACCAACGCCTATTTGCTGACACGTGACATCTTCAGCTTTGAGCTGGGCCTCGGCCCACTGATCCACACCACTTGTGTCTCACCAGAACCCTACCTGTGCACCCAGTGTTATTGGCCTGCTGATGGTGGCACTGCTAGTCTTGGCCAGTCATGAGCTTGATTGGTCCCAGCTGACTCTAGACCTGACCTATGTTCTATGTGGGCGCCCAGACAGTCCCTAATCATATGGCACCATCCCTTCATTTACATCACATGGTCCTATTTCAATTTCAGGTCATCGCCAGCTCCATCCCATGTCCCTTCCCTTTGTTTTCCTATTCTGAGATCGACACCATCCGAGCAGTTTACTTGAAACCGATTACCAGAGAAACCATATCCAGACAGACGTCATGACCAAATTTTGCCTTTAGAGTGGAAGTATTCTTTATTAAATTGCAGGATTTTATGGTAGTGTTGAACTGGCATTGGGAGGAGATGACGTTGGATCCATGGTGGGCAACGATCTTGAGAATCATGGTATGCTCAATTTTGCTGCATTAACTTCTGGAAACCTGGCGATTCTGGCTGGCAGAACTCGGGAAAATGCTCAATGGATCAAGTGCGAGTAACCAGCACAGCATGAACCGTCCGATTGTAGTCGACCCTGGTTCCAGTCATTACCATCATCCAAGGCGTGCTCACTGGCCTGATGCGTTGATATCATCATTCTTAATCCTAATAAAATACTTGCCAGAAATAAAGGTATAACAAATATTTACGAGGATTAGACAATGAAGGTACACTTGATAAGACGATGTTATAATATTATTGCTTTCTTCCCTGATTTTAAACATCACTTCAGGCCAATAGTCAACTATCAGCCGGCGGAAAGCAGGGAGGACACTACAGCGTGATCCGGCAGACTTGTCAAAATGCCCATTTGGTTGGCTTGTTTCATGGTAACGATGGGTTGAATCAGACATTATTCTCTTCTTGGCGAAGGCCCTGTTCTTCGTAAATGCTTGGAGTTAACCTTGTATGGCGTGGATACTGCTATAAAGTTAAAATCAAACGAATATGTTCTATGAGATGTCTACTCTGTATTTGGTGCCTATAGTAACGTAATTAATGAACATGCCTTCAGTAGGCTATGCAAACAGAAGTTGGGAGTCAAAGTGGCAACCTGGAGTATGGGGTGGTTAGATCGGGGACCTCTGATCGATTTTTGTTAGACACCCGAGGAGCAACCGGGATTCTGTATGTTGTAACCGTCCCTGACGGGACATCGCTGAAGGAGGCACTACTTAGTATGCATGGCGCTGTTGCCCGACAAATTTTTCCCATCGTGAATTGGTACATTTCTGTCCAATCTCTACACATTCTTTCCAGAATTTCATTCCTCAAGAGCTTATTCCAAATGATTCTGGCCAGCTTTAACTCAATTTGTATCCGGTGATTTGCAATCGAGGTGAACGATCACATCGCAAACAAGGGTCGGGAAATGCAAAATGAAAACCAAAAGGAGTGCCTTCCACTTCAAAACCTGAAAGCACCGCCAAGGAAATGTCAGCAGAAAATGCCTGGCCACCGGAAAAGCAGCCACCAGCCAAACCTACCAGTCATCCCTAGTATCACTGAGGCTCAGCCCTGGCCCCTTCCTCAACCTCGGGACCCTGTAATGAGGCATCCGTGATCCGACATTGCGTCAAAATTGTTCTTTCTATGCCTGGAAGCCGTAACCTATGAGTTGATCAACCACTTCCTGTCATCCGATCATTTCAAGGATTCGACTTGATTAGCACCGAAAGGATCCACCAGAAGAAACTTAGGAGCAGTTGTCCGCAAAAGTTCTCAAAATCCCCATATAGTCTGGGGCGGGAATTTTATAAGAAGGAAGAAGACTGAGGGCATCCGTCAGTCCCAAGATGCAGCCACTCCGCTGGTCCTGAGGTGCAGGCCTGCCATGGTGGGTGCCTAGTGGAGACTTTAAGAAATAAAAGCATTAAAATCAAACTGTCGCTTGATGCCGACGCCCAAGTGGGGACATGTACAAGACGCAAGACGGCGGAGTCGCACTGGGAGACGCCTCATGATGCAAGAGATGTGCTGGGGAGATGGGCTCAGGGTCGCACCTGGCCAGTGGATCGGATCGCGGGCGTAAGCCCATTGCTACTACAGATCTGCCAGGATATGGAACAAGGTTTTCGCCATCCCGCATGAAGCCCCGCCAATGGGCCAATGAGAATGAAGTGAACTGAAGTTGAGTAATGGAACGTATCACTACGTAAACCATGGATACGGAACAAGAATTACTGGAAAAGTTGTGATGAAGAAGCTGCAATCAGCACCGATCATGCAACACTAACCCCAAAATCTCCGCTGCTCAATGTAGTTTCATACAGGCAGATAAAACAACATGTTAAGATTCACTCCACATGTGATGTGTCCGAAAAACGCTGTTCGAACGTAGTTTTTGGGTATAAAAGTCTGCATAGACCGAATAAAACGAAGTTGTCACAGACTTCAGCCAGAACATCCATATGCGCTAAAATCTGCAGTTGCCTTCTAAGCAATGCTCCTTACTGAAACAAGCCAACATGTGGCTCACCCACCATCCGAATCTCATTAGTTTCAACCAAAATACTTCAACATCCAGACGCTTGTTTCAAAATGATTTCAAATATCACGGTTGATAAAGAATCGGTTTGTTATTTCCAACAAAAGCAATATTTAACACCAAACACGACATCGCGCTTCCTTGAGCTTCAAACCCAAACAAGTCCACAAGCGGCATTATTAAATCAAATCCATATCTCATCATTAAAACATTGTCTCAAAATATTGCTAACGAATAACAATGGTTAAGGTTTGCGACAATTGTATTGCCAGTTACGTCCACAAACATTCTCCATCCGCTTACACCAAACCGCCAGTTCTCCCACTCGAGAGAAATGAATTTAGCCTTCTCATCGACATGGACAAAGACCCATACTACAATCACACCAATACGCCTAACGCCACAAAGATCACCAAAACTGGACGTTAAAATGCACTGACTTCTTCCTAGAAAAGCCCTAACTGTTATACATGTTCTTAATCTTAGTTCTAAAACCCTAAGCAAACCAAAATAGTCACTCCCACATACTTGGCTGACAAGGCCTGGCCATGAGAAACTTCAGCTTAAAGAAAGTCCTCCTCGGTGACAAAAATATAAGTCCTAAAAAGAATAACAAGGGTAACATCGGTAATGAGCTCAAATGATTCCACCGACGCTAAGTTAACCTAGGGCTAATAACTCCGCTAAGCCCTATGTTTCATTCTAAACAAACCAAGATTTTCACCGGTTCCACCGATAAAAATCCCTCCGGCAGCAGCAAATAAAATTAAAACATAGAGTGATAAATACACTTAAAATCTACAAATATATCTAATCCCCGCTGACCTTGTATCGAAAGCAAAGGCCCCGCTCCAAAACCTCCTCGAATTTCCCTGTCGCTTTGCTCGAAGCTGCAATAATAACTCCTTGTACCGCTTTGGTGCGCCTTTAGGCGTCAAGAATCATGCCACACTTCTCGATATATGAACTATGGTGCGCCGATGAGGTCGATGAAGCAAGCCGCCATTCGCCATACCGGAGCATTCGAAGCCATTCCGGCCTTAATCACCGAGCCATATTCGGCCATTTTGCACATTTGAACCGCTTATATTCACCATGGCTGGCCGTGATATTGAGCCGCTGAGCCGCATGTTTGAGTCATTACCGCCATAGTCGGGCGCAATCGAAAGCGTAATAGATGGACGATTCGGTTAATAGGCGTCATCAAGGCAAAGTGGGAGGCGGCAAGGAATCCCTGTTAATTTTGAACAACCATTGACGATAGACCTGGATCAAAATCCAAGTCAGTCCATTTTGCATTAATCAGATAAGTGATATTTATTAGATACAAGGTCCATTTTAACTTCCTTAAAATGGCACATTATACATGCATGACAAAAGTAGTAACCATGATGCAATAACGTGGAGTGTCACGTTGTCAAGTGGAAGCATCACAAACCTAAACACGGTTTAACATTATTACACAATGCATAGACCGTGACTTCGTTATAATATATTACAATACCCACATACTAGTTGTTCTTATGTGTATACACGCCTAGTTGCTCTATGTGTGAGTATGAGAACGAGGCACCGGTGAATCGCTTCATAGAGTGCTCTAGTGCTTCTAAAACATTTGAAATTTGAGGTTGGAGACCCACGGAAAAAGCAAGGCACCTAAGTATGATGTTACAATCTATTGTCGTATGTGTGAGTATGAGAACGAGGCACTTGCACTATTTCATAGAGTAGTTCAGTTGCTCTATTTTGTGAGTATGAGAACGCAGGTAAGCACTTCATTTATTTTGAGTGCCCAGTGTTCCATCGCCCCAGAAATAATAACATTTGAAATTGTCATCAAATTAGAGCTTTATATTTACATAAAGTGCTCTTAATACAACCTTCAATCGAAAGTGAGAAGCATCAATATAAGATTACTTGAGCTATCCATTGACATTATCTGACGCCGCATTGCTCCCAAGAAAGTCCCATCATCATGGATTATCTAAAAGGGAACGCTTAAAGGATTTTCTAAAAAAAGAGAACGCTAAAGGATTTGTATAGTCGACATATTTGGACCAAAGGATTAATAATCTATATCAAAGGATTATTAATGTATAAATATTGCAATCAAAATGAGGAGAAGACCGATAAAAGAGAGAGAAATGATTTTAATATATCATTAAGTAGCCGTTTAAAAACTTAATTGAGATGCAACTAGTACGAGGAAGACGCACCATGTTGGAAATGCTTCTTAAGCAAACACATGCGAGCTACTCTGCACGATGAAAGCGAAAAGAATAGGGTAGGGTCTTTGCCAGAAAAAGATTGTTGCCGGAAAAAGCATGCCAAAAGACATATAGATAATTCCAATTTTTTCTAGTAATCTTATATATATAGTTAGAGAACATTCAAAATTTAAAATGTCCACAACCTTTCTTTGAAAGTATTTGTTCGTCAACGACACATCAACTAACGCCCGACCACCACATGGACGAATCGGGAGCCGGCAATGAAAGTCCACCAATCACCATTAAGTTGGATTCAACGCAACAAAGCCCAGGAAGTTCGCGACGCGGGAGTGAGAGATAATATCACAAAAATGTGGTATTCCATTACGTTGAGCTTTGTAACTCATTTAGAAGAAGAATAGCGTGGTGGTTGCATACCAACACAAATACATGAGAATTATTGGCTCGCTTGAGTCATTAGTAAATACTGAAAGCATAAAACCTTGTTTTGTCTTCGTGGAGCGCAAATTCAAGCCCAACTTTGAACCGCATTTCCGCGCTGCATGTCCCGATCCAAATTTTTCTCCACATGTCACTCACACAACTTTCTGTTGTTCCTCCAAAATCATTTAAAAAGATAAGCACACAACTCGATATTCAGATCTCGAAAACTACCTCATTTTGCTTTAGGGATCCAATGTTGATGCCTTTTTGCATACTCTTAGAGCAAAGATTGGGTTGCCTTGGCAACCTCGAGGTTCTAAACACACCATATCCATATCAAAACCATGCTATTCTAAGTGCAAAGACTGAAACTCGACCTCCAAAATGTGAACCCTTCAACAACCTAGTAACTCATAGGGTTTAAGCATTGAGGCCAAAATGCGTGTCCTTTTCTAAGGATAACTCGCATTATCTCTAAACATGCATGCAAGTCACAACCCAAAAATGTCTGCATCTATCGGTCATCCGTATCCCAAACAATGTTCTCCCATCAAAAGTGCGTGGCTCTTGACTTCACTGCTTACGCTAGAGAAGAATAGATCCAAAACCCCATTTCTTCACCATATTGCTCGCCTTCAACTCCTTAACCTCTCGACCATGTCCCAAGTGCAAACCACACTCCATAACGTAAACCCTTCACAACCTAGCATCACCGTGGTTTACGTTGAGGCCATATCCTAGCTCCATTCACCAGATCTTCAAGCAATGTCATCGCAGATAGAGAGGGAGTGGGTACATTTTTCAAGACGCGACCCCAAACCCTCAAAAGCCTCAAAAGTCCTTCAAGGCCACTGTGTTTGGGGTCCGGGTTCGGAACTCCCGGAAGACACCGTGAGGACCCGGACATCAGAGTCCGGGGACTATGTCACGCTGGGACTGCGTTAGAAGAGAACAAGAAGAAGAAATGTAAATAAAGAGAACAATGAGAGAAAAACATAAGCCCTTTGATATCACGATGAGCATGAGCTCGCGAATCGAGAGAAGACCTAATGGAGACGGTAGACTCAAACTCATCTAGCCCTCATGCTAGTTCTCTACTCATATATAGTAAATGGCCTTTTGGCCCAAATATAGACACTCGGACATCTCGCACACTCCCGGAAGGGGAGGCCCGGATTTGAATGCATGCGGCGGTGCCTGGATCACGCTGGACGCTGGGCGGTGATGGCCCGCTACTGTCTGAAAGTGGCTCTTGTTAGGGCCGCTGCCGCCTTCATGGGGCCTTGGATGGTCAACCCTGGCGGGTTGATGGGGTCCTTGTTCTGACCTCGGGTCCGTCAGAGAGTAGTGAATAGTCCCTGCACTGTGAGGCACAGATCCACCAACCCCACCAAACGACACTCGAGGAAGAAAAGGGAGGAAGTGTTTCTGAGGGCTGGAAGCCACTGCTCAGTGATCCTCACTGGAGTGGGAGGACTGCACCATGGTACGCTACCGAGACTCGGGCGGTTTGTAGAGCGTGAGGAGTGTTGAGCTGGGCGGGGCGTGGACTGTGACCAATGAGAAAACGAGATCGCTAATTCATGTCTTCGTGGGCAAAGATGGGCGTCAAGAAACAAACCGGCATTCCATGAGGAGGTGGCCCCGAGGTCCGGCACCATTAATCGGCATTCTGGATTGCAAAGGAAAAATGGACGCCGCCATTTGGCGAGCCGAGCAAGATGCATTTTAGAGCAGCACAAAACCTCGCTTGAAAGTGGACCGGCGATCCGTGAGGTGGGCGCACTGCTAAAGAAGGTGTCAAGACCATGTAGCGATCGCCAGGCGCTACAACCACGCCATTTGCAATATAGATCCAACCATGGTGTTATCAAGAGTGGCACCTTCCTCCCAATTGAACGGGCTAACAAAACGGGATCCCACCGAGATCCGCTTCGAGATCCGAGGTGGAGTCCATCCAAAGATGGCCATCCATGACCTTTGTCCAAAAGGGGAGACGCCAATCGAAGTCGTGAACCCGGGCGGAGGAACACCTGTGGAAGCATAGGAGAGGGAACCATGCTCGTGGGCATGGGTTGCCGAAGCCCGCCCCCGAATTCACCGGACAGGGCTGGATCAAGAGCTTGGCACCAATGGCCCCTGTGCAGAAGCAGAGTCGAGAGTTGACAGGGGGGCTATCCCGTACCGCGGGGACCGCCTTGCTATCCGCAGAGCACACGAATTGATTGTAACCGGGCGAGGTGTTGCATATAAATTTGTGCATAGGGAAGATCCTGGGGATGTCCCGCATACTCCCAGATTTGTTGCAAAAGACTTCCGCTTGCCAGAGGCAAAAATGATGTGCAAGCTCGCATGTACCTTGATGAAGAGCGCGGGTCCGAGCATGATCAACTAGATAGGGTTGTTATCCCTCAAGCAAACCATTGAAAAGTGGGGTCACCCCGAAAGTGCCGCCGTGGGTCCATCCCTAAAGTTCTCCCGTATCACCCGTGATAGAAATCATGAAAATGTAAGCCATGGGTCAATAATTCTCAAGGTGATGAAGTCCGATCGTCGCAGTTGAATGAGATCAAAGACCAAAAGGGCACAAAGATAAACCTTTGTCTTCAATGGAGAGTTCCGCCAGATCCAAGAAAATCAAGTAGCGCGCAAGTGAACATCCACAGTCCATCAGCCCCATGCCACTTCAGAAGAAAGAGGTGGGCGGCAACCACATAATCATGATAGCGTGAAGGAATCGAAAATCAACAGTACCGGGCTAACGATGGTGATATAGCCGCCCGCTTTGGTCTCGAGCCTCACCGCCAGACCAATAGCTTGTCAGAAGCCGCTGTTTGAGGTCACGGATCTTGTGGTCCTTTTCTAAATGGTTAGGCGGATTGGTCACGGACCCGCTTCGGTGAAGTGTTAACTCGCGGAGGAGGATTGCCTGTGAGCATTGAGTCGGCATCTACAATCTCCCGGCCATCAAGAATTTTCTGCTTCAACCTCCCGAAGTCGACATCTTGGAGGGATGTGAGCCGAGAAGTCTGCGGTGGGAGAGCCGAGGGCCAAAGAGGCAATTTGCTGGCCATGCTCAGAAGGTTTTGAACTTGAGTGCTGTAATTGTCACAAAGCTCGAGTACAAGGGCCAAGCTTAGCAATATCTTTCTCCTTGGCACTCAAGAGAGTATCATTGGACTTGTTTTGCTCCAATAAGTCCCTGAATTTCATTGGAGTTGAGCCCGGCCGGACCGTAAGTAGGCTGGTCTGGATCCTCGTGCACTTTTTGAGATCTATACTGCCCTGTAAGAGAGCCCGCTTGTCTTGAAGTTGGGCCTCCAAAGTTGCAACTTGTGCAAAGGGCAGCTTGAAGGTCACTGGAACCGTGACCGAGGCCTCCAGGGCCGCTTTGAACCCCATTCATAAGAGCTTCTTGGGATTCTTGTAACTTGATAACAAAGCAGCTTGAGCATCCCGGCCGACATCGTATACAACAAAATGACGCAGGGTGCTGTGGTGGTGGAGCCTCGGCCGCTGCCCCGGTTTTTGCATGTTTGTGAGACATGGTGTGAACCGGACCGCTTTGAATTTTGTAGCAGAGGAGGAGACAAAGGACATGTGAGTGCGGAATTTTGACATGACCGAAGAAGGGGGAATGAAGTGCCGACTTGGTGAGTCCGAGGAAGGGATCGCTGAAAGTGGAATCATGAGAAGGAGGAGGTGTGGGAGGGAAGTAATGATGATGAGGGCTTGCGATGGCCTCCCACCTGAAACTTCGTGAGGTAGAAGTGGCAAAAACAAGACGGCCAACTTGGAGAAGACTGAGAACAACAATTGGGGCCAATCAATGTGGTTTTTGTGTGAATAGCAAAGGATCACTTATATTATAGAAGGGTTTATTGATATGGGTGTTCTTGATAGAATACCCAAGGAACTTGGCGCCGCAGAAACTTGACAAAAGTTTCATGGGGCTTGTCAATATTTGTCGCGATGCATATTTGCTTGATAAACCGTGAGCACCAAACTCGTGACATCTAGATCCCGTATGGTAGACCAAGATAAACATGGGGTTTGCAAAGGAATATGAAATACCTCGTAAAACCAAAGGCCGGGTCAGCTTAAATGGTAGTGCCGCCTACCACCGTAGTGTATCCATGCGACCGCTGGACGATGTTTGCAAGGAACCGCTTTAATCGGTCCGGATTTGGAGCCTAAGTTCCATCCGTGGAGAATTCAGAAGCTTCTCGGCGCTCGCGACTTCACGATTTGGGCCCACAAGGGCTTCACGAAAGTTGGCCAAGAAAATACATGACTCAAAAAGAGCCTGGGTCTCCGGGAGCAAAGAGCTTGAAGTGTAGAAAATCTTGTGCAGCCATGGCAAAGAGCTTTAAAAAGAGTGGTGATGCAAAGGCGTAGAGCTGAGAACGGAGGATCTAAGGCGCAGAGACTAAAAGGTTTAGGGGCCAAAAAATGGAGGCGGTAAGAGGCATGATGAGGACTAAGCCGCGAACCGCTGATGGTGCCTAGGTGTCGCAAGATGCCAAGGAGGCGATTGAGATGCAAAATTTGGCTAAGTCCCCAAAAACAACAAAGGGAGAAGCAATGAACGGTGGAGATGAGACGGAGAGAATGATCGGATGTGACAAAAATGGCCAAAGGACACGATTAATGGTCGACGGGTATGAAAAGAAAGAATGGCATTTAATGCCGGGCAACTCGGGGCGGGATATCATTAAAACGTAATGTGTCGAAGGTACCATGGCTAGATATGCTACCGGAGAAAAGATTCTCGCTTTTAGAAAGAGCCGCATTGCAAACACGCTGGCATTTTTCCGATTGGTCCACGCCGACAAGTAGTTCCTGGGCTGGCTATATAAGACTCTAACCGAGTGAAGTTTAAGACATTCGATGGCGCCAAAGATGGCGCCGCCGGGTTTGAACGAGAACCGCATAAATGCCAATTTAACCGCCAAGAGTGGATTACCCGCAAGATGAATTGTCCGACCTTCGCGCCGCCACAATCGCGGCTCCGAGAATGGATGGTCGGTGTTCCGGATGGTCGAACATCCCGATCCTAATACTAACGGATGGAGGTGGTTCTCGACCTTCGCCTGACCCCGAAAGCGTAACCTCTACCACCTCCTCCAAGATTACTCTCGCCCCAACCCGTAGTAGAGGGTTTTTCTTCTTAGGTTTTTAGTAGATAGGGCTCGAGCCCATTTTTGTATATAGGGGCAAAGGCCTATAGCGAAATAGTCGGGTTGTGCCCACATTTTGTAAAAAAATCCACCTATAATATAATATGCCAATCGCTTTAGTCACTTTCGTTGTGGTTGCATCTTGAACAAAGATCCGCTTGTTGATTTTCGCTTTCTCGTGGTGATGAAATATTTTGAGGCTTAAAGCCATTAACCGTTGTAGGTAATGGAGTGCCATCTAACTCACTGGGGCTTGGAAAACGCTTGGTCGAACCACTTGAACAATTTGATAAGGGCCAAGCCAACTAAACTTAAGTTTACCCGAAAATTTTTGTACCGAGAATCATAAAGAAGAACCAAATCTCCTTCTTTGAATGTTTTTGTCTTCGACGCTTGTCATGTAAAGATTTTTTGCAATCGTTGTCCATGAAGAACACGAATATAAGCATCCCTTCTAAGTTCATCCAACTGCTCCAATTGATAGACCCTTTCTTTGAGTGCAAAGAAAGGATTATGGGCAAGAGTCACCGAAAACGAGTGTTGGAAGGATGTATTCAAACGGCATGAGAGCTTGACCATAAACCAATTTGAAAGGAGTGTGACCAAGAGCAATTTTGAAACAAGTATTGTAAGCCCAAAGAACAAGAGGGAAGCTTGTTTTGCCACAGCAGAAGCCGCCACAAATTTTCTTGAGAATTGTGACCGTAGTTTTGTTGGTGCTTTTCGCCAAACCATTGCCTTGAGGGTAGTAAGGTGTGCTCTTGTGATGATGTATGAGGAGATAATCCGTCACCCTTAATGGTATGATTGATAAATGAACACCACGACATCACCCACCTGCCCGCGGGGCAGCCAATCGCTGATGATTTGTTGATAAAGGACCGGGCCGCGTTTTGCTGCAAGTTGTTGTCCGGAGTGCGCAAGCTTTCCCCATTTGGTAGCGAGTCGAATGAGAACCGGGGACAGCTGCACGTGTGCCGCAAAAGAGGGTCGATGGGTCCCACAAAATCCATTCCCCATTTGCCAAGGGAAGTGGCGCGGCAACCGGGCGCCAAAGGAAGAGCGCCACGGGCCGTCGCCCCCCACACCGGCAAGCATCACACGCGCGGGGCGCGGGGAGCGCCTTTGAAGAGCGTGGCCAATAATAACCCGCGAAGAAGGATTTTATGCGGCCGTGGTGTCACCATGAAAATGACCACCACCTAGCCCTTGATGAGCTTCTGACCAGTGGATAGGTTCTATAACGCACAAAATTAAAATTTCGACGTGATAAAGTTAAAAAATAATGATTTTTTAATAAAAATACGATTTAACGATAAATACCTCGGCCGGAAAAATCTTCGCCGCACGCCAAACCTTCGTGGAAAGCGGCGCTGAAAATTTTCGCCAGACAATAGAAAAGAAAGAATCGCCGAAGCGACATGTTCCGACATTCGCGACGCTGAAAGTTTTCAGGATAGCCGCGACGTTAAAAATTTTTCGCTGACGCCGGGGCCTATTTCGCTGCGACAAAGCAACCGCTGTTCAAAAAACACCGCAAAAATACCCAAGAAAACAATCCCTGCCGGATGCCAAGGTGACGCCAAAATAACTTAAATCGCAACGCATAAAAGTCCTGCACAGACGCTTGTTTTCGAGCTGCACAAAAAATTTTGGTTTCAAGGTGACGCTGCTCGGGTTTCGCCAGACGTTTAAAAATTTTTTCGCGGGCCGATATAGTTGTTTTTCGCTAAGACGCCGGGAAAAATCTTCCCGATTTTAATTGTTTTTTTGTCAGATTTTTGCGCTTTATACCGCAAATTTGTGCCGATCATACAATTCATAATGTGATTCGTGATAAAACGCACAGCCGCATTGAACCTATCCCCGCCCCTGACAATATCCGTAACTTCATGAGGTAGAACACGTTGTCGGGCGATGGTATCCTTACCCTTTTTGTAGAGATGTCCCGCAAACCATGGTGTAGTCACGACCCGCGAGAAAAATTGATGTCCATCGGATTGTCGCTTGGCAAGAGAGAGCCGCCAAGGCCTTTCGGGTAGAAGAGCACCCGTGAGGAGGTAATCACCGAAAGTCATGGAACCAATGTGGGGTGGCCGTGACCAAAAAAAGAGTTGAACGCCAGAAAAAGCGCCCGAGACTCCAAAGTGGAGGGATCATTTGTGTGTATGCGAAAGATAATCCGACAACATGAGATTTGCCGGCCTTTGTGAACAATTTCAAAAGGTGCAAATTTTGCGTATGAGGACCCACGAGCAATGCTAATCCGCGGGCGTGGATTTGTTGATCAAATAAAGGAGTGCTTGGTGGTCAACAAAGAATTTGATCCGACCGCCCAAAAGATAGTGACGGAAGCGCTGAACACAAAAAAATTAAGCCCAAGGCTTCACGCCTGCGGGCGAGTAGTTGCGCCGCCAGAATTGAGTTTCCTACCGGCATATCGGCTTATTTTGTCGCCAGGCGATCATATTCTTGAGAAAGAACAGCCCAATAGCAAACGCCGAGACATCAACATGAACATGAAAGGGCTTGTCCCATTGAGGGGAACAAGGACTGTGGCCCGAGTGAGCAAAAGCTTCAACCGTTGAAAGCAAAGATCCACCGGGAATTCCAAGCCCGTGGATTCATCACCCGTGAGTTTATGAATGGGATCCGCGAATGGGTCGCTAGTCCAGAATGAAAGTGGAGTAATAATTGACCTTACCCAGAAAGAGCTGTCTCCTTGATATTGGCCGGTGCTTGAGCCTTGAGCACACAACTCGATTTTGGCAGATCCGGTGGTGATACCGCTTTGGTTCGACAACGCGGCCTACCGAAACACCGAGGTGACGAAAAAGGTGCATTTCTCGTGATTGAGACTAATGCCGACTCATCACATTTCTGAAAGACGAAGTTCCAACTTATCCAAATGGTCAGCCATGGAATCAGAGGCGAGAAGTCATCTTGAAAAAAATTTGTAGAAAGGGATTTTCCTTCATAAAATCATGAAAAACCGAGAGCATGATGCGCTGAAACGCTGATGGAGAGTTTGATAATCCAAAAGGAACCACCTTGTAGGCAAAAAAAAAGTGACCTTACCGGTGGTGGTGAAAGTAGTCTTGAGTTGATCGTATTCTTTGATTGAGATCCGATTGTAGCCGTAAAACCATCCATGAAGGAGTACATCTCATGTCCAAACGACCTCTTCCGTAACCCGGGTCCGTGGAAGGGAAGTGGAAAATGATCACGCCCGCGGGTCCCGATTGAGTTTTCAGAGTCCACGCAGACGCGGATCTTACCATTGTGTTTGAGTGCAATGACGATGGGGCTCACCCATTCGTAATGTTTGACCTCATAGATCAAACCCGCAAGAAGGAGTTTGTCAATTTCGGGCCTTGGACGCAATCACGGTAATTAGGGCCGTTTCTGCATCGCCGCTGCTAAACCTGGGTGGCATCAGATTTGGTAGGAATGGTGAGTCCCCCCTTTTTGTTGATTCCCCAAGATCTCTCAGAGCTCCCAGCTAAAAATGTGTTTGAACTTTTGAAGAGCATGACGCCCCGCGGACGATAGGGGGCCTAAGATAAGAACGCGACAGCCGATTATTGCCCACGCCCACAATCTCAACTTCGTGAGTCTGAATATGAGGTATCAATATGAGCAAAGGTTGAAGCATAACAGATGCGTGGCACTCTACGGTGAAAAAGAGAGGTTGCCGAAGTTTCATCCGCCAGAGGTTGCTTCATGACGCGGTACATCGCCCGTGAGTTGCAAGAGGTTCAAGATCCGAAAAGTGGTCAACACGCTGGATTCGATTGCAAGGAGCCGTAAGGGTCAAGCAAATCAGCCACACTGGTCCCGATCAAGAGTCATTTCTCCCCAAGGATCAAAGATATTGGGTAGGATGACGTGAGGCGCATCGCGGGTTGAGCCCCGAACATGATAGATATTCGGGCGCCCCTAATAACTGTGGTTAGGAGAGAGAGGGTTCGGCATGGTCAAGCAAAAATGATCGCGGCTCGTTTCCAAGTCCATGGTGGCATTGAGGTGACCATCGCTGATGACTAACGATCCGCGGGCCCAAGAATGGATAGTCTTGGCCTGGCGGAGAAAAGGTCTTCCGACCAACATTTCATGGTCACCTGGATCTTCTCCAGCCTTCCAAATGCCAAACTCCAAGGGGAATCGGAGATCTCCAATGTTGATGTGAAGAAGAGGCGTGACGCCTTGAGGTCTTGTGATATGGCCATTAGCCAATTTGATGTCATATGGGGCACGAAAGAGTTGTTTGATGCCCATTTGTTTGCGGAGTTTATCCGTGATGAGATTGACTGCGCTACCCCCGTCAATTTGAACATGATTGACTTGTTGATTGCCCACCGTGGCATGGACCGTGGGTGTGGAGGTAAAAACAGTCGGGAGTGGTAACTGGTCCTTGAGAGCAGGACAGAGTTTCAAAATGGTTGCCAAGCTTAAAAGGAATTTTGATCTTGGCTAGCTCCTCTTGGAGTTCCAGAGGCACGTGAGAAAAAGGATCTGCGGGATCCACCGGGTGCGGAGTGCGCGGTAAAGGAAGCAAAGAACTTCTTTTGAGCGGTGTCAACCCTCGCAGCAATATTGGGATATGTCTCAGAGCGTGAGGTTGAGACGTGGAAGGTGTATCTTGGCATTGTTGAGCTCTTGTGGTGGCATGAACATTGGCCAACGTGCGGCCTTCAGCAGCTTGCATGAGGTTCAAAATGCTTTGGCGAACTTTAGGCATGACATGCGGCATGAGTTTCTCCAAGTCAGGTGCAAAGTGAACCTTTTTTTCTTCGTCATGAGGAATGGTGTCTACTGCAAAGGCAGGTTGTGTGCCATTCGGGATAATGGTTAAGGGGCGTGACGCCCTGGTCTGGCGTGAAACCAAACCAACCCAATTTGATGGCTGAATCGGAGGATTAAGTGCCTGAAAAATCTCTTCCTGTGCTTGTTGATCCATCTTAGGTTGATTTGCAGGAGCTGGTTGATAGCGTGATTGCTGAGGCGCTCGTGGTGGCTTCTTAAGAACAGGATGCGGGCCTTGTTTGCCATTAGCAATCCAGAGTTGGTAAGCCGTGAGGCGGACCGATGTGGTCTGATTGGTGCCAGGAAGTTGCATCTGAACTTGTGGAAGTTGAGGACACGCCGTGGTGGTATGACCCCATTCCTGACAGTGGTAACACTGAGCTTTAGAAGGATCAAAAAGAGGACGTGTGTTGGGTCCCCGTTGTTGCTCTTGTTGCGGATAGAGTTGATTAGGTTTGCTCGGGCGGTGGTTGCCGATAGTGCGCATTGTTGCCGAGGTGTTGTTTGCACTTTGATAAACTAGTTTGTTGCGAACGGTGTAGGATGAGCGCGGTGCACTCTTCCGTGGCATGATTGCACATGTTGCATCTTTGCAATGAGGTGGGCCATTGGTCGAAGTTGCACTCATTCGCCAAGTGGCCTTGGTATTTGCGAGATATGGCACCGTGATCCGACCGCTACCGTGGATTGGCGCGGTTGAGGCCGGACCGCAGCCTGCGGGAACCGTGACGTGGAATGAAAGGGAGCTCTTGAAGAGCCACGCCACCGGGAGGAAACATTGATCGAAAGTGATTGACAAGGTCGATAGCCTGCTCCAAAGTCTTGGGACGCAGTATTCACCCATGAGTCGAATAGCTGGAGGAAGTCCTTGGAGAAACCAGACCAAAACTGGCTCTATGTTGGGTACCCTTGAGCTTGCCGAAAGAATCGTGAAGACGATCCGCAAAATCCCCGCGACTCCGTGGGCTCTTGTTGAAGGTCATTGAGTTGTTTGAGATGAAGTTGATCATCATCCGTGGTCCCATAGTGAGAAAGAAAAGCGTTCTCATTTCGACCAATCTTGTTTCCAATGGCTTTTGTTGGACATGAGCCATTGATGAGGAGAGCCACGCAGGTGGTGGAAAAAGATGTGGAATTTCGGTTGAGATTGCGCATGACCATTTAGGGACGACTAGAGCCTCAAATTCTTCCATGTGGGCCCCGAGCACTTTGGTCTAAGGGTTTGCCTTCGTGTTGCCAAAGGTGGGATATGTCGGTTTTAAGAGTCCGAAAAGGTAGATGTGAAAGTGCTTGGTGGACAGAACAAGATAGTGAGTATATTGAGGTGGAGTTGGGGGGTGGCATGGTGCCAGAAGGACCTTGATGAAGGGGGTGACGCGGTTGAGGGACGTAAGGTGCCTGAGCATTGGTTTTGAGGTCAGAAGGTTGTAAAAGGAAGAAGCGATTGGGAAATGTAGGGAAAGGAAATTCCCGGGTAGGCTAAAAGAGACTGTGGATATCCCCCACCCGGGGAGATGATGGTTGTGAAGGAAGAGGCGATGGCCCAAGAGTGATGGATGTAGGCATGTTCAAAAGTATGAAAGTAAGGTTGAGGAGGTTGAGCCCGATAGGGCTCCCGGATAGTGATGAGGTGACCGAGGCCGGTGGAGCAATGTTTGCACGCTTTGGGGCGGGAACTCGGGACGAGATAGGACTCGAGGGGTGGGTGGCGCCGACCGAGCCCTAGGACCTAATGTGGCCTCCCTCAATGTCATAAGAAGATCCATACATGTGTGATCAGTTTCCCTTCGGCGATGACGCCCAAGCGTAGATGCCATCCGAGAAAGGAGTTCTTCCGGGCGTGAAGCTGCGCATGCACATGGCGCACGTAAGAAAGTAAGATCAATCGGACCGCAGCGGCGACTTGCTGTTTGGGGTCCGGGTTCGAACTCCTAGAAGACAACCCTCTGTGAGGACCCGTGGATCTAACAGAGAGTCAGGGGGACTATGTCACGCGGATTTGCAAGAAGAGAACAAGAAGAAGAAAACAGAACAATGAGAGAAAAATGATAAGCTTCCTTGATATCAATGATGAACATACATGAGCTCGCAATCGAGAAGAACTGAATGGAGACGAGACTCAAAACTCATCTAGCCCTCATATGCTAGCTCTACTCATATATATAGTACAATGGCCTTTGGCCCAATATAGAACACTCGATCGATCTCTGTGCCGACTCCTAGAAGGAGGCCTGATTGGTGAGGAATCTTGCCGGTGCCTCTTGAGGTGCTCGGGATCGGACGCTGGGCGGTGATGGCCCGTCACTTGTCCGAGCGGGCGCCTCTTGTTAGGTCAGCCGCTTGGTCTTCACGGGGCCTTGGATGGCTGGACCCGTGGTTGACCCGGGTCCTGTTTCTGACCTGGTCCGTCAGATGCATGAATAGTCCTGCACTGTGAGGCACTGGGACTAACAACCGCCACGATGGGCAACCGCCCCACCCTGGTGTGAATCGGCTCGCTAATGGACTTAACGCCGACATTACCCCTCGGGGACCAAGTTTCATGGGCAGAAGACCACCCCTTCTCCAAAAGTGTCAAAGTAGCTCATGTCCAACACGTTTGTAGTCAATTGGCCAAGGAGGTAGCTGCGGAATACTGCCATGTAGAGGGTTCGTGTTTCTTTCGTTGCAAAAAATGACCGTGTAACTTGGTCTCTAGGGTAATTTCGCCATTTGGACGACGGCATTTAAGTCGAATCTCTATTCCGGAGCCTTTGTACTGCCCGAACGACAAAACACTTGAGTTTCTACACGGTCAACCGCATGACGCTTCGCGGTTTGATAAGTTCTCCCGGACTGATCTTGGATTTTTTTGAACCTGCTCGAAGCAGGTTACTTGAACAGCGGATTCAACGGTTGGATAGCGAAACCGAGCTCCGGGAGGGGGGGCATTAGCATTTTCCCTCTTGGAGGAGCGCTTGCAGGAAAGGTTGCATCGGGAGCCTTTCTAAGGTCCGTCTCTTGGGGTCCGGCCTCTCCCCTCTGGTGAGGAAGCTGCGCAAAGTCCTGGTCTTGTTCGACTTGGGAAAGGATGTAAGCGCTTTAAGTTCTTCAAGATCCCTCTATTCTATCCCTTGCCAAACTCCTCTACCAAAAATTCCACTTGGAGTGCCTAGGTGGCATGGTTGAGCCTAGGTGGCATGCCTGATCCACCTTGGCATGTTGGAGCCTAGGTGGCATGTTGGGGCCCACATAGCATGTTTGAGCCACCTTGGCATGTTTGAGCCTAGGTGGCATGTTGGAGCCTAGGTGGCATGTTTGAGCCACCTTGGCATGTTGGAGCCACCTTGGCATGTTTGTGGCATGTTGGAGCCTAGGTGGCATGTTTGAGCCACCTTGGCATGTTTGAGCCACCTTGGAGCCTATGTGGCATGTTTCAGCCACCTTGTCATGTTGGAGCCTAGGTGGCATGTTGGAGCCACCTTGTCATGTTGGAGCCCAGGTGGCATGTTTGAGCCACTTTGGCATGTTTGAACCACCTTTGCATGTTTGAGCCTAGGTGGCATGTTGAGCCACCTTGGCATGTTGGAGCCTAGGTGGCATTTTGGAGCCCGCCGTGGCATGTTGGAGCCTAGGTGGCATGTTGTGAGCCACCTTGGCATGTTGGAGCCCGCGTGGCATGTTTGAGATACCTTGGCATGTTTGAGCCTGGGTGGCATGTTGGAACCCTAGGTGACATGTTTGAGCCACCTTGGCATGTTGGAGCCTAGGTGGCATGTTGGAGCCTAGGTGGCATGTTTGAGCCACCTTGGCATGTTTGAGCCTATAGTGGCATGTTGGAGCCTAGGTGGCATGTTTGAGCCTATAGTGGCATGTTGGAGCCTAGGTGGCATGTTTGAGCCACCTTGGCATGTTTGAGAATGTTGGAGCCTAGGTGACATGTTTGAGCCACCTTGTCATGTTGGAGCCTAGGTGGCATGTATGAGCCTAGGTAGCATGTTTGAGCCACCTTGGCATGTTTGAGCCTATATGTGGCATGTTGGAACCTAGGTGGCATGTTTGAGCCACCTTGGCATGTTGGAGCCTAGGTGGCATGTTGAAGCCACCTTGTCATGTTGGAGCCTAGGTGGCATGTTGGAGCCACCTTGGCATGTTGGAGCCTAGGTGGCATGTTGGAGCCCATATGGCATGTTTGAGCCTAGGTGGCATGTTGGAGCCTAGGTGGCATGTTTGAGCCACCTTGGCACGTTTGAGCCTATAGTGGCATGTTGGAGCCTAGGTGGCATGTTTGAGCCACCTTGGCATGTTTGAGAATGTTGGAGCCACCTTGGCATGTTTGAGCCTATATGTGGCATGTTGGAGCCCACGTGGCATGTTTGGGCCACCTTGGCATGTTGGAGCCTAGGTGGCATGTTGGAGCCTAGGTGGCATGTTGGAGCCTAGCCCAAGATGGCATGATTAAGCCACCTTGGCATGTTGGAGCCACCTTGGCATGTTGGAGCCTAGGTGGCATGTTGGAGCCTAGATGGCATGTTTGAGCACCTTGGTGATGTTTGAGCCACCTTGGCATGTTGGAGCCTAGGTGGCATGTTGGAGCACGCGTGGCATGTTTGAGCCACCTTGGCATGTTTGAGCCTAGGTGGCATGTTTTATTGGAGCCTAGAAGGCATGTTGGAGCCCACGTGCCATGTTTGAGCCACCTTGGCATGTTGGAGCCTAGGTGGCCTTGGAGCCCCGTGGCATGTTTGAGCCACCTTGGCATGTTGGAGCCTAGGTGGCATGTTTGAGTCACCTTGGCATGTTGGAGCCTCGTGGCATGTTTGAGCCACCTTGGCATGATTGAGCCTAGGTGGCATGTTGGAGCCTAGGTGGCATGTTTGAGCCACCTTGGCACGTTGGAGCCTAGGTGGCGTGCCCGCGTGGCATGTTTGAGATACCTTGGCATGTTTGAGCCTGGGTGGCATGTTGGAGCCTAGGTGACATGTTTGAGCCACCTTGGCATGTTGGAGCCTAGGTGGCATGTTGGAGCCCACATGGCATGTTTGAGCCACCTTGTATTGGAGCCTAGTTGGCATGTTGGAGCCCACGTGGCATGATTGAGCCACCTTGGCATGTTGGAGCCTAGGTGGCATGTTGGAGTCCACGTGGCATGTTTGAGCTACCTTGCCATGTTAGAGCCACCTTGGCATGTTAAAGTGGGTGTGGCATGTTTGAGTCCTTCAAGAAATGCCTATATAATGCCAACCCAGTGTCCATCTTTGGTTCTTCATATCAATGTGTCTTCTACAAGTTGCCAAGTGACGGATGTCTTCAAGTTTCACTTTCTAGAAGCTCACACACACACACACACATGTATGAAGCCAAATGCCAGTGAAGAGTGTCAATTTGTAATGGCATGCAGACAACTTGGTCATACATGGATTCTTAGAAAACCATAAAAAACCACCCCTAAAAAAAAACAACACCTAAAAAAAAACCACCCCTAAAAAAAAACAACACCTTAGAAAAAACATCCCTTCAAAAAACCATATCGCCTGAGAAAACAACACATCTTTAAAAAAGAAACTACGCCTCCTTAAGAAACCACACAAAAAAACTACGGCTCCCTAAAAAAAAACTACAGCATATCCTTGAAAAACCACGCCCCCGTATAACTACGTATAGGTTTTTTTTTTAATCTTAAAAAAAACAACCCGTAGTGTGTTTTTACTGTTGTTTTCAACTGTGGAACAAATTTTGGGGTTAGTGTGTACGCTGAGGGAGTGGAAAGTGTACTTGCGCCTCTCGAAATTTGGATGCTTCTCAATAACAGAGCTAACTTGACTTGACGGAGTATCTGCTTGCTCGGTTGGCTTTGCAGTCAAGATCACAGAAACCTTTACACCATCCAATGTAACATATTCATTACTCCACCTAACAAGCATACTTGCTTTTGGTACCTGTAAACAAGCCTGACAGCGGAAATTCACTTCAGCAGGAATCGGGTAACCCTCAACAATTGTCACTCCAATGCATTTCAACCCTAAGAACTGGTCGCATACTGTATCATCTGGGCCTGTAAAGGATATGAACCCTTGTCCCGCAGGAATGGAGGCGCAAGAGTGCCATATTTCACAGTCCTTCTCCAGTAAAGTGTATCTGGTCTGGGGGATAGGTTCCATAGTAGATTCCACTCTCTGTTTTTTGGAGGTGGACCCGACATTCTCTATATTGGATTCACAGACGTCTTCCTCTCTCCAAAAAATGAAGGATCCTTTGGCTTCTCCTATAGTTTCTGCATCCGGAGTGGGCCATGGGAGGGCGTGACACTCCTCAAAAACCTCTTGAACACCAACACTGACAGCTCCAACGGGGATGGTTCTGAAATGGCACTGGTTAGAGTATCCAGCAAATCCTTTGGCAATGGGACGACCATCCTTAGAGATGTACACTTCTTGCAGAACAGAGGAGTCAGAACATGGGGCCAGGTTATTGAGAGCAGGCGCTCAAGAATGAAGGCTTCAAAAGCAGAAAGCAATAAACATAAATGGGAGGAATTCGAGATCCGAATTTGAATTACTCAGCAAATTCAAATTCAGAATTCAAATTCTCCCTCCATTTATATGCATTTAATAGAGGGCAAACTTTATTAATGTTATTTGGGACACGTGCGCGATGTCATTATATCTAGCGCACGTGTGTATATTCAGATTTTTTGGAATTTCAAATTTGAATTGTGAACCTTCAGCCATCAGCCCCCCTTTATTACTTTCAAATACGGCTTGCCATGTGGCACCCACATATTGGTGGACGCGGGATTGCCAGGTGGCGTCCAGGATTCCGTTCATTACGGTGCCTGCCCATTATTTATGGACTACAACGGTCCATTATAACCGGAATTCGACACTTGTCCTCAGCCGGTGCAACCTCGGTGCATGCCTCGCTTATAAGTATAGTTTTTTCTGGATAGCCGCATTTTCAACAGTCCAAAGTTTCGCTTCCGAAACAGGTGCTTCGTTGTCACCAGATCTTAGGACAAGGCGCCCATCCACATCTTGGCAACACGCCTGCTCTGTATTGCTGATGGAAAGTCGTCCCACTAAAGGAGGCAAAGGTAATGCTTGCATCACTGCCGAGTTGCTGTCACTGTTTATTTATTTTTTAATAATGCTTCCCAAGACAACATGGCATCTATTCTATCTTCCATCTATTCCCCCATTTGCTTTAAAAAAGAAGCTTGCTCCTCTTCATTCTGAGTCTGTCCTGAAGTTACTGCAATAATCAACTGTTTTTCCTTCTAATCCCTCTCTATTCTATCCTCTAACTATCCCCCAGTTCCTCTAGAAGAAGATTCCACCTAATTCTTGTGCTCTGAACAGGTCATGTGCTTGATAGTCGAACCCTAAACTTGCTTCCCTCAGTAAAATGGGTGCCCACCCTATTTTTCTCGTTAATCACTTTCAACGGGTTATGTGCTTGATAGTCGAACCACCTAACCTTGCTTCCCTCAAGCAAAATGGGCTACCCCTATTTTTTCTCATTAATCACCGGCTTTCAGCGGGTAATGTGCTTGAAAGTCGAACAACCTAACCTTCCTTTCTACGCCAAGAATTGGGTGCCGCCCTATTTGTCTATTAATCACCCTCTCGAGCAGGTCATGTGCTTAAAAGTCGAACCACCTCACCTTCCTTCCCGCCAAGGTAAATGGGCCTCCCAGCCCCAATTTCATCGAGGAAATGTCGTCAATTGCAAGCACTTAGTAAATTGGGCCCCAAAGATTTGCACCTAGGAAGTGTGTATGCCTCAAGATCATCCACCGTTATGCTTGTCGGGGTTGGTGGTGATCCTGGACGACGGCAAATTGCCATGACGCCCAATTTTAGAAGGACATACCTCTCCCTTGGCGCCCCCCTGAACCATTCCACCTTAGTTCAAGATAAGTAAATTGGGCGGGCGCCCAATTTATCTCTGAATTGTATGCCCAATTTTGGGTATCCAGGATTTCTTGGACATCTTGCGCCCCCTTTGCAAATTGGGCTTCCTACCAATTTCATCGTATCTTGTCGGTCAACTTGTACTTCATGGTACTTATGGTAAGCAGTACTTAATTCTTGTTTGATGCAATGCAGGACTAATGGCAAGGACAAAATAGACTGCCCGCATGCCTGGCTATGGACCTGGGATACCGCAGGCTGTTGCTGCTGCGAAAGAGACAGAACAGGATGTGACATTTCAAGGGATTGAAGTAGTTCCAGAAGAAATCACTTCTGTTGCTGACAACACGTGGTGCATTGAAATTGGAAACGTAAATCCTAAGTCGAGCACAAACCATCTCAAGGATTTATGTTTATATTTTGCCGTTCCAGGGACAAAAAAGACAAGCAATGCAGGGATAACAATTGATATGGGGGTAAACACAGAGGTACCCGGCGAGATAGAGGTTTTTGTGGAAGACGTATTGGACAAGTGCTTCTATGCATACATGCTACCCCTTGCCACTTATGACCCCCAACTCATGTCAGCAAGCATTACCGAAAATCAAAACTCCTGCGCCGCAAAGGGTTGGCAGATGAACTCATACGAGAGCTTGGAAAGATCTGGAATTAGAAAGCGTGGAGATGTTATAGACGGCTTCAACATAGTCAGGCAGTGGATTCTTGATCACAAGCAGACTAGGTCGAAGGGCTTGTATACAGAATATCATGAGAAGGCCCAGCCAAAAGTGTACGATTCGGCCTGGTTGAGGTCTCGATATGGAGTTCCCAAAAAGGGAGAAGCAGAAAAAAGTGTAGAGAAGTCTAAGAATGTAGCAGTTGAAAAGGGAACTGCTGCAAAGAAGAAGAGATCATCTTTGACAACAAACCCCAGCATTGAGACGCCACTTGTCATGCTTGGAGGTATGGAAAAGAGAGCAAGATCCTCTGATCCGAGCAATAGTGCTGGAGAATCTTCTGAACATTCTGCTGACCTTCGGTTCAGCAAGAAACAAAGAGCAGAAGAACAAGCAGGCACCTCCTCTAAGAAACGAAGACGTCCCACTCCGCCTCAGACTTCATCTGAGATAAGCGAAGACAGTGAAATGTCTAGCGATAGTGGAGAAGGGGGATCATTGCCAATTGTACAGTATACAGCCTCTACTGGGGAGTTAACACAGGAAAGTAGGCGTGAATTATCTCAGAGCGCCATGTTGAACATCAAGCATAGGGAGAGGATTTATCCACTCGGTATTGGGTTTTTGAAATTGACGTCGACATATTCAAGATGCATCAAGCCCCTGCCAACATGGCTTGCAGGGTCATCAGTGCAGAACACGTAGATACCCTTTATGAATCTTTCATAACTATGCAAATGCATCCTCCGTGTGCAGATGTCATTCCATTTGACCCGTCAACAGGGCATGCTATGAAATGGAAGAGAGCAAGTGATTTGGACAATGCGGAATTCTGGATCGTCAATGGAAATCACACTACAGCCGTTGCTCAAATCCTTGTGAACCAGGCTTTGGAATGGCCCTCAGAAAGGAAGCATTTAAAAGATTTGATCTTTTTCTTTTACGCCAAGAGAAAGTGTCGTGTACTGGCTGGAAACCTAACTCCAACGGAATATGTTAAGGTCAGCCAGGAAACAAATGATATCATAGTCAAGACAATCTTCGAGCAGGTCCAGCAACTTCGCAATCAGTGGGAACTGTATGGCAAGCCCAAGAAAGGGAAGCGTGGTCAATCAACGGAAGGCGCTTACTCTGTGAGTTGTCTCCCCATTAACCCCTGTCCCATGCAATCCAAATCGGGCGCCCGCCCAATTTCAACCATGCCATTGTTCTTCCAATCTCTTGTAATCTCTGGACCTCCAATCGAATGCACATGCATGTTCACTCCAAATAGGGCGCCCGCCCAATTTCAAACCCTTAATGCCTGTCCATATTGTAGTTTCGTCCAATTCTTGTGTCATCTCATCTTGTCTTACAGTATCTTTTGTTTGCAGGAATGGGTAGCTATCGCAAAACAGACCCTGAAGAATAAGAGCATGCGGGACTATGATTACTTCGTCTATCTTGACGATGAAACTTGGAATATGTGCACTCGTGTCGCTCAACTTTTTTACGAGGACGAGCTGAAGGATGAGAATGGCGATAGAATTGAAGTCAAAGATCGTCTAAGGATGTTCACAAACAATTATTGTCGGCCACTGAAGTCTATGCACCCCATGGACTTGCAGAGATTAATGAGGGAGATCATGGCAGGCACCACGAAGGCTTATAAAGGAAGGCGTGTCATGAAGACAACAGCGCAAGAATTAAGGAAAATTGGCACTGTTGAGCGTGCATTACTGAAATACCTAAGAGAGATGAAGAAGTTGAAAGTCGAAAATATGGATGAAGTCAGACAGGCTCATCCCATATTCACAGAGAACTTCATGCTAATGTTTGCTAACAATGTCAGTGATTGGACAGAGAGTCGAAAAGAAGCTGAGAAGGAAAATCTTCCAGAGACTCTAATTACAAAAGTTAACGAGTACCTCCGTGGACCAGTTGAAGAGGGTTCAAAGGCTTTCAAATGCTTGACTATTAATCCACTGGGGATGTGTGTTAATGTCGTGCATACGTCAGCATGTTTTGTTGGATGTGACTTTAGGAACCTTAAGAAATGGTTGGTAGAGGAGTATCAGAAATTCATGGATCAGATTAGTATCCTAACGGACCAGCAATTATATTGGATTACGATATTTATCAGCCCAGAGCATTTGAATGAGTGCTTGGCTGCAATGAAAACAATAGATGGTGGTAGTCGGGTGTGGATTAGAGCCTACCAGGATCCAAAAGCAAAGTCGGGGTCAACCTCTAGAGTTCGTGAGCTTCAGAGTCTTGTCTTGGTCATGTATGTGGCCCGAGACCAAGTGGCAACTCCTGCACTGGATGACTTGAATGTATGCTTTATAGACAGTGACCATCCACAACAACATTCGAAATTTCCCCAGCATCTTAAAGAGGCAGAGGACATCGAGAAAACTTACCAGACGCGGAGTGCTCGGCAGGTAATATTCTTTGAAATAGGGCAGTCACCCAATTTATGTGTTGCTTTTGCTGAAATAGTTTCTTTTTCAGCGTATTGGTTGTATCGTCCCTGGGGTGATAAGAGTGCAGCAGGTGGGTCTGGACCCCTCGTTCCGAATCAACTACAAGCCAAGACCTGCACGTATTTGGTGCGCAAACTAATGATGGAGAGTTGCAGCGTTCTTGATTTCTTTTCTGGAGGTTCATTCAGTCGTGCAGCACCATGCGAAGGATACAAAGCAACTTTTTTGAGATGAACGAGAACCTGTAGCTCAAGCTAGTGCAGATCTTCGATCAACTAGAAATAATGTTGGACGAAAAGAAATCATTGGCCCGCAGGAGGCAGAAAATTGCAGAGGGCAAGAAGAAGAAATCTGGTTCCAAGCCTGTACAGTTACAAATCACTGCTCTGTCAGCAAATCCATTCTCTACTCAGACAGTTCAGGAACTGCAATCCCTTGCAGAGCAAATAAAGAAGGCTGCAGGATTAAGAAGTAAGGATATATCCATCTTCCGAATGAAAAAAGATAAAATTAATATGTTGGCAGGAACCCAAGTGGTGAACACTCAGGATGTCATTGACGGTAGCTCGAAATTCAATGAGATAGTGGACAATGATCGTGAGGAATCCTTCATCAAGGACACACCTCAAAGTCAACAGGACGAAGAGCCAGATAAAGCACGAGAGCATGAGGAAGAACAAAGGCGGTGTAGACAATATGCATGTAATATCCGATGTGGAGAAGGAGACCGGTGAGGTAGACAGAGGTGAGGGAGAGACAGGTGAAGAAGGTGGCTCACTGAGCAATGAAGAATTCATTAACATGATGGAAGCTATAAAGCAAGCTGCCCAAATAACAACAAGATCAACATAATGACGTCGACAACACTGAAGAGAACCCCCCAGACCCGTGAACAAAGGTTGGAGTTTCGGAGAGTTGCTGAAATTGGGCAGCCCACTTTCAAAGCAATCACATCCGGTCAATCAATATTATATCATGTAATTTTGTATCTAAGATCAAACATGTAATCTTGTATCTGTGGACAATTTTGAAATCATGAAATACAAATTTTTTTCTTGTGATGTTTTGTTCATTCTATTGGATTTAATTGGTTGTATACTAATAGAACGTTCGAGATAATTGGTGGTGCCCAATTTTTCCGCTTAGAAGAGTCTCCAAGATAGAAATTGGGCGGGCTTCAATTTGAACCCCGGGTGGGCGGTAGCAACCAAAGTGCCGGCAGTTGAACGTGAAGTGGTGGAAGTGCAGAAAAAGTGGAGGTCGAAGAGCACAACTTTATAAATTACTCAGGTTCGATACATGAAATAATATTCACTATGCTTATACATCCTTACATATTTCAGAATTGCTTATATCATTATATCCTTAACAGGTACACAAGTCATCACTGTTTCACTCATCATCAACACCTGCTGAGGTGATGGCATTCAGCTCATAGATCTCCTGATCAGGATGCCAAATAAGGTGGATCACAACACGAGTGAGCTCGGGGCAACGAATCTCAGGACCACGAGCTTTGGATTCTAGCCAGGGATCAAGCTTGACACCCTTTCTCAAGCATTCATCAAGATCAAGGTAGCTCATGGAGCACTTGATGGTTTGGATGTGCTCCGGACGAGGAGGCAAGGAAGCCATGGGAGATGAATGACCCTTACCACCGACTGGAGCTACTTTTATAGTGAAGTAAAATTATAGATGTCAATTATTGGTGTAGATTGTACTGCCATTATTGAGCATGTACAAGTATCATGTACAATTATCATGTACACGTACGAGAAATTGGGCGGCCGCCCATTTTCAAGCGGAGCCATTCACTTCGGATTTTTGAGGACAATTTGGAATAAAGCATTCCAACCCAAATTGGGCGGGCGCCCAATTTCAGTGCCAGGAATGGATATCAATATTGTTTCACAGGAGTCATATACAAGACAAGTTGGACTAATAGTTTATCTCAGAGAACTGTGTATTACAAAAGCATGTGTGATTGCGTTGGATAATAACACAATCTGATTACAACAAGATGACAAGTATTGATCTAGGGGGACTCTTTTGAGTCATTGTCACCAGCCACCCCAGTGATCTTTTCTATCATGTACATTTGATGCTCTCTATTCCATATCAGATGGATGATAACATCGAAGGGATCGGGATAATGGCGAGGATTGAGAGCGACAGTGGTCATCCAATCTTCCATGGGTATTTCTCGCTCGCGGCACTGCTTGAAGTTTTCGTGATTCATCTTGCAAGTAATGAAATCACGTTCAGGACCAGAATGAGACCACATGGCTTGACGAAGGCCAGATTTGATGGACAAAATTGGTTTGATATATATTTATACCCACCAAAATTATTGATGATATTGTACACAAAAATTATTGGATATACATACTACCAGATATACACCCAATAATGTTGCTACAGTGGTCATCAATAATTCCATGGCTATAAGTATAGCCGCATTCGAGTGCATAGCACATTCCTTTGCTATGTCTCGCCGTCTTCTTCAGAGGCCGCAATTGCCTCCACCTCCAGAGCATCTCGACACCCTCACTTGCCTTATGACTTTCGACGATCTTCATGCATGCATCTTCAAAGGGATCACCCTTGATCCCTGGCTGCATGGTATAGCTACTGGCCGACCGAAAGACTCCCCCGGCGAGTACCATGTTACTATCCATATTTTTTTTGTTCCGGAGCGCGACGCTTATGAGATTGATAAAATCACCAATAATTACAATCTATGAGCCATGTATTCATAAGTTCATGAGAATTTATATCTGATATAACTGTATTATGTAGCATTCACACGTGATCTTATAGTGTTCAATTACTTTTATTTGTGTTGGATTAATTATATTTGTGACAACCGTATTTCCATTTTTCGCAACTCCAACGAAATTGGGCGGTCCTTTGGAGGCATCTAGGAAACTTTGTTCGACGATTGGGGCAAATTATGGCTCAATTTTACACAACAACTTGGTGTCTTGAAATTGTGGGTTATGCTCCTTCATAAAAATAGATAGAACCAGTTCCATTCAAATAGAAATGCAAAGACATAGATGGGGTACACATATTATAAAACCAATGAACATTATGCCTCGACGTAGATAGTTAAACACAAAACGAATAGAGAGTAGAAAAATATCGAGGGAGCCGTGTTTCATCAATGCCTAGTTCTACACGAATAAGATCACCCGGATAAACTCATCAATGTAATTTCGCTATACATATCCAAATGGTCATCCAATTCAAGGATCGAGTGAGGAGTGTTGACAATGAGCTTGGTTACCAAAGCTTCATGCTGCCTTTTTTCCTTCTTATAAAGCTTCGTAAATAATGGTCTGAATGTGTTGTGCAGCCAAACATCCTCTAATTTGAGTAGCCTCTTCAGGGCCTCTCCCCTGTAAACATGTCGTTTCAATTATATCAGGCAAGCTTCCAGCTCCACCCTACTGAGTTGATCATTGCTTTCCTTTAACAACCCTTCCCCACGGAGGAGCTTCATGACCTGCCCACTGATTTCCTTTCTTTCATTCTGGTTTATCTCATTCTGCACCTCAACCTGCAACTGATTCGCGTGGGCTAAAATTGGCTCACTAATATGGGACTGCATTTCAGTCATTGTGAGTCCATACCGGCATCTCGTTTCAACCATTCTCACTGCTTCGTTCTGAATCTATGCTGCACAGATTTGCAAAACAAAGCTTGACTAGCAACACCTCTTGTACAGAAGGCGCTTTTCCGTGACCCCGAGGGCTTAATAGAAACAACACCTGCCATCTCACCTACCTGCACGTTTCTCGGAAATTTACATCATTCTATTAAAAAAAACCATAATATTCCAGAAATTTGCGGCAACTTCGGAGGCGTATGGACTCAGGGAAAGTCCATATATAATGAAACAGTGCTTTATAATGCTCTTAAACTTATTCCAACTGATCTCTTTTCAAGTTCAAAGAAATGTTGGACAAACAGAAGGGACAAAATTTGAATATCCAGACCAATCCGAACATCTATACTACCTTCACAAAAAACTAATTTGTGGAATTGTAGCAATAATGGCTCAAGAGCCATTATAGATCCATCAAAGAATTTTCCACATTTTCACGCTGTTCAATCTTCAAATTGCACTAATACCACATAAGAGGTTGAGCAGTAGCAAACTTAGGCAATCAGGTTTAGGATATAGAAAAACACAAATGCTTCACTAATGACACATCTACTTATGATATAGTGGTTACATCACATCAAAAACGATGCCCAAATCCTCCTTAAAATCCCCCATGAAAACCCCCTCAAAATCCCCATTTTCGTGGAATGGACATGATTTTAAAAAATGGGGTATTTGGTCACAATCCCCCGTTGTGATTTTGTAGATTAATATGCTCTTATTTGAATTTTTTTCTATATCCCCCATTGTCATATGCAATGTTCATACCTCTTTTTCTCACAACTAATGTTCATAACCCCTTTTTCTTACAACTAATCTTCATACCCCTTTCTATCTACAATCCCCCTTCGTGATTTTATAGTTTAATATCCCCTTACTTGAAATTTTTTTATTTATATCCCATTTCAACATATGCAATATATGTACCCCATTTCTTGCAACCAATGTTCATATCCTTTTTCTCAATAATCCCCCTTTTGTGATTTTGTAGTTTAATATCCTATTACTCCGTTCATACCCCTCTTCTCAATCATCCCCCTTTTGTGATCTTGTAATTTAATATTCCCTTAGTCATTTAATACCCCCACCACCCACTGGGATGCTGCCATCAGGTTGCCGGTGACGGCGGGTTGGAAAACACTATATGCCATGCAGAACAACAGCCACAAGGCAGAGTTGTATGCCTGGGGGCCACCAGTCACACTTATTTCGGGCCTTGGTCGAGCCGGTCCTCTTGTATGGGGCAGAAGTGTGATCTCTCAACACCTGGAATGACCTCGAGCAGGTGCAGAAAGCCTTCTTGGCACGGGCCCTTGGGGTAAAGTCCACAGTTCCATACCCAGATCCTACTCCAGGAGCGGTTTTTTTACCCTTCAACGGGCCGCATTGGAGCCATATTATTTACTTCCAGAAGGTGGTCGCTATGGGTGATACACGTTTGCCCAACCTTGCTTTGGCCATAGCGATGGGTCCCCAATGCCTCAAACCTTTTGGAAGGACAAGCAAGCTCAGTGGTTCTCACGCTAGTGTACAGTAAGCAGATGGCATGTGTCACGGACAAAAAAAGGATCACAAGGCACTTAAGCTGTACCTAGATGCTGGTTATCAATCAAAGGTATTGTGCAGTTAGCGAATATTTACAAGTTCTTCTACTTTCATGTATGGATAAATATGTCCGATTTAATCCGAACCTCCGCATGTTGCTACATGCTCTTAGAATATTTAAAAATACAGCCACAAAGCATCCCATGATTAAGAATCAATATGTTGTAGCGACATCGTGGCTTCTTGTCTCAATGCGGAGACGATGTGCACTGTGCGAATGGAAGCTATAAGTCCGCGACTTCTTCATGGGCAAATGGGTGTACAAATCGGTGTGGGTCTCTCGTGAGCCTAGGATTGACTTGTCTGGCGATAGTGTGCGGCTAACGTCGTCGAGCATCATCGCATCCCGAGCTTATGAAGAAATGTGCATATATCTGCCTGATAATCCATCAATTGAACTTTATGTACCTAACTACCACCCTCGGCAAAAAACATGAACTTCTCTATAGTAGTAGTGAACATATCTCAATTCTTGAAAATGTTCATTTACTTGGGGGATGATTTAACCTTCACCTCGCAAGTAGTTAGATTACGAAATTTCAATTCACTAGAGGCAAAACATTATCATTTGCTTGAGTATTATACACGTAATCCAATGTCCCGTAATTGAAGATAAATGGTGGCAATAGCCTGCAAAATCAAATATGTATCATTAAACTGTGATAAAATAACAATGCACATGTCATAGTTATATAGTCATTAAGAATAAGCATTCAGACTTCAGTTGGTTGTTTGTCTATTAGGGCATTTTAGATAGGATTTGAACATGATGAACTTAATGTATAATGAAGAAGACCAAGGACTAAAAACCTTTGCGAATTGATGCCTTGCCTTGTTGCTCAACCAGGCATGTTAATAGAACCCAAATGTGGCATGCTACTGTGCCGGAATTGAACAAATTGGATTCTTGAATCTCGTACATCTATCTCATATTACTGAACCACCCAACCTAGAGGGTTGCAAGCCGCAGCAACTGATCTCCATATGCAATTTTGCACAGAAAAGTGCAACCATTTTTTTGTTATTATTGGCCTTTATTATTTGGCAGGAAAGGAATCGAAGCAACTTTATACTCATCTAAAAAATATCTTGAAAATGTACACTGCAACAAAGAATGCTATCTTGCCCTAAAACAAAACCGCCTTTTTCTACACGCATATACTTCCATTCCGACCTGCATATGCAGATGAAGTAGAAACCAACAAGGGAAGAAGTTTGAGCATGTATATTATCTTCTGAGAGAAAAAATTCTGGCCGGAAATTCAACTTCAATATCCCTTGAACTTGCAAGATGAGTTGAACAGCTAAAACTGATGAAAAGCGTCTGAACAAACCTAGAACAAGCATCGAGATAGCTATTTAAACATGCATGGGTTGGCATTGGCCTCTCAACTTGATTATGGTGGATTAATATGCAGTAAAAGCATGGCCTTTGCTCCTATGACCTTTGAGGCAATGGATCTGCAGCTCTGTCGACCGATCTGCTCCTAAGGTTCGCCATTTTTAGGCCAACAACCATTTTTTATAGTAGAAACAACTACCAGCATGTTTTCGACCAGACAGGTTGCTACATGCGGTATCTCACTTCATTTCTCCGCATCCCCTATTCTTAATTTTGTATAGAAAATCCCAATGTTCTAAATTGCAATCCCCTGTTACTTCCTTAGTACCCCTATCATAAAACTAGAATCCCCTTCTCCTTGACAAATTATCCTTTGCGCGTCAATCCCCCATTTCCAAAAGGGGGTATTTTAAGGAGGATCTGGCCATCATTTTTAGTGTGCATCACCTTACACTTGATATGTCATAACGTTTTCATTGCAAGGTCAATTTATCTTTCATGATTGATAAGATTAACTAACCTATGGGCATTGCTATATGAACACCTGCATTTATAGGCCCCGTTATGCACACTTATACTGCAATCTTTTGTCCTTTGACTGCAATCTTTTGTCCTCTGCGGCATGTATTACAATAACAGAAGAGAGTGTTCAATTTGCTAGTACCAGTCCAAAGTCCGTAGTATGCATGCTTGTAAGAACTGTTGCTGGAGTTTATTCTGATGCTCTGAACCTGTTAATAAAGTGCTTGGGATTTTGCTATTGAAACGACAACAATCTTAAACTTATTGCATGTTACCATATAGATGAAGAGCAAACATTTGGAACAGCTTAGTCAAGTGAAGAACAAAGGGTAATCATCTACATGTTTTTTGGAATATAAAATACAAAACCTATCATGCATGAGTGATTGAATCTTTGAAATTTTTATGAGTTTACAAGTGTATGAAGCTATGATATATCCTATTCCTTGTCTTCATTAGGGTTTTTTTGAGATGAAAAAAAGGCCTTCAAAACATGCCAACTAAGCCAAATGAAGATAAATGAACTACCAATCAGAAATCGAGTCGAGGTCGGGTCCAGTCAAAAAGTTAAAATATAACTAACTCATGGATCACATTTTCTAGCATAACTATTGATAGAAAAGTCCAAATGAGTTTCTCGTTTAGTGCAATAGATAGATCTCGTTGAGATCTTTCCAACCTTAGGTGCTTTGCACATATTTTAACCACTTATGATTGTCAAAACTCTAAAAAATATAGTTTTTACCATTTTTTACTATCCTACGGGGCTAAAAGATATGCAAACCACCTAAGGTTGGAAAGATCTCAATGAGATCTATCTATTGCACTAAACAAGAGCTCATTTGGACTTTTCTATCAACACTTATGCTAGAAAAATGTGATCCAAGTTGAGTTAGTTATAATCGCTTTTGGCCGAATCGGATTACCGCTTGCTTTTTCGATTGGTAGTTCATATAGCTTAGTCAACAATTCTTAGAAGGCCCTTTTATGATCTCAAAAATCCCTAATGGTGAATAAACCGATTTTATTTGTACCACAATCATAGAATTCAATAAACAAATTCAGCCCTTTGATTGTCTTGCTTTGGTATGAACTACATTCTTTATATGTGAGAACATTCATTAACTGAACGAAAATGCATAGAACAATGATTCCTTTTGATCCTAATTCTCGGGAATTATGAACTTCTTAAGTTATAAATTTGTACAAGAAACTTATTCCCACCGACAATATTTCTCTTATTGTAGCTAGTATCTTTCTAAATGATGCAATGGTCCAACCTATAGAAAAGGTAATGGATGATTTGAATGTCAAATAGAACTCGCCTAAGAGATGTTGTGTATGCATTGTTGTGTGGAAGTTAGGATTATTCTCCTGGAAACTTGATAGAAAATCGGACACAAGGGAGTTAGTAATGCATCAGCAATTAAATGACGACATAAGAAGGGCTTGATGCTAATTAGTTTGCGTGGATTATGGACTAAACCAAATGCATGCATACATGCAAGTACCCTGATGAAAATTGTCAGCCGATGTGCCTAATTATCGATAATGAAATCAAACTATTTAGAGATCTAATCATCACTAATTTTCTAGATGCCCGCCACTAATTTGTTTGTTACGCAGAGTGCGAGGAGTCCAATTACATGGCAACGATGGGACAATGGATAGTTTAAGAAAACCTTTGCAAGCTTCATGTCCACTAAATATTATCATACTGTATATGGCTCTTTTGAGCTATTGATAGTTAAGAACTTTGACCACTATTGCCGAAGAGCAAAGAAACGTTTCAAATCAATCTTGATTAGTCTTGCTTTGCTTGAGAATACAAATAATAGGCCGCATTATTTCTAGTGAATGAAATCCTAGTTTCCATGATGATTACAATGGTCTCTGTAATAAAGTAAACTTTTGATATGAGGTTGATGTGAAGATGGCAATAATACATAAAACAAAAAATTAGTGAACACTCATTTCTAGTGAATTAAATCCTAGTTCCCATGAAGATTGCGATGGCCTCTGCATTAAATATACTCTTCATATGAGGTTGATCTGCAGATGGCAATAATACATAAAGCATAACATTACTGAACATCCATTTTCTAGATGTCGTGTTTTATGTCCATCACCCATAATCATATTTCTTTGCACATACTTGCAACATGCTCAAACTTGAAAAATCACCCACTGTCAAGTTTGAGTAAATATTGTCTGAAATCATACCGCAGCTAGCTACTGTCATTGTCCCAAACTTGCCACCCTTCATTCTCGCATTCCCATTTGGCTCACTCAGCACCTTATTGTAGCCAATTTTTTTATTGGGTCCATTAGAGATAATCATTTGCAACATAAGAGTAGCCTTCATTTCCTTTACTAGATTTTGACCCAACTGATTTGCGGCATAAGTATCCTATTGTTGAAACAACTCTGACTTTAAGAGAGTGTTCAAGATAAGGTCTCTTCCATAAGCTCCTCACTGTTTGATTGTGACGTTCCAAAGACAAAGATAACGGTCCCAAGACGATATCAGATCGCCTTCGCCACGCCAGACACGCCCACCCTCGACCGACGCGGTAACGCCTAACGGATAGCCAGGTAAGTAGCCCTAGGGGCAACTTGCTAGGAGTGTTCATATATTATTAATGTGCACATGTGCACATTAATGAGGGCACACCTTTCCATGTTGGCATATTTTGCCACCTAGCCATTAAAGGCAAGTGGGGCCTTTCCAATTATCCCACATGCCAAATTGGGTAATTGGAAACCCTAGCCTAAACCCCCATGTCTATTTAGGGTAGGAAACCCTAGCTTGCTAGTTTTTCGCCCTTAGGGTTTTAGAGCTCAGTTTTGGCTGCCCCAAGAGCCAAAACCGGCCTCCCGTGACGCCGTTTAATTGCGCCATCGGGCCCCCTCAATTGGATCACCAGCAGATGGTTGAACTCAGTCGAGGAGCCACTCAAGGATCAGATTTGGTCAATTTAATAGCTTAAACCGCCTTCTAGTCATAGAATCAGTAGGTTTAGACTATTAAATTGCCCATAGTAGCTATCTAGATCTTAGATCTCGGACACTAACCAAAGAACCTAACTCTATGATTAGATCTAGTTCTTTAGTTCTTCCGTGATGTATTTGGATGATGTATCTCTCGTGAACTCCTTGTATTGGGAAGGGGGTAGAGGCCCTAAAGCTTGTAGTTGATGCTCCTAGAGTAGCCTCTAGCACACCGTAGATTCGCGGTGGTACAAGAGCCACACCGGGTTGTGGGTGAAGGGGCCGACCTGGCTAAGAAGGAGGTTCATGTCCTCGACTCTTGAACGATCCCCCCGGTGTGTAAAGCCTACCGGGGATCATTGTGACTAGGTCTAATGGCTTACCACCGAAAGTGCGGTAAGGCATGGGCTCGACACCCGCGGAAGTGGTGTACACTTTCCAAAGTGGGTTCACCGAATACGGGCAAAGGGCCCCTCTAGTCACCTTGAGTTAGCATGTAGATCTCCGGAGGGAGTGATCCCTACCGCCCCTCGAACCGGGAGGATGAGACCCGTGAATAGCCCCTTCGGCTATGCATCCGGGCGGGCTACTGGGCCAGTCCCGACACTTTTCAGCCTTACTCGCAAAGTGTGCACAGGAGGGGCGGATGGAGTGGACAACCCTATGCCATGTTCTTATGCCAGCCAAATCCATTGCCATGAATTTCGCCCGCAATGAACTCGAGACCCAAGCCGCCGGGCCACCCTTGAGTCCGAGCCTTGGGTAGGATCCCCCATGTGATGTGCCGACCAATCGCCTATGCAGATGTTGATATACCACCCCTCCGGGTGGATGGAGGATTCTCGCTGGTACCGACATGTATGTTTACGCCCGCAGCCTAGGTAGGCCCCGAGGGAGGGGGTAGAATGACACCTTCACTCTTCCCACCGGGACTCGCTACGGTGCAAAGGATATGTGGAGGGCCCCAGACAAGATGGAGCCGGGTGTGGGGAAGAACTCCCTGTTTGTATACCGGTGAGAGCAACCAGAGATACCAGTAGGGGACGCCACAAAGGGTATCGAGCAATGTTCTTGGAGACCAAGAGCAAAGCACTGACCATGTTCCCAGTAGTACTAACTTGATAGGATCCTCAAGCCTCGAAAAGTGGGAAAATTTTTCTCACCTTTGTAGTTTATGCTAAGCTAGTAACAATTAAGTGAATTGGAATTTAACAAGATTAAAAAGAATGAGCCAAAATTTTCCCAGTGAGAGTTGGTCTCAAACCGCTACCGGGTCGCAAAACAAAAAGTTAGTTTTGAAGCGAGGCGCAAGCTGTGAGACATCGAGTCAAGAACACCAAAACATGATGAATTTGAGAAAAATAATATGGTAAGGCTAATTCTAAGGTAGGAATTAGTTAGAATAGCATGTTTTGATTACCTAAAACCCTAGAATGGGGAGTGAGATTCATACCGCTACCGGTCGCAAAACTAAACATTAGTATTGGAACGAGGCGCAAGTCGTGGAGACCAATAGGTAGGAAAAGTCTGAAATAAGTATAAGTTTTAGATAAGTTGGTGCCTTAGCATGTTAAAACGAAAGCAACTTGAGTTTTGACCTAAAATTCCACAAGCTATAAATAGATGTAGAACCCCTCATTTTTTTCGCCCAAGCCCTAGAAACCGCCTTCCCAACTTAGGCGCATCTCTACGCTTTTATCCGATTGACGATCCGTAAAGCATGGCCCGAACCAAACAGATCAAGAAGGGAAGCGCCGCCCAGCGAAGCCACCAGCCACCGACCGGAGGGAGATAATTCGGATGATGCTTCGTGAGAGGCTCGCGAGAGGGGGACGTTCGCCTTCGGACGAGGAGCAAGACACGTCCGATCTGATCGAGGGCTTCAACCAGCAGGCAGAGCAGGACGAGGCCACATCACCGAACTCCATGGACGAGGAGACGAGGGAGGTGTATGAAGAAATAGAGCGGGAGATCCAGCAGCAGAACAAGGCACCATTCGGGGACGCGACTCCGGAAATCCTCGAAAGGTGATGGGCAGTGATGTGTCCGGAGCCACGGAGGTAGTAACCTTAGAAGGTTCATCAGAAAGTACGAGCGCCGGCAGAAGAAAAGGGAAGACAAGAAGAGGAAAAGGAAGGAAGAGGAACAAAAGGCAGCAGAAGAAAAGAAGAAAGAGAAAGGGAAGTTCGTGGGTCGGGTATAAGGAGAACGGTAAGGATCGCCCGCCAAGGAAGAGGCCGAACCCCAATATTATCATCAAGGAGCAAGCAACCCGACGAACCCCCAAACCCTCCGACGACTCTTTTCCGAGGAGGACTTCGACCCTAATGCTGCAGGTGGAAGCTCTTCCAAGCACCCAGCGATTTAACAGAAGCACCCGAGCAGCCAAAGACTGAAAGCAACCCCAAAGCCAGACCAAGTGCGTAAGCCCCCCGAAAACCCCGCATGGGATAGAAAGAAGCAAACCACGACCTGCCCCGGAAGCCTACGCCACCCATTGTGGTGAAGATCTACGAGAGGAAGATGAGAGAGCACGAGGCCTACATGAAGAAATGGGAGGCCTACAACCAATATTATGAAGAAAACAGGGTTAGGTTCATCGAGGGAGGGCGACCAACGGCAAAGAAACCTTAAGGCCGCCACCACCGAAGCCCAAGGTTCCTAAGCCGCCACCCCAGAAGAAAGCTGATAGGAAAGAGGTGGAGAGAAGAGCGCTAAGGGAGATTAGACACTTCCAACAAGCAGCCCGGGTCTCCTAATCCCCCGCGGCCCCCTTCGCCGGTTGGTGAAAGGAAGTGATGCAGCCTACGTAACGCACTTTAGAGAGTCACGGACGAGGGCGCCGGGCAATGCAAGAGGCGGCTGAGGCAAAAAGATAGTACAACATTTTGAAGATTCAACAGCCTGCACTATCCACGCCAGCTGGTAACCTTAATGCGACAAGACATGAGTCTTATACACCGCATTAAGGGAGAACGCCTTAGAAACTTTTTGTTGTAAATAATTAAAAATTTTGTAATATAGAGCAATTTTGTGTACCTTGATGACATAAACTTGGGTAATTAGAGCAAATTAATAAGTTTTAGCTTTTATTTCAGTGGAATAGGACATTTGGGAGCCGAGAGACATGATGTTCACCGCTACCGTCAAGAAAACAAAAAGTTAGTATTGAAGCGAGGCTAAGCCGCGGAGACCTCGCCCAAGCTTGACCAAAACAGCTCCAAATTGACCAAATAAGGGTCGATTCTCGCCTAATTTGATGAGCCCATCACCCTTACACCATTAGTTTACCCAAGTTGGACATCTTTGATCGAATGAGATCGATGTCTCACAACACATACCGGGTCGCAAAACAAAAAGTTAGTTTTGAAGCGAGGCGCAAGTCGTGAGACCTCTTACCAATTCTTCACCAGACTTGTCAAAGTCACCTTCAACCCATCAGATAGCATCTTTAAGGTAACCTAGCCTTGTTCAAGCATCTCCTATAGTCCTCAAACTCCTATTTTAACCTCGATAAGTTAGAATTACCCAATCCTAGGAAATTTTTCAAGTCATCCAAAAATTAGGGTTTTCCCCTTTTCTATAAATAGACCCTCACTTCTCTAAGATAGCACCCTACAAATCTGCTCCCGCCCTTCTAGCCGATTTCCCAACTCCCCGAGGCGCTTTGCAACCGTTTGTTACCCTCTTCGCAATTAATCAATGGCAACTTCGATTTCCAGAGATGGTACAAATACCATGCCGCCATGTCCGCCGAGGCCGACGCCGACCAAATCTTCCGGATCTTCGTGAAGGAGGTAGACGCCCAAGCAACCTTGCACGCCAACCCCATTTTATAGTAGAGTCCCGACCGAAGTTTCAAGCTAGGGTAGAACCGCGCTTAGTGCAACTCCCCCTTGTGTAGGATATTTTGTTCCTAGACAGCCCCGCAGGCAAAGATTAGACGATGTCCCTAACATCGCCAAATACCTCACAAACAAAGCGCACCGCACACCTGAGCCAATGGTCCTAATGCCAACAGACCAAGTACTTTCTTTCAACACCGCCTCGGGCAATCTTTTCACCCACCGTGCCGAGAACACCGTGGGGAAACCTCCATTCCCCCCATGGACGGGACCCATTAGCCATAGCAAAGAACAACGGCTCCTCACACACAAGATGAACAGGAGCAGAAGGGAAGGAAGAAGACTCCGGATGAACAGAATCGAGGAGGAGGAAGACGATGTCGAGCTCGACCTAGCGGAGGAGCCGGGCGACAAGTTTGAGCAGAGTGGCAAGACTTCGAAAGAAGTCGGCAGACTCTCGTGAGTCGCCACCCCCCAAGTTAGGCATCACAAGCCTAGCTCCCATTATAATCGGAAGGTGAGGAGTTTCTCGCTCCTAAGCTTACATTCAAAACCTCCCTAATGCAGGGAAAGGGAGTATCGACCTGAAGAGTTGCCGCACCAACCCGAAGAACGGACTTGGACGACTTCATCGTCCGAGGAGAGTCCCGACTTCCCTCCAAGTAAGGGAAGCCGACACTTACACGGGAGAGTTTACCTCCCGGACATCCAAGCCTACAGAATATCGTGCAGATTATGGAGGCGCATAAGGCAGTAACAAGCTACCGACGGAGGAAGAGTTCCTTGCTCTTCAGAACAGATGGGGATCCGCTTATGCGACCTCAAACATCCTAACGGCAAGCTCGTCCGCTAAAGACCTCCCCGATAGGACAGCGACCGACTCCCGTGAGGGCTTCAAAGAACAGCCGTGGACTACAGGAGCTCACCCACGGTGGAGGTTGATGATTTCGAAGCGCACACAGAGCTGGATACCGAAAGTGGTCGAGGACCCGCCTCGCGAACGACGTGTCACTACGCTTATTACCCGCCACCGCCGATGGATGGAAGAATAGCGTTATCCACCGCAAGTTCACCCCCGTGAGGCGCAGGAAGGAGTATCGCTGTCGATTGCACTCTCAGATTCGCCGGCATGCACGGCTACCCCTTAACACCGAAAGTATGCAATCCCCGGTGAAAAGAGCGGTAGCACTCGACGCCTTCGACTTCGCCATACCTTACAAAGCGGCAGCAAGATCGCCAAGGATGCCAGCCTTTATACCTCCCACCGCAGTAATAGAAGATTTAGCAAGAGCATTACAAGGTGGATCTCCAGCCAATGTTCTTAGGAACTTGGGCCATTCAAAGGGGAACAGCCCAAGTGAAAAGTTCTTGGAGGATAATCCATCTTACCGCATCAACGTAAATGATTAGCAAAAGAGTTGCAAGTTCTTGTATTAGTGTAATATAAAATATAAATATAACATTTCTTTGCACTATAAATGTTTTGTTGATATATTTTGTGTCCCTCAACCATGCCAACAAACATAAATAATGCAAGAAAGCAAGGAAAACTAACCATGTAGATATGAATCACTTGTGTATGCAGCTAGAGGCCCGAGCGCCAGAGAACGATTAACCCTGGAACTTACAGGGGAACAGAGCCCGCCTGTGTGCCCCGCAAGGAACCCGCTTTTGAAGAATTTGGACAAATGACCCCGTAAGAAGAAATATCGCGAAATGAGGACGGACCTCGAACAGATAAAGGTTTTGCTAGCCGCACAAGCTGTGAGCAGGTGTTCGGTGGTAACGCCAACCGCCGCAAGCATCAGCCTCGGAGAACGTAGAGACAAGAAGAGGAGCAAGAGAGGAAGGTCCCCCAGCTCGGACTCCTCCGACTCAAGCTCGATTCGTGACCGATTCCGAGGAAGAAGAAGAGCGTAACCAAGTCCGAAAGCAGATGGAAAGGCGAGGAACACCCGGGACGGACGACAAAGGGACACAAGAACCTCCGACTATCGAAGAAAGTAGACTCGTGATTGGGAAATGTTTGAAGGCCAGGAAGCTCGAAAGCAATTCTCAAAGCGAGAACAGCGTCGCATGGAGGCAGAGGCTTGGCTTGACGAGATGAGCGAATACGGCAATGCCTATGGTATGAAGGATAAGGATAAAGGCAGTGGTGGCAACAAATAACCCTGAAGGGAGCAAAGACGATTTGGTGGAAGGGCTATGCCAAGGCTCATGGCTTAAGCAGGATGCTTGCAGTGTTCAAGAAGTTTGCTAAAGCCTTCAAGCGCCATTACGCCCCAAGAGAACACAAGTCCAAGATGATGCAAAGAATTTACAAAGTTGCAAAGAAGGCAACAAATCAAGCATGTAAATACACGGAGGAATTTATGAGGCTAAGGTCAGATGTGCCAAAGTTAGGTGAGAAGCACGCAAGGGAAAGCTACATTGAAGGCCCGAACGAGGAGATCCGCGAAGTTTGTAAGGGCAATAAACCCGAGAACAAGATCGGTTTTGAGTCCAAGGCAATAAGTTTGCAAGGAACAGACCTCTAATAGCGGGCGAGGCAGCAAGATACTAAGATAAAGGCAGGGCAAAGAAAGTGCCAGCCCGAGAACAGCTGCACCCCAGACCAGCTAGAGCCCCATATAGTGGCAATCAAGGGAAGCAGCAGGAGAAGAAGTGTATCCTTCAAAGACAAACAGAAGGGTCAAACTACTCCAAAGCCGCGGCGATCCTTTCTCAGCAGCCATGCCCAAGGAGAAGAGACAGAGTGCATAGAAAAGCAGCCTTTGCTTTAGGTGTTTCCAGCCAAAGCCATAGAACAAGCGAACCGCCCATATGTCATGAGTGCAGCGCTAGCAGAGTTGGGAGATTGGGACACTTTGATCGACGACGACGGGCGCAGGAGGCCCGCGACTACATTCGTGGTGAGTGTCATATCTTTGCCGAATAGATACAGAGCAAGCAGAGAGCCAAGATAAAGTAATTTCCATTAAAGGGGAAAGGCCAAGGCCAAGTCATTTATAGTCCCGATAGATTCGGGAAGTAGCCATAACTTTGCATCTCCCGTAATGGTTCAAATGTTGAAGTTGAAACCATTAAAGTCAAAGCCAAGGCCCGCTTGTCTTAGCAAGTGGAGCAAGAAGGCGCACGGCAGTAAAAGAATCAACTTTGACATCGACTTGCCGGGATTAAGATCCGTGATGGGGGGCGAAGTAATGGGCATTGGCAAGTACGACTTGATAATAGGTATGGAGTACCTTGACCAGCAGGGCCATTATTGATTGTGGAAAGCGGAAGGTGACCTTCCCAACACCGACGGCAAGATCATTGAGATAACAGTAAAGAAGTTGTTCCCATCATGCAAAGGCATGTCTTCTAAACTACCGCTCAAGTGCATCCAGAGTGAGCAAGTAGCATACATCTTCAAGCTTGAGATTAGCGAGCCGGAATTGGAAGGAAGCAAAGAAGACAAGATGCTCAAGCAAGTTGCCGGGCAAATAGCTAAGTTGATCACGGAGTTCCACGATCTCTTTCCGTGATGAGATCAAGCAGCCCTCCTTATAGGGGAGTCGAAAAGCAGATAGCACTCGAACCGAACAAAGCCTACAAGCAAGGCTCCATATAGAATGACAACGCAGAGTTGTCTGAGCTGAAGAAGCAAGTACAGCAGGAGCCGCCGACCTAGGTTTCATTAGACCTAGTGTCTCGCCGCTTGGAGCGCCCATTCTTTTTGTCAAGAAGAAGGATGGATCTTTGAGGATGTGCATAGACTACGACAGTTGAATAAGCACACCATTAAGAACAAGTATGCGCTTCCAAGATCGACGACTTGATGGATCAGCTTCAAGGAGCAAAGATCTTCTCCAAAATCGACTTAAGGTCGTTATCATCGATACGGATAAAGGAGGAAGATATCCACAAGACCGCCTTCGTGACGCCGGTATGGGCATTATGAGTTCACAAAGTGATGCCTTTCGGCTTATCAAATGCCCCCGCAACGCTCATGAGGCTCATGAACGATATCTTCGTGGAGTTCCCGGACACCTTTGTGATTGTTTTTTTGATGACATTTTGGTGTATAGCAGATCCCTTGAAGAACACGGCAACACTTGAGAAGGGTGCTAGAGAAGTTGAAGAGGCACCGCTTGTAACGCCAAGTTGTCGGCGCCACTTCGCAAACAGAGAAGGTGGAATACCTTGGTCATGTGATCTCGGCAGTAAGGCATCTCGACGGACCCCGCCAAGATTGAAGCAAGTTGATTCAAAGGGCCGGCGCCCAAGAATGTGCACGAGGTCAGAAGTTTTCTGGCCTAGTGGTACTACAGAAGTTCGTGGAAGAACTTTGTTAAGATAGCAGCCCCGCTAATGCACCGACGAGGGCGTAGAAGGTGAAAGACTGGGTAGAGCATTGGCACAAGAAAGCCCAAAAGGGGTTTGAATTGTTGAAAGAAGCTCGACGACAGCCCCTCGCCTTGACCTTGCCGACCCCGAGAAAGATAAGCTTGTAGCAACAGATGCGCAGTAAGATAGCTACAAAAAAGGCTTATGCAAGAAGAGCGGTGGTAGCGTATGATTCCGTAAAGATGAACGACGCCGAGACGCCGCTACCCAACGCACGCATCGTGAATTGCTTTGGGTTGTCGTGGCATTAAGAATATGGAGGCACTATCTCTTGGGAAGGAAGTTCCAATTGATACCCACCATCGAGCCTCCAATATGTATTCACGCAAACCACACCTCAACTGAGGCAACGGAGATGGATGGAGTTCCTCAAGAATATGACTTTGATATAGTCTACAAGCCGGGAAGCTCAATGTGGTAGCAGATGCTTTCAAGGCATCCCCCCGACAACTAGAGTGCATTGTAATGTAATTTCGACGCTTCCAAATGACTTTGGTAAGAAGATTGAAGAGTCCTTGCCAACGGATGTGGATTTCGTGGAAGTATGGGCAAGCCTCTAAGGAGGCTAGAACAGATAAAGAGGGAGGCCTTCAAGCATTATAAGAAGGAAGGCAACCTGTTATACCATAAGAACAAGTTGTGCGCACTCAATCATCGTGTAAGGAAGTTGATCCTCCATGACACGCGACAACAGCCCAATAGCTGGTCATGCGGGATTCATGAAAACATATTTCAAAGTGCGCAGCAGCCTATTATTGGCCGTGAATGAAGAAGCAAATAGCTCGCTACATCAAGGAATGTCACTTATGCCGCCAGCATCAAGGCGGAGCAGCTTCAATTCTGTGGGCATTAGAGCCATTAGCGTGCCAAACGCTAAGTGGGAGGTCATCAAAGATGGATTTCATCACGTGACTCCCTAAGAACAAATGAGAGGCAAGGATGCCTTGATGGTAGTGGTCGACAAGTTGTCGAAGATGGCACATTTTTGTGCCTTGCAGACCACGATACAGCCTATGGATACAAAGAAAGCTCTTCACCAAAGAGATCTTCGTGCTTCATGGCATGCCAAGGGAGATTATCTCCGACAGGATCCGGTTCATGAGTGCCTTTTGGCAAGACCTCTTTGCGACGATTCGCACTAAGCTATCCATGAGCACGGGCGATCATCCTCGACGGATGGCCGACGGAGCGGACCAACAGATCTTAGAAGACATGCTAAGAAACTATGTCCGAATAAGCAAAGTATGTGGGAAGAATTTATTCACTTGGTGGAGTTTGCATACAATAGCACCAAGGTGAATCGTCCCAAATGTCGCCATTTATGATCAATTATGGCTATCGCTGTTTAACTCCGCATTAATTTGGCACAACCCCGCGTCAAAAGTAGAAGTTTCGCAGCCAGATGTTGGCCGATATGCAGCAGCTCGTGGAAGAAGTTCGAGGTTATCCGCTAGCAGCAAGAAGTCGCCAAGAGCATCGCCGACAAGCATCGAACGTACCGAGAGTTCAAAGTTGGAGATGATGTATGGCTCAAGATAAAGGTAAAGCAGCAAAGCTTAGGATTGGCAATTGCAAGAAGCTTGCTCCAAGGTGGGCTGGACCCTTCGTAATAATCAAGAGAGTAGGTAATCAATCCTACAAGTTGGATTTGCCAAAGACACCTAAAGATTCATAAGGTCTTCCACGTGAGTTTGTTGAAGAAGCATAATCCAAATCCGCATTTAAGTCTTGGACACTCCAACGTTGTTGGAAATGATCTGAGGAGCAAGCTGGAAATAGTTCCGTAAATGATTCTTGATAAAGCTTTCAAGAAGACAAGGAGGTCGGAGTTCCTCCAATACTTGGTCAATGGAAACACTTGCCGCTGGAAGACGCGACGGGTACTTAAGAAGGATTTAGTAAAGCAAAGCACCCACGCTTTATGGAGCAATGGGACGGCAAGGTCATCTCCCAAGAAATCGCCGTGCATGTCGATTTGTGTAGGTTAATTCTTGTATAGATAATCCACGATGCAACCTATGCTTGGTATGGGTCGCATGCGTTGTTACCGGATGATGAGACCACTACGGTGATCTCTAGGGTGGTGTAATGTCAATGTAGGCATGACCTGCTTCCGAAGGTGGGCGAAAGTGGAAGGTAGATTAGAAAGTCTACTGGTCCCACTAAGGAGATCCACCTCGAGAGAAAAGAGGTCATTAAGGAATGCATTGATAGGGAAAGCACCTTTAGCCCCATATATGCTTTGATAGGAGGAATCCATCCTTCACGCCCCACACGAGAAGGATATCCTCCACGCCGGGCAACTAGAGGTGTAGGCATGAGCGCATATAGGCATATAGGGCGCCGCCTCCACGGCCATTATGGAAGATTCATCCTCTTCCTACGGAGATTAGCCATGCATTCATGTAGATAGGTGGGTGGTCACCATATAACCAAAATTTATTAAATAATTAAAACGGTATTAACATAGTGTCGACCGCAGCCAAAGAGAGCCCCCGAGGGCAAGGAGGTCGAAGTTATTTAAGACTTGCAACACAAGTTTTGTTGGAATGTGTTGCAAGGAATGAAGAGTACCCCTGACAATAATTATAGATACGAAATGTTGAAATTTTGTCTAACTTAAGATAGTGAATAACTTGTTAATGGTGCTATGAATTGATAAGTATTCCATGGTATAATGACGAATAATGTTTTAAAAAATATTACCTTAGGGTAATCCCGGTAAATGTATAACTATTATATTGTACGCATCACGCTGATTGCGCATTGCGATTAGGGAAGATCCCAAGGTGGGGAGATCCACGATGTCGCGGACAAAGATCAATTCAAGGTGGGGAGAATGTGACGTTTCCAAAGACAAAGATAATGGTCCCAAGACGATATCGCATCGCCTCGCCACGCTGACACGCCACTCCGACCGACGGTACGCCAACGATAGCCAGTGTAAGTAGCCCTAGGGGCAACTTGCTAGAGTGTTCATATATTATTAATGTGCACATGTGCACATTAATGAGGGCACACCTTTCCATGTTGGCATATTTTGCCACCTAGCCATTAAAGGCAAGTGGGGCCTTTCCAATTATCCCACATGCCAAATTGGGTAATTGGAAACCCTAGCCTAAACCCCCATGTCTATTTAGGGTAGGAAACCCTAGCTTGCTAGTTTTTCGCCCTTAGGGTTTTAGAGCTCAGCTTTGGCTGCCCCAAGAGCCAAAACCGCCTCCCGCACGCCCCGAGCCAATTATGCCATCGCCTCCAACCATCACCGCCAGATGGTTGAACTCAGTCGAGGAGCCACCAAGGATCAGATTTGGTCAATTTAATAGCTTAAACCGCCTTCTAGTCATAGAATCAGTAGGTTTAGACTATTAAATTGCCCATAGTAGCTATCTAGATCTTAGATCTCGACACTAACCAAAGAACCTAACTCTATGATTAGATCTAGTTCTTTAGTTCTTCCCGGATGTATTTGGATGATGTATCTCCCGCGGAACTCCTTGTATTGGGAAGGGGGTAGAGGCCCTAAAGCTTGTAGTTGATGCTCCTAGAGTAGCCTCTCTAGCACACCGTAGATTCGCCCAGGTACAAGAGCCACACCGGTTGTGGGTGAAGGGGCCGACCGCTAAGAAGGAGGTTCATGTCCCGACTCTTGAACCATCCCCCCGGGTGTGTAAAGCCTACCGGGGATCATTGTGACTAGGTCTAATGGCTTACCACCGAAAAGCGGGTAAGGCATGGGCTCGACACCCGCGGAAGTGGTGTACACTTTCCGGGTTCAAATAACACGGGCAAAGGGCCCTCTAGTCACCTTGAGTTAGCATGTAGATCTCCTCGAGGGAGTGATCCCTACCTGCCCCCTCGAACCGGGAGGATGAGACCCGTGAATAGCCCTTTTGGCTATGCATCCCGCGGCTAAGGCCAAAGTCCCGACACTTTTCAGCCTACTCGCAAAGTGTGCACAGGAGGGGCGGATGGAGGGACAACCCTATGCCATGTTCTTATGCCCAAATCCATTGCCATGAATTCTGCCCGCAATGAACTGGAGACCAAGCCGCCGGGCCACCCCTTGAGTCTGAGCCTTGGGTAGGATCCCCATGTGATGTGGCCGACCACCGCCTATGCAGATGTTGATATACCACCCCTCCGGGTGGATGGAGGATTCTGCTGGTACCGACATGTATGTTTACGCCCGGCAGCCTAGGTAGGCCCCCGAGGGAGACAGGTAGACGACACCTTCACTCTTCCCACCGGGACTCTACGGGTGCGATTGGATATGTGGAGGGCCCCAGATCAGATGGAGCCGGGTGTGGGGAAGAACTCGCTTGTATACGGGTGAGAGCACCGTGACATGCAGTAGGGGACGCCACATTGATCCCGGACGACATCTCCTTAATCCAGTCCTCTAGCTCCACTAGAGAACTAACGCTGAGCATGTACCGCATATTTGGCCATTTCAAGATTAGGGGCGCGAGACCCCGATGGACGCTTTGATGCGTAAAACTACTTGGGCGATCTGCTCCAATAGTCGGTTCAACCCCGATACACGATGAAGATATTCTAAATTATTTTGAGGGATCTATGACTTTGACTATCAATTTAGGAATCTATGATTTTAGCCGATTGTGATGATTATGCTATCCTAGACCGCCTCTTTCATCGGACCCAAGACCTGCCAAGATAAGAATCCCTTTGAAATGATAGACCTAGATACATAGGCACAATTTCATTAAATATGGACTTGTCAAGTCCATATGTATCCCAAATGGTAGCTGCTATTAAGAATACAGACTTTAGGGCTTAAAACAATGGAATATGCTAGCAGGATTCCGTCGTGGAGGTGGCAACAAGAGGGCAAAAGTGAAGATGAAGCAAGGGACAGGTATCTTACTTTGGGGTCGCCGTGTAGGTGAGATGCCGTGATACATGTCGCTGGTACATTAAAGGCAAACTAAAATCATAGAGATGGTGAAGTTGTGCAAATCCATGATTTCCCCTGATTCATCTACAAGCTCCAAAGTCGGTTGTAACTAGGCGAGAGAGGATCATACATTGTCGAAATACAAGTGCTGTGTCTCCTAACCCATTCTCGCCCATGCCATCACCCGCGGCAAGAGGTGAAAAGGGAAATCAATCAAGATAGAAAGAAGGAGATCAGAGCTCACCCATAAACTCCAAGAGCAAGGGTTGCTTCGAGTGTAGTTAAATGCGAGGATCAGCTCCCTGTGGTGCAATTGGCAAAAAATCTAGTTTCTGAAAACCTAGTATCTCAAAAGCCTACATTACAGTGGCAAAGACACTCACGAGGTGGCTGAGAATGGAGGACTTATAGAACTACAATTCAAACTGATTTTTTAGAGTCCTTTTAGAAGCAAAGATAGGCAACATGAAGCTTTACTTATCATGCTCTTGGACAACACTACTTACTCGTGGAATGACTTGGATACCCGCTAAACCTCAGAATGCAAAAATAATATTGAAGAATTCATGCTTGAAGACCTTGTTCGGGCAGAAATGGAGTTGTTTTAATCTCTGCTATCTCATATCTACAGGACTCCAAGATCAGTTCTCAGCAATTCTCTGAAATCTGAAATTGTTGAAGACATATTTTGATAATGGCTAGCTGCTAGAACTATGTATTTTTTTATTACATGAATACAACCAACTACCGCGGACTCAAATGCCCCGACATGCTCTTCGGTGTGTAGACGGATGATTATACAATGTAAGGGGACAAAATAATATAACATGCAATACTTCTATTGAAATTTTCTCATTTGATTAAAATTACAAAGAGAATGTACATTGAATGGGTTGAAATTAGGTGGGCACCCAATTTCAAGAAACATCGCTTCTTCTATTCATGCTTCGTGTGGCTCTTCCTTCTCAGATACTCTTTTTCGGGTTCTTCAACACATGCTTGAGCTAGCTTTGCAGCATCCTTCATACTTGCCATCCTCTCCATGAATTCTTGAGAGCCCAAGAACTCATTTCCCTCCTCTACTTCACGAGAGGCTTAATTTCTCAATTTCTTGCCGGGTTCTGCGGTGGGTAGGTTCTTGAGTTTCCAGACCTGGTCTTCACCTCTTCGGGAGCCTGTCCTTAAAAAATAGCTCCTGAATTTGGAACTACCCTCAACAACATCTTGATGCACACAAGGTAGTCTCGCCAGAGCATTAATGTTATCTCTATTTTTCCCCAAGATTTGAAGTTGTTGTGATCCGTGAGGCCCATGGCTTTTTCAATTGCTTGACCAAGGAGCTCTTACTTAACCAATGCATGGATTGTGCCTCCTCTATTGTTTTTGAGAGAAAGGATATGGCTATGTTGGGGACCTAGGGGTTTCTTGGGCTTGATGCTCCCTCGCTTCCTTTTCCCCATTGATAATTGATGTTGGCCTCGAAGTCTTCGATTTTTCTCGGCCCACTATTATCTTAAGCCGCTCAAATATTTGAACGAGCTTTTGGCATCGCACCCCATCTACCTCAAAGGCTAAGGCTTTATACCCTTGGCATGGCGCTGCCCCGCTGAATGCAACCACCAAAAAAGAAATCATTGACAATGCAACCTTCCATCATTAACTTAATGCATTTACATATGCACACATCCTCGCTTCCAATTGATTCGCACTAGAGCCCCTTCCCCGCCGCTAACATTCTTTCTCAAGATAAAGGACGGTATATGCCAATATGCTGCAAGAGACATACACACTTAATTTAACAAAGATGCATGATGAAATAGTGCGGCGCCCAATTTGACTAAAACTATACATGTCACGCAATCAACGCCCGGGCAAATTCTTTTCAAGGTCAGCTTGCCTCCCTCGAGATGTTCTCGGAAAGTTTGAATGATGCTAAGGATAGTCAAGACTTGTGAAACAAAGATTCAGCTCATTCAAGACCGACACAACCTTTTGCTCTCTTTGCCATATATATCAACAAAGACAAGACTTTGAAGCTCGAAAGTATTTCTAGACAATCGAGACAATCTTCACGCTTAGATTTGGTATGCACAAATTGATACACCCACTACCACCATCTATAGTCCTCATGGCAAAGCACTCATTTAGATGATCGGATGAAATGCTCCTAGGGTGTTTAACACTTGAAAATCAAACAGAGATATAATTGGGAATAAAATAATGTATAACTTTTTTTTATTATGAGAGCTTCTTGAACAACTGCCTCAAACTCAAAATTCGAAGTTTCCAACTACTCATAGTCCATAGAAAATCTATGCCTTGACATCTCCGCTTATTATCCCATGCTTCGGGCCAAGAAAAATCACTTGGCTATCAACCCTATCCGTAAGGAGAAATAAGGGAGAGGTGAGGTTAGTCCCTGGGAAGACTAAGTGGGTAAACCATTACCTTAACCCGAGGCGAATCGTTAGTCATATATTAGTCTCATAAATGTTAGTCACACATAAAACATCTTCTTATAACTTACTGTAATTCAGGGATGATGAATCCCTCACTCGGGTTCACACGTATATCATTCTGGACACAACTATACGTCCACATGCTAATCACTTGATATGGACATTGCTCTAACGCCCAACCCTTTGGCAAGGACAAAGGGGCGGGTTCTTTCATATAGATTCATTCTTTAATGTTCCATTATATTCGCAAACACAATCCAAATAATCAATAACAAAGTAATCATGCAAGCTTTTCAATAAACTACCAAACAAAACAAAAAATAACTCCAAACCAACAGAAACTTCAAAGATTTGGCTCTGGCTAGCCACCAAGGGATCTTCCATGTGAAATCTTATTTGGCACATGTCCACCTATATCTCTTTGACCGTACTGAGTTACGAGAGGTGTCACCTCAATTCTAAAAAACTAGACTCCGAGAGCTTTTCAAAATACTCAATATTGCTCAATTCTAATAATTTCACGCCAAGTTATGACGCTTCAAAGTTTGTCCTTTTTTATACTATTTCTTTTTTAAAATTAGAACAATAGATCCTCTACTTTTCAATTATAGGAAATATCTTCCTGTTTACAAATTCTTATCTAGTTTATCTCCTCTAACCATATCTCTACTATTCTAGTTCAGATATTCCCTCTATTTTCCTCAAATATCTACCATACCTTAGTATAGACACCATATTCAATTTGTTTCTTAACCATTGCAATTCTCATAAGTATTCCTGATCATTCACTTCCCCCTCAACCCCCTAGGTGTGTTACATTTTCTCCCATACTAAAATTTACCCATGCCCTCATTGGGAGAACTCATCATCAAGCCCATGTCACACTTACCAAAGTTGTTCTGATATTCTATGTCAAAATAACCTGTGTTGGCTATGTCCAAGAAAACTCTTTCATAAAATTGTAGGAATAATTTTGTAAATTACATATGACCTCTATTTCCTATCTCTTTTACTTTCCTCTTGGAAGTCTTTCATTTCTGTTGCATTTTTGGGAGAGAAACTTGATTTTGGTGTAGACTATTGCTGGACTTCCTGCAATATTTGGCCCAACATTTGAACGACAACATTTCCATCATCACCCTCATTAAATTCTATAGGTGAACAAAGATATCCAAGGTACAAGAGACATCTAAGACTATGTTCCACTCCATATACCCTTCAAGGTTGACTACCCTTACCACTACAACATTTAAGATTAATTTGGACGACTATTAATGTTTGGGGGACTTCAAGGACAGGTACTAGATTTGGAACATGAATACTCTCCCCTTTCTTGACTCTGGCCACGGCTAGATATCTTGTCTACATGACTTCCCCAAGAAGTTTCCTCCTTCTTGGTTTCCCATAACTCCAATATTGATGACTTCTCAATGTCAAGTCATGGCTCGATAACCAACGTCCTTTGGCCCAATAACCAACAATGGTTAATGATCGAGAACTCTAGCTCTGATACCAAATGAAACGCTCCTAGGGCAACAATAGAAACTCAAATATTAAACATATTCTTATTAGTATGAGAACTTCTGCTCTTAATCACTTGATTTCCGTGTTTCCGTTTCTGTGTTTCCGACTAATCATCTTCTATTTCTTGACAAGCCCGCTATTACTCCATGCTTTCCGCTGTGCAAACCTCACTTAGCTACTAACTCTATTTGTAAGAAAGAAGAAGAGAAATTTGGGGTTAGTCCCGGGAAGACTAAGTGGGTAAACTATTACCTTTAACCCGAGGCTTAATAGGCCAATCACTTGGTATGCATCGTTGTTTCTACCACCCAGCCCCCAAGAAGGACAAAGGGGTGGGTTCTTTCATATAGATTCATTCTTTAATGTTCCATTATATTCGCAAACACAATCCAAATAATCAATAACAAAATATTCATGCAAGCTTTTCAACAAACTACCAAACAAAAAAGAAAAGGTAACCCCAAACCAAAATGTAAAGTCCAAAGATTTGGCTCCCGCTACCCACAAAAGGATCTTCCATGTGTAGTCTTATTTGATCTCTCGGCCCACCTTTTCTCGCAATTTCTACTTACCCATCCCGAGTTACGAGAGGTATCATCCCAATTCTGAACTAGACTTCGAGGACTTTCCGAAATGCTCAAGATCGCTTCAATTCTAATAATTTCTCGCCGAAGTTATGACATTTCATAGTTTGCCCCGAGCCCCTTGATTTGCCCCCTTTCTCGACTTTTCTCTCTAGGGTTTACAATCTCTCTAGCCCCAAAACCCCCAAACCCCAAAAGGTGCTCGACCACATTTTGGGTCCCCAAATTGGATTCTCGAAAGCACACTTTTTACAGTCGAGACCCCATAGCCTTTGGAAGTCAAGACACAAGGATGGAGGGGAATCGCAGATGCGCTTAAAGAAGCTGGCACGAATGCCGAGGGCTCCTCCCCTCGAATTCATCACACGCATGCAGGCAATACATGTCCCGGAGGGAAAGCTGAATGCCATTCAGACAAGCCGGGGGTGTGGAGATGCAAAGGGATACCCAACCGGGCCTATATTCTCAAGAAACAGCTTATTAAAGAGAAAGAACGATCTCGACGCCGGAAGAGCGATCGTGCCACCGGATGACCGCTTTGGCCTCGCCTGACTTTGAGCGCAGACAAGCACGCGGATACCGCCGCCCAGCTAAGAAGTGAAGTGACAGCCGATGTCCCGCGACTCCTCGGGCCGATGCAACCCGACGCCTAGAGCAGCTCCAACGGCAAATGTCGAGGATGTGGTACAACCGCAAAACGAAGCTTAGATAGCAAAAGGCTGGCGCAGGTTGCACAATTGGTTGCCCTAGACGGCCGGGTTATGCACCAGGAGGCTACAATGTCTCTGATGATGTGGGAGGGTGGACACCTTTGGAGAAGAGATACCAAAGTCAAGAGGCGGCCCCCGTGCTTCGCCCTTGAGAAGAGGGATGGCCGAAGTTCCAGCTGGAGATGTATGATTCGCGCGATGCATGAAGCGCATAAGTACCACTACGTGGGCAGCACCACCACCATGCCCACACCGAGGTGCGTAGGTTGCATGTGGAATTAGACGTCCTTCGTGAGGAGAAGGACGGCCGCCTCGCCGACCAACATTGTCGTCATGGGCTTGCCCGAAGAACGTGGGGAAGATCTCCCAGCCCAAGCTCCATGCCCCGGTTTTGGCAAGGCTCCAATTGCAAAGACTTGACAAGAAGAAACCCCACCGTAGCTCCGGAGGGCCAAGCATGAGACCTCGACTAGTTAAGCTCACAAGTTTCACCTGCCGCCGAAGACGCTGATGCCGCAGCCGCTAGTCGCTTGAAGGGGACATCGTGTACTTAGACACCGGATCCGACAGTCAGTGTGTAGGGGATCGGCAGCCCGGTGAATGGCAAGATGAAGGTATTTGTGTCTCCACGGCCAACAAAGGGCGTAAGCGGCGAACGGGGACCAAGCACTTCGATCCCCCACTTCCGTAATGGCGATCGCACACGCCAACCGTGACCACGCACTCCGCACCACGCACGCAGCGCAGAGCCGACATGAGAGCCCCAAAGACCGCCAATGGCCCAACTCCCCGCACCTCCATGGGGATGGACAGGGGCCACCACAAAGATAGGAAGAGTGCCTTCAATTGTGTCGTGGAACCGTAGGGGATTTCCCCGAAGCGCCGGGCGACGGCATTGCTGAAATTGCCGCATGCATGGACATCATCTTCTTTGCAAGAGACATGGGAATATAGTGGTCATCTGCTGCCGGACATCCTGTGGTACCATCATTTCTCACCGCCAATGAGCCATGGCAAGCGAGGGTATGGAGGGTCAAAGATTCTATAGCATCCACAGCCTCGCCCACAAGGCCGATAGACTCAACCGCCACCGTGGATACGAAGTGCCGCAGCCTCACCATCGCCCACGCTTTATCGCAGATGTTATATACCCCATGAAACTTCTAAGTTCTATTGTGGTGCATCAAAGTGCATATGTATGTGTATATGCCCTATAGGGAATTGTATGATGACATAGAGCAAGACGCTGTGAGGGTCATGTGTTTTTATTGGGAGATTTCAATGCACGACGCAAGACAAAGGTCGGGCCGGTCACCTTTCGTGGAAATGCCGACTCCAACCCACTTTGGTTAGAAACAGAGGCATCCCAAAAGATGCAAGACGCCCTAGGATACATTCTCCTGAGCGCTTGGAAGAGAGTTGGTCCAGCTATGTCGATCTTTGACATGGTGATCTGCAATGGTATGCTCTGTGTGGTCGCTGATCGTGGGGCTTCACTTATAGAAGCGACGGGGGCCATGGGGGAGCCAAAGGTGGTGGACTATCTCCTAGCTCCAAAGGCGTTTAACCGGATATCATTCGTGATTTTTGCATGTGCATGTGAACAAGATAAGAGACTTTGTCGCACCACTATCCACTTTATATCACTTTGGATTGAGGCACTCAAAGTGGGCGGGCCACGTGATGTGCACCCCCCGGGTTTGGGATACAACCCCAACTATAGGAAGCAAGGTGATATGAGGTGGAGCTTGAACGTGAGCTACTGTGGGATTGATGCCCCTATACATTGCATGATAAGTGTGAATGGTTGATGAAGGCTTTACTCGCAGCTAGCCTAGTAAATGCTTTGCAAAGAAGAAAGCTCCCCAAGACAGGGACACTGCGGTAATTCCCTCAAAACCCCCGGTTTGACGAGAATGTAAGGCTCTAAAGAGTCAGCCTACACGACCATCTTAGATCCACAGCCCACCCACGTGCCATTAGGGACTATAAGGCATTCTTGAAATCCAAAAAGCATCGCTGGGTAAAAGTATGTCGGTGGGATCAAAAGCATGCGCCCCGGACGCATGCTTATAGTGTGGTTTTAGCCCGCTTAAAGCACCCCCGCTTTTGCTTAATTTGGGTGTTGGTGGGCGAATCGTCGTCATATTTTTGACGCCTTCATGTACTCGCAAGACGCCCACCTCATCAACGAACCGTTAGGAAAATGATTGTGGGATTTTGGCTGGGTAGTACGCTGCAAATTCGACGAGCCCGTAACTACCACGACCTCATGGTCCACTAAAAATTCTCCCTCCAATTCACTTATTCTCCCTCTCTCGTGAATTTCATGGCGCCCCGACACCGCCCGAGGCAATCACACGCTTAGCATTGACTTTCGGCCTGATGAATTCCAATACAGTGTTCCAGATTTGTTGGATGTCAATGCAACACAGGAAATATCACGTGAAGATCCAGTTTCCTCTGCAATTTACAAGAAATTGGATGCAGAGAGAATACAGATTATGGAATAAGATGAGGAAAGCAGTGGTTGAACGGGAGGATCTGAGCACGAGACGCAGGCAAGAAATAGCCAAGCTTGTAGTTGATTACTTCAACAAGCTCACCAAAAAGCATTCACCCGAACTCAAGGCCGATGTGATGAAGAGGGTGGTTCATCACCACGAAATGGAAATCTCAGAACCTGGAATTTTGCCAAATCCAAAGGAGTGCAAGGCAAACGGGTGTCGCCAACAACTTGAAATGCATAAATGGCAGCCACAAAGAGGCAAAGGAACCATGATATTTGGAGAGCCAGAACCTCGACACTGGTGATGGCTTCTTCAAGCCAAAGTTTGAATTTACTTCATTCCAGAATGTGATTTGCTGAGGATAAATCTAGTATTGCTTGCATGTTCTTCGGTCTTGTAATTTAACACCCAAAAAAATAAAAAAGCAAATCTCGAACCTAATCAAATAAGATTATGAGGATCCTCAACTGTCCTAGTGATTTGGTTGCTTCCTTCACAATAATAAGGATCGAAGTCTTTCGCTTCATCGAGGGAATCCATTCAACAAAACCTGCCGAAACTTGAAGAAATGAGGAATACAAAAATATATAAAAAGTCTGACTATGGGTGGAGAATACGTACGAAAGTTTACTACTTTCTCGTCTTGAATATGTACGAAAACAAGGATTTGTAAAAAAATTGTTGTAAATAAGGGGCTTTGGCCTGACCCCGGAATTGAAGATCGCATATCTAATATAATATAGATGAATCCTCGGGAATGATTTAGGTTGATATTTTTAAGCTAGGCCTAGCACATGAAAAAATTGAGAAAACATAATGGACATGGTCCATTTTTAAACCATACTAAAATTCCAATGTCTCATTTAGACATCGAATGAAGTGGGTTCTATTTTAATCATCCAATATTGATCCACAATGGAACATTCGAATGAATGTCTAGCATAATAACAGGGGGTTTTCTTTATATTTTTGTACGCATTTTACTATGGTCCCAATATGATTTATCGACGTATTGCATGAAGCCTATCAATTGGTACATCTAGAGTGCGTATACATGAGATTAGTTATTAATGCCATTCTTCAATTGTCTACCTCTTGTCCCCTTTTTTTTTGTTTAAATCTTTGCATGCAAATGCAAATGGATCGATGTGTTTTTGGGTTGCCCCTAGGGGGGCAAACCCTTGTTTATGTGGGTTTATGGTATATTCTAGGTATATGTTAGAATATACCTAGGATATGCGGTGGATCGCTAAAACCCATTGTAGGTCAGAACCAAGGTCTCATGCGCTCTAGATGGCGGATGTTCTAACCGGTAACCGGCGCAGCACCAAACTCGCAGACTCGACATCGGGCCCTAAAATGCCATGGCCGAAAGGTAAGAGTAGTGCCATGCATTTATGGTGGGCAAAGCGGAAGGATTGTATCCGCCTAAATTGTTTAAGTTTTTCTTATTATTCGTAGGGTTAAATTCTATGTGATTTCTTCTAGCACCATGAAGCCTTGTGACACGGTGATTGTATTTTAGGAAAAGAAGCTTCGCTTTTCCTAAAGAAAAAAGGGTGCTAAGAAGTTGGATACGGTCCTGTGTGAAGAACAATGTGGCCCAATGTCCAAAGGGACCCTCGTGGTTGCCGCAAATGTATAAAGAGAAGCAAAGCAAATGGTGTTGCACCTCTTGGAATTGCTATTGAACAAGTCAATTAGATTCGTTAGGGCTGATTCCCGTGAGGGATTCTCGCGGACCATCCAGGAGCCGTAGATTCAAGCTCATGACACTCAAATTTGGTGCTGCTGGGATTAAGGGTTAGTGATCCGCCTTTTTGTCTTGTATTGATGCTCACCGCATATTATGGCAGAATTTGATCTTCTTTTTCAAGAACTCAGGCTAAGAAAGCTACACGGGTTGAGCTCATGAGAACATACCCTTGTTCATATTCTAGATTTTCTTAATGTTACTTTTCCATAGGGAAGGCCACCTTTGAGGATTGTTTCCATTATTTGTTGGGCATTATCACTTCATTGTAAATCCTAAGTTTTTCCAACATTGGATGCTTCAGCCAAGCTTCCTTGCTCTCATGTTATCTCTTATAATTCCTCGCTTCATCCCTTTGCTAATACAAAGAAGAAAACTTGCTTTTTGCATTCCGTAGTTCTTTATATTTTATGGTCTGGTACATCATGCATGTGTTATGCATTTGCATTTAGCGCACTGCATCTACAACTAGGTGATGTGCATTCCCGATGGGTCTTTTCTTCTTTGTGTTAGCAAATTCATCTATCCTTTTCCTCAACTCTAAGTTCTTTGACTTGGGATCCTCCATCCATCTCACGTACCATATGAGTGTCTTCGCCACCCGCATACTACATCAATGAAAGTGATTTTGTTAATGTGTACATTATGTGTATTGCATTTTGATGGAACTATATCATATTATCTCAAAGTCGCTCAAGATTCTATAAAAATATCATTCGTGGTGAGGCACAACTCTTAACTTGAGTCTGCAGGGTTATAGAGACATCCGATAAGAGGAAGTATGGCCTCCCAGCCAGACTTCTCGGTAGTTTAGGTTGTACAAGATTTTGAAATGGCAAGTGGAAAACCACCTTGACCGACACCAACATTGTGAGTAGGTTACCGCTTTTACGTAATAAAGCAACAGATATGGTTTTGACATGCTATAATTCACGATGGGGTTGTTAGTGAAAGTACAGAGTGGGGAGCTTCCACCCATACCGATACCTTGAGCTCAAGCAAAAAAAATTTATCATTCGCTGTTTGGCGTAAAGGATCCGTAAGGCAACCCAGAGCATCGTAACTGTTGGATGACCCTTTTGTGTTAAATGCACCGGACACGATTTCCTGAGATGTTTTAAAATATCAGTAGGGGAGGTGGTTTGCTCAAGGATGACTGGAGATACAGTGAATGAGCATTGTTGGACATCATATAATTAGTTTAGGAGCAATTGTTGTTTTTGGTCTGCCCAGGCCTTGTACCTGTGTACCCGAGGTGTTGTCGGCAAAGTCAAAGGAAACCGCTGAAATTGTATGCCATATCATCCGTGATCTAGAGGAAGGGATGGGCTCTAGTGGTCAAGATTTGTGAGATGCATAGTATGGTCCGTGACCACCCAAGATTCTTGTGGGAAGTATCGTTCCTACCATTTCATTATGTACTCCAAAACAACGGAAGATTGGAGAATTTGTTATCTCAATTCAGTTGAAATTTTATCGGTTGCGCAATTAAAACTTCTGTTACAATTCAGCCTATAACCTTTTTAGACTGAATCGCTTGCTAACTCTGATTGCTTTCAAAAAAAATTCAAGAAGTCCTCTCAGCCGTTGGATGTGAAATTTCTGCCAATAATCTAATGCACGCGGTCAAGATACCATACACATGCCAAAACCCAAATCGAAAAGACCTCGCTCCGCCAAAAGCAGATCACACATGCATGAAGCCGGCTTGTAATCATCAAGCCTCAGATTCAAGCAAATGACAAAGAAACAGGATAATTCTTCTACTCTAATATACAAAATTCCTTATGCTAAGCTCTCTACACTAAAACCCAAAGAATGAAGCAATGTACAACTGCGGTACAGCTCAACTCATCTCTTCCCCTTCCCTATTCATCGCTTAATTCTTTTCCTTACTTTCTTTTTTTGTTGTTGCCATCCCGCCTTTTGCATCCGAATAATTTAATGGAGCATGTGAAATATATGGATGAGGTAATTGGTTATGTTTCCTTTGCAATGATACAGTGACAAAGGATGAATATGTGCAGGTTGCTCGCTGGTAAAGGTCAAGTCAAGAATGCTAGATACGGTGATGGCCCCACAAAGCACAAATTTGTATTTCATTTTCTGGATGTAGCTCCAAAAAGGTTGTCAGATATGCACAACATGTATTTTGAAGCCAAGAATCTATTTTCCATGCTAAAATTATTGGGCACAATTTCGTGGTTTAAAATTGAATGATGCATATTTTTGCTAGTTAGCAAAGAGGATGCATTGTCTCTAGAGTCATATTAAGTCGTAATCATTGACAAGGAGATAAAGATATAGAGAAACAAATATGTTCGTCAACTCAATCAAGTATTTGTGACTTATGCCATGATTCAGCCGCATATAGTGATCCTTATTTGTGGGGTACAACCTGAATAGTTATATACCTTAAGATTTCAAGTAGATATACTTAATGGCCATGCCTTCATACATGTCTTGTACATGAGATGAGATGTGTCAGAACTATTTATTATAATAATTACAACATTGTTGTATATGGAAAAACATGATAGGAAAGGAGCAAACACTGTAAAAAAATGAGAAGAAACATTTAAACATACACATGGATTTAAATTTTGAAAATACCAAAAACCTTCAAACAGATAGGGATTTGAACCCCAAACTACCATGACACATGCATTTGTAAGTACCATGACACTTGACTTTAAGTTTTTAAAATACGAAAAACCTTCAAACGGATAGGATCTTGAATTCTGAAAGTACCATGACCTTTGGGTAGTTGCATCATCCAAAGAGAATGCAAGAAAGTATAAATTCTTCCTAAAGACAAAAAAAAACATTGCAACAAATATGGAAAAATTCAACCACACCTAGTTACCTATTGCCTCTTGTTTACTATCCACGATTCAATAATTTTCGTGATTGGTTCTTTTTAGTAGCCATTATGATAACTATAGCAATGAAATGCATTGTTCAATGAAATGCCTCTTAAAGATGTGGTCTCCTCGAATGCCATGCTTGCCGCATAAACTCAAGGAAAATATGGCACCCAAGCACTTGAGCTTTCCAAGGAAATGGAGCTAGAAGGTATACTTCTTTCAAGGTAATCGTGATAACAATGCTAGATGCCCCGGCGAAAGCATTGGGTATTAGATAAAGCTAGAAGGTTGCATGAGTATGCCATCCGCAAAAGATTTGTTGGAGATGTTAACATTGAAAATACACTTATCAAGATTTATTGCGCTTGTAGGATATCTAAGTGAAGCCCAAATTGTGTTTGATGAAATGCATCAACATGATCCGGGCTTTTGGAATACTATTACTACAACCTATGATCAAAATGGGGATGGAAAAAGGCCCTTCAGCTCTTTCAAGACATGCAAATACCGAAAGCATGATGCCAAATAAAGCGACTCTTTGTTGTTTACGTGTGTAGTCATATTGGCCAGCTTTGACGATGTTGTCATTTCTTCCTTTGCACAAGCATGCATTGCAAAATCCAGCTAGTATCGATCATTACATTTGCATGGCGACCTCCTTGATCGATCTAGATAGATTGAAAAAGCCGAGGATCTGATCAAAAATATGTTTTCTCGATGCAATTTCTATATCTTGGATGACCTTGTCCGGTGCTTGCCGGAACAACGATTGTTATACCAATTTGGAATTAACAATGAAAATTGATGGCAAATAGTCGCAGTAAATGAGAGTCATTGGAGAAGAAGCATTGGAAAGCCTCTCGAATGCCAGATGCAAACAAGTGAATTACCTATTATCACTATAAAATATCTCGGGCAATTTTTGATAGCTCAGAAGGAATCTTCCATGTTATTTTATTAGAACGTAGGATGTTTGTCTCTGTACTAACCTTAACCACGCCCTTTATTGCAAGAAAGGATCATGCGCTTAATGCAACAAATGATGAGATTGAAATTGATATTGATGCCCGTGTAACTCTTATTGTAGTCCATATTAGCTTTTTCATTTGATGTGTCATAGGCGCCAATTGTCATGTTAATTCAAGAAATTTGCCATGGCTTCGCCTCGGTTATTAAATTCTAGTTAATGTGTCATGTGTGTTTAGTTCCTCTAATTCATTTTAGAAATGAATTTTGCATAAGAAACCAATTTGAAAACCATGTGGTGCAATATGGTGGATTTTGTACAAGATTACATGCAATATAACATGATGCCAAGATAGTTGATTGGATCAGAGCTTGTTGTGGGCTTACAAACCTATGTTTACTTGTTGCGTAAGGGAGCAAAGGATGTTTCAAGTTGTTTCTTTTTAAGCATGGAGGTTTTGAATTCATATCATGATTTAGATAGACCACTTCTCTTTGCTTCTTGGAATGCTCGATTCCCCTATATATATGTGATTGCACCATAATTGTTCACAAGAAAGATGAACTACAAAGAAGCACTATAATTTTTATAAAGTTTGAAGGAGACAATTATTATGATTGACCACTCAAGGGGACATGGAAAAATTTGTCAAGAGGCTGCTACAAAATTAAATACAATTGTGATTCCTTATATAGATCAAATCTATCTATCTATTTGTTGAATAAAGATCTTCGATTACCGGTAATTCCTCTTTCCTTCCTCAGTCTCTATGAATTGACCTCCATAGCTTTTTAAACAAAACTCGAAATTCCTGGGCTACAAAAGCAGCAACCTATGTTCATACCATCCACAAGCCTCGACACAAAACAAAATAGACCTAACACGAAATGACAAAACAGAAACCATGAAAACACCCTCTCGGGCCAACGGAGGGCAACCCTTCGTGCGCAGCACCTTGTTTTTCCGGCTTCATACGTCTAGGGATCATGGCTACGAGCAGAAGGTGACTGAATTTGTGTTTCAACGTGTTACCTAAAGCCTTCGTAACTTCAAGCAGTATACCGGGTAAGAAAGGCATATCGTTAAGGCGCAAACCATGGATTAGGGATTTCAAACCTGAAGAGTAGCAGAACCATTTTAATTCCACACAATATGCCTTATCCCTCTTATCTATTATCCTTTTTTGTCGCAAGGAAAAATAACAGTAAGTTAATGGCCTATCCCGGTTCCAACTGCCGATGAAGCTTCCAGACAAATAATGGTGAACTGATGAGAAGCAGAAATTGGGTCAACCAATAGAGCTGCTTTTTTTAGGTCATGCAAATTGGAATGAATCACCGTATTGCGCGTGAAAAATGATGTATCGGAAAAACCCAGATAAAAATATCAGAGTGACAATGCTATTTTGACGATGGTGTGCTATATTTGGACAAATGATGCATTCTTAATCCCTCAACCCACATCCAAGTCTATAAAACTCCCCTTTCACTCCTTATCAAAATATCACTCCTTATCAAAACAAGAGAAGAAGAGAGATGGCGCTCTGTGACGATATGGATGATGCAATCAAGTATCTGTGCAGCTTGGAATATGGTGCCCCTGACCAAGTCCATGCTTCTGATGATGTGTTTGACAAAGTCTTGTCGATGGGAAGCTTGTTTGACGAGGACTTGCCCATGCTTTATGAGGAAACGGGCTTCCAGTTTTGGGATGACCCCAAACAAGAAAACCAGCTTGACCTTAACGAATCTTCAAGTGGTTGGGATATGGTTTTTCAAAGACAAGTAGGTGATCTTTCTTTTAATGTCCTTGATGATCTTTCTTTGGATATTCTAGATGATGGGCATGTGTTTGATGAAGACTTGTCTAAGGGTGCCTTGCCTATGCTTTGTTTACCGGAAAACTCACAAAAAGAGGTGGCTCAAGAAAACGAGCATCAACATGTGTTTGATGGGGACCTTGACCTGTTTGATGCATTGGCAGACCCTGAGCATATGTCTTATAGGGACTTTGACCAGACCAGTGCATTAGACGAGTCTGAACATGTGGTCTATGAAGACTCTGACTTGGTCAGTGCATTAGGAAAGCCTTTATGCAGATGAGTTCTTTGGGAGGATGCAAACATGGTCTCTCAAACTCAAATTGGAGAGCCTATGTTCACAAATCGAGAAGGGAGAATGGAGGTAGCAACACAACAAGAAGCATATTACTCCGATGGATTGGGAGGCTTCATGGCAGAAGCAAAATCATTAGAGAACTTCACCTGCTTATCACAAGAAAACAATCCTATCGTCATAACAAGATTTGAACAGAAGAAGTCAACACAGACCATGGTTGATCGGGTCAATGCATTGCCCAACTCGTTTCAACTTGGAAGTCAGCAGCCAACAACTAGCATGGGTAGCACTTGTACATATCGATGAATGGGGTCGGGGCCATGGGAGCAACAACCAACGTAGAAGAAATAGCAGCTCCATGGATGAAGAGGCGAAGATAGAGCGGCCGCACTATGATTGCCCTCGATGTCACCGTGATAACACCCGCCGACTACATCAACAATAAGGATACAAAGCAACTAAGGTATTGGTGTAGAGACCGCAAAAGAGGGTTTATTGCCGGGGCAAAGTGAGGCCATTACAACCTCTAAACCCCGAAAAATCCAAGGGCAAGCCCCGAAAATCCAAGGGCAAAATAACTTGATATTTGAAGATATACAGACTCTTGCAAATGCTTATTGACATTTCACAGTCATTTGGATATCTTGTTGAGATTGTATAGTTGCCATATGTGTTGTAAATACAACCATTTCAATTGCTCCTAAGAATTCATCTTGATCTTGTTTTGATTATGTTTCTCGTTATGTTTACGTTTTCATGATTGCCTTGCATTTAGACTATCTTGTCCTCATGAGCTACCTTTTTACCAATATTATTATGTCGAGAAGTATCTCTTCCTCTGCTGAAGGGAGGTGCAGCATAGAATATTCTTTGGTAATAAAGCTAGGCCAGAAATGGGTTATTGGAAAAGTGTGACACACCTAACTAAGAGAGAGTCATTTTGTAGTTGGCTCTTTTTCTCCAGAAAGGTAGATCGCCATTAGCCTATGGTATAGTTTCTACATACGATTAGCCACATGAATTCAAGGGATTAAATATGTCACCTTCATGCAGGCATCTTTCTGATTGGGATGCGGTTTCCCAGTCAAAGCCACAGGTAAATTTGTTTCTTATGAATGTGGTAATATGATCTGCTGCAATTGCACCAGCAGCAAGCAGGTTGGTTCTCTTGTTATAATTAACTATTTGCCTTTGTCCGAGGAGCAAAAGTTTGCTAATTAGGCTGTCATGAATAATTTTAAGTGCAGCCAATCACACATACAAATTTGTCTCTTCGTAAGTTACCCTCCTGTGAAAGACTGAAAAATGATTGGCAAAGGTTTCAATATATGCCCAAAGCATGAAACTGCAAATGCGTCGATTTATACTAGAACTCTCGTTGTCATATTCTCTGTTTTGACAAAGGTGCTATCAAGCCAAAAACAAGAAAACCTCCCGCCTGAAGTGCTTTTAAGTCTCACTACATCTATATAAACTGCACTTGCTTTGCTCAATGCCCTTATCTTTAGCATGACCATTCCATTGATGTGACACTCTAAATTGTCCCATAAAGCTCACACATTCTTTGTAGTATTGGAGACAAAATTGTGGCCTGTTCAGGAAATAAAACTTTGTCTCTTACATTTAATATGGCTCATGAGATTGTATTTAAACCCTTCCTTGAAAAATTTTGTAGTAGATGAATTCGTCTACTTTAGGTCCATGACTTGGTTTCTTCGTTTGACTACATGCTGATCATCAAGTTCTGAGAAGAGAAGAACGATATATTTGAAATTGAGTTTAACCTTTTCCATTTATTGTGTTTCCTTTCTCTTTCCCAAAGGTCCTGTCAATTTATCACCCAATCAGACAGCACCGCTAAGAACTAAATTGACATCCATGTGGGTAACCAACTTCGTTAGATTTTCATATGATGTGCTTAATGTGCCAAGGAAAACGGATGTCCAATGGGTTTAATAATCTAGCATCTTGTCAGTTTGTCGCCAGTAGGATCAGTGTATATGCATTGAAGTAGACAATCATATCCGGGCAAAAACAAAGTGAAATATATTACCTCATTCTTCAAGATATTACTTCCATTCAGTTAATTACTATGAGTGAGAAGGATATGATTTCTGCTACCATTTGTCATTTGAAATGGCGGCGATTGCGTGTTATCTGCCTGCTGGACATACATAGCAAAAGTCATGAGTGTCTTGTGGACAATTAAGGAAGCTTGTGTCTTGTCTCTATTAAGGACCATCCACTGAATCAATGAGTAGAGAAGTTTTATCATACAATGTTATATGAGCGTAGCGTGGAGGCACCTGTAATGAGCAGACATCTATATACGCAAAGATCCGTGTTGGATCTTGGTATTTAGAAAAAACCATGCCAAGTTTTCGGAGGATAGAGAAAAAGTTCAGTCGCTGAATTTTGCACCCTAGTCATGTCCGGATAACAATAAAAGTATAGAGGATTCGAGGTCTAAATACATTGGTAAACGCGTGTGACTTCTAGACAAGAAGTGCATGAGCATAACCTTTCTCGATTAAAGTGATCAGCCTCAACTTTAGGCAAGTGTGAGATCTTCGAGTAGAATCAAATGGCAATGTGTTGCATTTACTATCTATAACTAAATCTATTACTAAATACCTTGAATCAATTGAGAACAAGAACCCGGTACCTGTTGATAGGCTGCGTTGGTTGAAGCAAAGATATAGTTCATGGTTGATTATAGCAGATGATGTTAATCAGTGCGGTGAGTTTTGTAAGTCGCATATACTTACTTGAAATTTATTACACCACATTACTTGCTTATGGGTACCGTGGACAATTTTAGATCATCTTTGACATTTGCCCGGAGCATGCCGTTTCCTTTGTGGCATATTATTTTTCAAGCGTTGGATTTTTCTTGATTTCCTTGAGCTGTTATGTAACAGACTAGAGATTCTATGCACTCAGAGTTTTGTTGCCTGATCCTTGCGCCTTTCTTTGTCTCAACATGATCTTCATCGATGGCTCGGAGATCAAGTAAGGGTGTACATTTGTTCAAGTTTTGCATGTAAATGCTTGGCGGGACTTTATTTATTCGAGAATATGCAGGGACACACTTGGGCAAACAATTTCAGTTGCATTTTATGAACATTCACGCGAGTGCATTATCGCTTTTAAACATGATGATTCAGGAAAGTTTAGCTCCTCCCAGCTCTTGTTGATTGATCTCTAGCCCTTCGGCAATGCCCCTTTCTCGTAATTGAAGATGATGAATAAGCTATTTTTGAGTATGTCAATATGCTATGTTATGAGGAGTTTAATTGGTATTCTTTTCCTAAATGAAACATGCCAACTTCAGTAATATTGTGCTAATTTGTTACCTTTAATCACGGGATATGGTACGAACAAAAGATGGCAACAGGGAACCAAAGCCTTGTTTTGAGTGTTTTGCTCTACTTGATCTTTCCTAGCTTTGCTTCTTGGCCATTTGATGAGAATACTCCTCCAATGGTCTAATTGTTTATTTCTGTTTTGATGCTTTCTCCCATCTATGCTACTAGAGATGAAAATTTTCTTCAGCCATGACGATGTTTTTTCGTACCAATTCAGAAAGACAATCACTCTTCAAAGATGTTCTCTACTACGGTTCGCATTGGTTCTCACATTTCTTATCATTTAAATGTGATGTTAGTATATTGTGCTAATCTAATACACTTAATTACCGGATATGGTACGAAAAGCATGGCAACAGGGAACCAAAGTGTTGTTTGAGCGTTTTGCTCTACTTGATCCTGGTCCAATAGTTTATTCCTGTTTTGACGCTTTCTCCGATCTATGCCACGACATGAAAAATTTCTTCAGACATGATGATTTTTCTTCCTGTTTTGTATGCTACAAACATGATTTTTCTATATTTCAACATGGCACCTGACAGGTGGTATCGCACCAATTCAGAGAGACAATCATTCTTCAAGCATGTTCTACTAGGTTAGAAAGAAACAAAATAGACAATTAAATACAATAGAATAATCTCACAAGTGGAACTTCCTGACCTGAAACAATTTAAACAACAAGAAGGCTAGTTAAATCCTGATAAATGTGGACAATAAAAACGGTAGAAGATGCGAAACAATAGAAGATATCCATGCAAAGTCTTTTAGAACCTCAAGGTTGTGTTGCAAATGTGTGTGCAAATTGATGTCTTCATAAAATTGAGGACATACATTATCGTTCATTATACATCTCATATTTATAGCGTGAATTATAGCATGCCATCATGTAATCCTACCTAACTACTGGCAAGTCATTTCACATATCTTAGAATAATAATAGTAAGTTAGACATTTGTAGGCACATCAATATGTAGCCTTACAAGTTGTGCGACCGACTTATGTAAAATATACCACATGTAAGGGTTATAAGGGGAGATCATGATGAACATTCACATGTATGATGGTGTGACACTCATGTATTGTAACATGTCGTATACTCCATAGGACCTTCTCTCCAACGGCCATGCCGCAAAGCGGGCCCTCCATCCGACTCTCGCGGATGGCCAGGTAGGCAAGCAGAGGACATAAAGGTGTCATCTCGACCTTTCCTCTACGGGATCCTACAAACAGCAAAAGCAATATACTATCAACACTAACATAACAATATAAAATATGCCACCTCGAGGGGTGGCGCACATCCGTTCATCATCACATCATTGAATAACAACATGTTAACTAACACATAGCAAGATTTCTACCTAGAGTCGTACTCAATTGAAAGTACGACTAATGGCTAGGGTCTGGTGTCAGTAGATAGGGTCGTGTCAATGGTGTTAACTAGCATAAAACAATGGCTAAGGTTGGCCACTCCATCTACCCCTCCTACGCATACTGCCCAGATCAATTAAAAAGCACCAGGCTTCGATGGAATTTGGATTCTCCAGATATAATCAGAAATGTGTGGGCAGCACCATGAGCAGCTTCATGGTTATTTTGGGGTCAGATTTGCGGTCCCGAAATCTGTATTTTTTGATGTAAAAATATTTCTGAAACATATTCATATCACATATCTACCAAAAGAACTCTAAAATGGCTTTCTAGTGCAATAAATTTCATCTGAAACGGAGTTCCAGATCTCCAGTTATGATTGAAAACGCGTGACCGGTCTTTAGAGTGCCTAGGGTTTCGAGCGCCCTAGAGAAAGGTAAAAAGGTAGACCTTATACCCAACAAATTCCAGTTGAGACTGAGTTTGAATAAGGAGGAGGCACCTCCTTCTTGTTGAACCATTCTGGTTCAACTCCAGTCTTGAGCCTTCCAGGCATATATCCCATGTTCCTGCTTGCCTTTTAGCCATTGTACTCTTGATTCCTGTTCATATATCAAATTCCTTGTTGATTTTGCCATATTTCTTCTGTATTTCTTGTCTATTTTCCACGTATTTTCCTTGTTTTCGCGTAGGTTCATGACATGTCCTACAACACATATGCCAGTATGTTCTACCCATATTATCAACTTCTTCTTAGTAATACTTGCTAGGACCTTGGAAAAAATTTGGATTGCCCATGATCATATGATAATTAGAAGGGCCATTCTTATCACCTACTTTGTGAATCGGGATGATCTTATTAATAGATAAGTTTTGCAGAGTTTAATTGTTGAAGGGCACAGAAGCATACCAAAAGGAAAAAGTGGTATACTTGAAATTATTGAAGTAAAAAAAGAAACGGAAATTTATTACAACACCAATGGGAGCTAGCAGATATGCTAAAGAAACAACCTAGGAGTTTCCGGAAAGGACTGAAAAAGAGGAAAGGGGGGAACAAAAAGTCAGAGAAGATCCATCAGAATACCCAAGGAATTGACTGGAAAAGATACCTCGAAAAGTTATATAGGACAGGGGCCACGCCAATACCAATACCTGTGTCACCAGAAGTAAAGAAACCATGTTTCAACAAACATGAAGTAATGATAGCACTACAAAAAATGTCTAATAACAAGGCACCAGACCTCTATGGACTCACTGTGGAGCTGCTGAAATGCATCGGCACAGTGATAGGGGATCAAGTCATCAAAATATTCAGATACAATCGGAAATGTGCGGGCAACACCAGAGCGGGCTTAGGGTTATTTTGGGGCCCGATTTGTAGTCTGGAAATCTGTGTTTTTGATGTGGAAAGATTTTTGAAACATATTCAACTCACATACCTAACAAAAGAACTCTGAGATGGCTTTCCAACGCAACACATTTCAGCCGAAACGGAGTTCCAGATCTCCAGTTATGATTGAAAAGGCGTGGAAGGCTTTCAGAGCACCTAGGGTTTCAGAGCGCCTAGGGTTTTGGAGCGTCTAGAGAAATGAGATATCATATGGAAATGTGATACCATATGCCTAATCCATGAATAGATGCCCGAGATGAATAGTACCTACAAGAACAAGGGACAAGCTTGTTGCAATGCGAGCACAAAGCCAAGAGAAAGGTTAAGAAGGAAATTTAGATTGAAGTCAAATCAGATTCCCTAGCAAAGAGTTCCACATGGTCAGTGGAATGGTCAAGAACAAGAATAGGAGAGCGAAAGTAAAGACTAAGATAGGTGATGTCGAGGTCAAGCTAGCAGAGTAGAAGCAGGTAGTGATGCCAATCAATAACGTCAAAAACATATCAAGCTTGGATATAAAAGTCCAATGGACGTTGTAAACAAGACAATCCATCAACGTCGAGGTCGATTTGGAAGGTCATCTATAATACTCTAATAAGGTATAGTCACCAATTGCCAACTACCTAGCTAACTGATTCCAAAATCAATATATACATAAATATGCTCCATATATAGAGAATCCAAGGATCTAAATATAAATGATGTATGACAAACCCACTCAAGACAAATCCCAAGTCTAGATGCAAAAACTAATAGTTCAAGACATGTAGATATGGAAGACAACCTTGATGTCGAGCCAACGACTGCAAACCGAGAGAAAATATGCAAAAAAGATATTACCATAAGAAGTTAGCTTATATTTTGGATAAGTAGTTGAGACATTCTATTATATAGAATGAATGCTAACCATATGACATGTACAAAACCCCTATCTATACCAACTGACGTGTCGAGACAATGAGGGAAAACATAGCAAGAAAAGGAAAACAATATGAACCTCAAAAATAAAGATCTCTTGTAGCTGCTTCAAGTAATAGAAATCCCACAATGAAAAAAAAAACAACAAAATAAAAAAACAAAACTTCAGAAATTGAAATGCCAGTCGATAGCCCAAAAATGCTTAAGCAAAAATTGGAAACCCATATTCCAAAGTGACTTAAGTTCAATCATAAACAAATCCATGGGGAGTTGCAAACAAGAAAATATATATGGAAATTCAACAACCAAAAAACTGAATAGCAAAAACTCTCTTTGTGCCACCATGGAGTAATCTATAACAAATGATAAAGATCCAAGAATAACAAATTATTGACAAAAGAAAAACTTAACATAGCATCTTAAGAGACAAATGTCTAACAACATGATTTATAAGTCTCTTGTTGAAATGCAAAATTATAGAACAAATGTAAGCATTATGAAACATGAATCAGAATGAGAAAAGGTCAAAACAAAATCACCTACATGACAAAAATAAACTCCCTGCTAATCCTTAGAATGAGATGCTTATAGGATGCAGAAGACAAAGAACTAGGCGAGCAATGAACTAACAAACTATTTCATGAATCTCACCACAATAACAAAATCAAGTGATAGAATAATGCATGATCCCCTCGATGTCCGAAATCCATGTTCATAAGACATTCCAAACTTAAAATCCAAAAGTAAACGTCAAAAAGATAAAAAGTAAAGAATCAGTTCACAAAGTAATGTATGATGATGAGGTGTGCCAAAATTGAATATTCACAAAATTCAATAATCAAGCGCAAGTTCAGATGCAAAATGTTTGAATTAATATGGGTACATGCCCAAGTGGTAATGCTGGACAGATGGCAGTTAAATTAAAATACACTTGGTTGTGATATACACATGGCTTTTGCATGAACCAAAAAAAAAAGAAAAAAAAGAAAAAAAAAGGAAAAAGGTCAGATTATTGTGAGTTGAATGTCACCGGATTTTGCCGGATTTCTTTGAAGCCCAATCGAAGTCGCCGGAAGTCAACCGAGCTGCACTCGGATTTGGTGTACTTGGCCGTTTTGATGCTGGAGTAGATCGGAATTGCAGAAAGCAGGTTGTATTGTGCTTATTGATATTCTGGCAGTAGTCCAGTGGATATTGAGGAGGTGAATAAGGGAGAAGATTGAGCTTAGTTTCACTACTACAAAAATAGGTAGAAATGGCACAAAAGTGACATTTATCCTCCCGCTTTAGGGCACAAACGTCACTTTTGTGCCATTTATGACGTTTGTGCTCCCCAAATGGCACAAAAGTGACGTTTATGCCCGGTAAAAAGGCGGAGGATAAATGTCACTTTTGTGCCATTTCTACCTATTTTTGTAGTAGTGTTTCCTCCTGGGTTCAATTCCCAGACTCAAAGCTTTTGATTCTAATAAAATTCATACTCATAATATGCACATAAGAAATTTCGTCACATAAGAAATTTGGTCTAGAAACAAAATTGATATATGGTCAAGGCGAGAAACCTGATAGAAAATATGTGAAAGAGCATACAATTCAACATGTGAAAAGCCCATATAAAAGAATGAGAATGAGAATGATTTTTTATCGTCCATTGAGGCCAATCGGCATATGGGACCCATAAAGAGCGCAGCAAACTTATTACTGTCCGGGTTAAAAAACCCCTGCCCCGAAGGGTTTTCGAGGGAAAATTCGCGTGGCGCAATAAGAATGTCCGCCAAACCGCATAAGTATACATCAATGTATATATACATGTCAAGTGTGTGCCCGAGGACATAGCTGATCTCGCATGTCCATAACCTCCTGAAGGTATGATCCCAGCACCCGTACGGATGCTGTACTCAATGTCACATGTAACGGCTGGCCAGGCTTGACCAACTCAGCATAGCGCGTCCGAATTTGATCATATGCTGGGCAACTTTGAAGGGTATGAGATTCATCCTCAATGACTCCCATTTGGCAAAGATTGGATGAGCCCGCTCCGGCGTGGCTCACCAATCCATCCACTTTGTCTCAATTCGAAGATGATGCCATGCGAATGGAGGCAATGAGTCTGCGCCTTTTCATGGGTAAGTGGGTAATGCTTGGTAGCATTGCGGGCCTCGTTCCAATGTGGGATTTATGTGGCGCCGGGTAGTGTCTTTGTCTTGACATGTTCAAGGGCATTGGCATCCCAAAGCTTGCCGAGGAAGCAAGCGCCAAGATATTGCCTCAAGCTATGGCGTGCCTGCTTTTACGCGTGTATGCACCGGGTGCTCCGCACATTCCATCTAGCCAACCATTGAGCTCTCTTTTCCCTCCAACAGGCCTTGAGGGCGCCGCGGCCCCATTGCCATGATATAAGCTAGTTTAGGAAGACGAGCATCATCCATATTGACCACCTTCGAAAATAGACAATGTGGCGATCAAGGGGCCCCTCAAGAGGCAAGAATCCCATCTCCCTGCAGTAGAATTTGATATGAGGACTGTGGACTTCACCCCTAGTGCTCGTACTAAGAAGGCTTTTCGGACTGCTCCAAGTCATTCCAAGTAGCAAATGATACTCTTGGGCCCCACACTTCCACCCCCGTATAAAAGGACAGGGCTCTACTAAGACCTTGAACAGTGTGACCGATGGGCCCAATCATACAACTCGCTCTATGACTATTGTTTTGCATTGCATATAGTGCCTTCCAGCCTGCCGTCGTATGGATGTATCCCAGTGCATATTAGAAGGAAACTCTACTCCCAAATACTTGTATGTGGATGCAACTTCCACATTCGACCTTTGGTAATGAAGGAAGGGACCCTACCGACGGGAAGATGATATGAAAACCACCTTAGTCTTGGCAAAGTTAACGCCAAGATATCGGCCGCTTGGCGAGAATGTGTCCAGTGGCATCGAGATGTCGTTGCATGTCCGCTGGTGTGTAAGCTAGAAGGTCCACATCATCAGCATATATTAACTGTCTGATGATCTGATAGAGAAGGTGAGCTCCATCACCCCCATTATCAGCAAGCCAGCTCTCCAATTGATCAATGTAAAGCCCAAACAATGTTGGGGATAGAGGGCATCCCCGACGAACCCCCGATACTACTATCAAATGGTTGGCTTGTCCGCCGCTGAACCAAACCGAGCATCTTTCATATAGCTCGCATTAATCGCATTCTCGCAAATCTACAGAACCCCCACCAAGCAGTCTTGCCCATAGTTTTTCCCGAGGCACGGTGTCAAACGCCGCGAAAATCCACAAAGCAACAATATAGATCCCGGACGGCGGTTCCCGTTGTCTTCAATCGAAGTTATAACGCGGAAGACGTGGTCAACGGTTGAGTGCGAGGGGGTTCGAATCCCGCCGGGTGAGGGCCCGCACCTCTCGCCGCCGCCGCCTAACCCGCCAACCGCTGCTCGAGAATCCCAGCAGGCAGTTTTGCAAACACCGAACTGACCATGATTGTTCGGTAATTGGCTGGGCAGTGTGGGTCACCTGCCTTATAGATGGGAACAACTCTGCTATTGGTCCACTGCAGCGGGAAGCCTTCCTGTAATGCCTCGTTGAACAAGGCGGTCATCACTGGTATTATGGACGGCCCTGCCCACTTAAGCAATTCTACCGCATACCATCCAAGTCCGGGGCTTTCCCATTGGCAAGATTTGTAAGGCTTGTTCCACGTCCGAACCGTGATTTCCAAAGACCGGGCCTTCTTGCAAGGGTAATGCTGCATGTGCACCCTGAGGGTCGTATCTAGCTGTTGCAAGTATTGCCTCCACTGCTCGGGAGTGATATTCCCTGTGGGCTGTACTGGCTTTCTAAGAACCCTTCGCCAGAAGGTCCTGGGGTGACGTTCCAGGAGGTAAAACATTTCCCTTTGATCTTTACCGCAATGTACCCGGCTTTCTTAGCTTTAAGGAAGATGCGGTAATCGTGTCGGACCGCATGTGGATGTAGTAGTGGTCTGGCGTGACTTGGCGGAGCCAGCGTTTGTGTTCCTTGCACTCTGCATCAAACCATTGATTACGTGGGAAGGTTGTGTTCCTGGAGGTCTGTCGTGGGCGGCTTATCCCAAAGCACCTCTCTGCCGCAGTCCTAAGCACATCAGTCAGCCGACATGTCTGTTGCTCTAGTGTAGGATATTGCAAAATTAAAGGCAAACGTTCATAGACAACCCATGAGACGTAAAGTATAAGAGGAACAACTTAGGTCACAAAAGGAAAACAATTATCTAAAGATCAATACAAGGATCAAGAAAAAAAATTGGGCTAATATGAACAATTCTAGATAAAAAAATCAATGATAACATCTACTGGGCCATCATGCCACAAATGACGAGATGAATTATATATGTCAAAAACAATTTACGCTTGCAAAAAGGCACCATATAAAAAATATACTTCAAATAATTAATCAAAAACCATGCCGACGCACCCATATGTTGAGAATAAATGCACCCTAAAGCCCCATATGAATTTCAATCAACTCGAAGCCACTTTATAAATGTACTCATACATTTATAAAACATCACATGTCTCAAAACCATGCCTGTGTGGATCCATGGTGATAAAACAACACACATTCAAGCAATTACACAAGATATTATTCCACGATTCTATGATCACCCTTAGGTTAAAAACAAACAGTGGAGCTCTGTAACAGGAAGGTGTAATTGAACTAAGATGAATGAGAAGCAGATATGAGAATATGAGAAGCTAGTTAGCATTCCTTGAAAAGAATAGCATGTGTAGGTCGAAGTTGATGACATCTATTTGGTCTTATAAAAAGATGATATGGTATAGGACTGTTTTCGATGCAAAAGGCAGTTTACAAAATCAAAAGCTAATATTAAAGAAGAGGAAATAGGAGCATCGAATGTAAGCGGATTTGCACACCCTGAAGTTTCATTCGCCTCCAGTTTTTGGCCGAATGATTCTGTAAGATCTTCTAGTATAGGATGCAACGGATAGGAAGAAAGGTTGAGGTAGCATGGCTGTAAAAGAAAGCAAAAATGTTAGTGGCACTTACCTGCCACGAGGAGATTGGCACAAGCAAGATCACTGTTTTTTAAACTCCCCGCCAATAACAAAGATCGAAAGCAGAACGCTGATGAATGACGCATTCACATGTGTCGCTTTTTTTTTTTTTTGCAGCAGCGAGAGTCGATCACAACAGGAATGCATAAAATTACTAGCTCTAAAAGCTTCTCAAAACTAAAAGCACGCATTTTATACCATCTAAAAAGTCCAAGTCCACAGACATAACAGATTCAAGCCAAAGTTTGAATTTACTTCATTCCAGAATGTGACTTGCCGAGGATAAATCTAGTATTGCTTGCATGTTCTTCGGTCTTGAGAATAGCAGGCAATTTAACACCCAAAAAACAAAAAAGCAAATCTCGAACCTAATCCAATACAGATCATGAGGTTCCTCAACTATCCTTGTGATTTGGTTGCTTTCCTCACAATAATAAGGATCGAAGTCTTTTGCTCCATCGAGGGAATCCATTCAACAAAACCTGCCGAAACTTGAAGAAATGATGAATACAAAAATATATAAAAAGGCTGACTATGGGTGGAGAATACATACAAAAGTTTACTACTTTCTCGTCTTGAATATGTAGAAATATTTTATGGAAAGGGATAGATAGGATGTATGAAAACAAGGTTTTTGTAATGAATTGTTGTAAATAAGGGGCTTTGGCCTGACCCCGGGATTGAAGATCGCATATCTAATATAATATAGATGAATCCCCTGGGAATGATTTAGGTTGACATTTTTAAGCTAGGCCTAGCACATGAAAAATATGGAGAAAGCATAATGGACATGGTCCATTTGTAAACCATATTAAAATTCCAATGTCTCATTTAGACCATCGAATGAAGTGGGTCCTATTTTAATCATCCAATATTGATCCACAATGGAACATTCGAATGAATGTCTAGCATAATAACAGGGGGTTTCCTTTGTATTTTTGTACGCATATTGCTATGGTCCCAATATGATTTATGGACGTATTGCATGAAGCCTACCAATTGGTACATCTAGAGTGCGATACATGAGATCTTATATTATAATGTTTTTTCTTGCAAGTAATGGACCATGCCCTAAATCGACGGCAACCGAGATCGCTCAATCAAATCGGACGGCTTAGATGTTATGTTTTAACTTGTTTTAGGTTTCTTCCGCAAGAGCAAAGATGGGTCACTGCTCGATCCCTATTCTAGCCGTGGAGGTGGATCAACCGCCGCTTGGCATGGACGGCTATGGCGGAAGCTAAGTCGGAGGTAAATGTTGCTACATCTCTTCTTCGAATCCGTGAGGCAAAGAAGCTCGTAATAGTGCAAACAGTCGAGCTTTGAGTACTACCTTATTCCTTCTCATCTTATTCTCGCTTTGAACCAAGGAACTCTTCCATTTTTTATTCTAAAAATTTGAGATAGCCATTCCTTTGGCTGCCTACTTTGATCATTGCTTGAGGCTACTTTAGCTCGAAATGGCCATGGCATATAAATCTTCTCGGCTCATGCAGACCGGTAGAATGAAATAGGCTTTTGTAAAAGGCACCATGGAGGCTTCTACAAAACAATATCGCGCAGCTACGTGTCCGGAGGCTACAAAATCAGAGCAAGCACCCCCGTTCACACGCTAAAGAGAGGATTCATTTCTTGGTGTGCGGCCGCAAAGCTCCTTGCTAGAGTCGCTTCAAGTACACATGAACAATACAGGCAGTTATGCTCACGTTTCTTTGATTAGAAGAGCAAGGAGCTTATTTTGAAATAGACACCAAGCAGGTTGTATTTCAACACAAATGGGCACTTCATTTTCCTTGAAGGGTAATGGGATTAATCAAGAAGATCTTGCTCCATTTCAATAAATCAAATTGAGGCCGGAAGAAAGCCGTAACGTTTTGGTTGTCTTGGCCTACTATTTTGCATGGGAACATGGTGCAAAGGACTACTGCAACTCTTTATATTCAGGTAACGTGTAATGTTGCTCTGGTTTAACTTTTAAAATGCATGCCATTGGATTAACTTATGATTCCTATAGGTTACCAAGTTAAAGTCATTCTTAGCTAATGGGAATGACTGGGAATGACTTTACGTTTCATGGGAATTTAATGTAAAGTTGTTCATGGGATCCAACATTTTGATTGTCTTGCAGATGGGCCATGCGAGCTATTTTGCAGCGAGACTTCAATGGATACATGCAGCTCTTTAATATTTTATGATTTTCCTTCCTCGCTTACACACTAGCCCATTGTATGGGTCCCATGACCTATTGGTCTCCGTGGACGTTAAAAAAACTATTCTATTCTATTCTATTCTTAAGCCAAAATGATGGAAGGCGATCCTTCTTTTGCTCCATCAAATGCGATTTGAGGACATGATCTCCAATTTACAATTTATTTGTGCTTCAAAGGCTTATAGCAATATCGAAGCATTATTTGTTTGCAGGATATCATGACTTAATAGTGTGAGGCATCTGCATGTTTAGAAGGTTTGCTTTATACCACTCCAGTTTTTTCGTTTCCAAGTATTCTGATAGCACTATCTCTAGAATGGAGTACACTAAACCATGTTATATTTTGACTATGAAACTCACAATATTAGATTTTCTATTTTTGGCAGAGTTCTATCAAAGGTAGCTATGATTAAGGATGTTCATATTTAGACTGAATGTTACCAATAAAATTTCTAAGTAAAAAGTTACAGTATGGCATTTACCAGATTGTACGACATTTCCCAGCATTTACCAGATGGAATCATCGGAAGCTCAAGAGCCTTGAATCCTCAGTTACAAGCTCTAGATCTGGGTGCAAATGGCTATGTCAGTAAGAGCCATATTCTAGAAAAGTTTGTACTTATGGCAGGTACCTCTATGCATTGGATCAACATAGACATATAAGCCAGAGAGATATAGATACTTAAAAGCCTAAAAATATAGTTCGTGTTGGTCTGTAATAGTACCTCACGAGCTGCCAAAGATGAATAAGAGAACAGTTGGCAGATTTGTGAGCTTTGCAATTGCATTTTCTTGAGCAATGGCAAATCTATTCAAACAACATGAATTTTTTCTTTGTAAGGACAGTATTTTGCTATAAAGGATGATAAATCAATTTACTATTTTCTTTTTGTAGGTCCACTTAGTGCAGAAAGAAACCAATTTGTCTAGATTTGCAATTAAATTTGTGCTAGATTTGTTTTCATCAATAGCGTTTTAGTACTACCTAAATTACTTGCAAGGTGCTCTTGGCAATGCTTTATTAAATGTGATGTGGCATGAACGCTATGCCATTGATATGATTTGATGTCTTTGCCATGGATGTATAGGAATGCTATTTTTAATATCAGAGCTCATTAAATACATTTTGGCAGTCCAACTTTTGCCCTACAACAACTTGGATTTCTATTGCGACTCGAATTACACAAGGTGCATTAAAAGTATTCAAGTATACACAATGGTACCAAATCCTACGGCTCAGGATACTCTTACCCTGGATTGAGGGATCCCGGAGGTGTGATCCCGGAGGACGGCATCCCGGGAGGACCTGTGATCCCGGAGGACGGGATCCCCCTTACTGCGCAGTAACTGCGCAAAAAACTGAACCCTTATAGGGAAAATCAGGGAAGTTTTTGTGTGGCTTTTTCTTGCTCTATTCTCCTCCAAATCGGGTAGCGTCTGTGCTAGGGTGGTCGGAATCAGTGGGAGGATAGGATCAGGTATCAGCAGAGGAGGAAGGAGGGCGAGCGCCGCAGCGATGGCGCTGCCCCAATGCCAAAAAATGGCCTACGAACTGCGCAATAGCCTTTAACTGTGCAGTTAACGGCGGGATCCCGTCCTCCGGGATCACACGTCCTCCCGGGATGCCCTCGTCCGGGATCACACCTCCGGGATCCCTCAATCCAGGGTAAGAGTATCCTGAGCCAAATCCTACAACATAACAATGACATAGTGACATAGCAATTTAAGTTTAATCTGATCGGGTAGCAACGATATAGCCATTTAAGTCCAATCCTATAGCCATTTAAGTCCAATCCTATAGCGTAGCAACGACATAGCCACAACAATTGCCTATCCTATAAATGTCAGGATAACAACTGCCTCATAGCCCAGCAACAATGGGCACTTTTTCTATTCCAAACCGTGTTCAATATTTGTTAGAGCATGACGTTCACACAAGAGTCTTACAGAGATAAACACACAATCAACTTATGCCCAGCGTTGCTGGGCACCATTATTAGTTAGTTATTAATGCCATTAGTCAATGGTCTACCTCTTGTCCCCCTTTTTCTTTTTTAAAATCTTTGCATGCAAATGAAATGGATCGATGTGTTTTTTTTTCGGCTTCATAAATCTAGGGATCATGGCTACGACACGAGCAGAAGGTGACTGAATTTGTGTTGCAACGTTGTTACTTAAAGCCTTCGTAACTTCAAGCAGTATACCGGATTTTTGTTTGAAGTTCTTTTTCTGTGGCATATCGTTAAGGCGCAAAACATGGATTAGGGATTTGAAACCTGAAGAGTAGCAGAACCATTTTAATTCCACACAATATGCCTTATCCCTCTTATCTGTTATCCTTTTTTGTCGCAAGGAAAAATAACATTAATGGCCTATCCCAATTCCAACAGCCGATGAAGCTTCCAGACAAATAATGGTTAACCGATGAGAAGCAGAAATTGGGTCAACCAATAGAGCTGCTTTTTTTAGGTCATGCAAATTGCAGTGATGTATCTGAAAAATCCAGATAAAAATATCAGAGTGACAATGCTATTTTGACGATGTTGTACTATATTTGGACAAATGATGCATTCTTCTGGACGCAAGGCAATCCCTCAACCCGCATCCACGCCTATAAAACCCCTTTCACTCCTTATCAAAACAAGAGAAGAAGAGAGAAGACGATGGCGCCCTGTGACGATATGGATGATGCAATCAAGTATCTGTGCAGCTTGGAATATAATGCCCCTGACCAAGTCCATCCTTCTGATGATGTGTTTGACGAAGTCTTGTCGACGGGAAGCTTGTTTGACGAGGACTTGACCATGCTTTATCAGGAAACGGGCTTCCAGTTTTGGGATGACCCCAAACAAGAAAACCAGCTTGACCTTAACCAATCTTTAGCAGATTCAAGTGGTTGGGATATGGTTTTTCAAAGACAAGTAGGTGATCTTTCTTTTGATGTCCTTGATGATCTTTCTTTGGATATTCTAGATGATGGGCATGTGTTTGATGAAGACTTGTCTAAGGGTGCCTTGCCTATGCTTTGTCTACCGGAAAACTCACAAAAAGAGGTGGCTGAAGAAAACGAGCATCAACATGTGCTTGATGGGGACCTTGACCTGTTTGATGCATTGGCATCGCGGAGCATATGGACTTTGACGGACCCAAAGGCATTAGACGAGTCTGAACATGTGGTCTATGAAGACTCTGTCTTGGTCAGTGCATTAGGAAAGCCTTTATGCAGCATGAGTTGTTGGGAGGATGCAAACATGGTCTCTCAAACTCAAATAGGAGAGCCTATGTTCACAAATCGAGAAGGGAGAATGGAGGTAGCAACACAACAAGAAGCATGTTACTCCGATGGATTGGGAGGCTTCATGGCAGAAGCAAAAATCATTAGAGAACTTCACCGCTTATCACAAGAAAACAATCCTATCGCCATAACAAGATTTGAACAGAAGAAGTCAATACAGCCATGGTTGATGGGTCAATGCATTGCCCAACTCGCTCCAACTTGAAGTCAGCAGCAACAAGCAAAGATGGGTAGCACTTGTACATATCAAAACTGAATGGGGTTGGGGCCATGGGAGCAACAACCAACGTAAGAAATAGTAGCTCCAAGGATCTAAGAGGCGTAAGATAGAGCGGCCGCAAAGATGATTGCCCTCGATGTCACCGTGATAACACCCGCCGACTACATCAACAATAAGGATACAAGGCAACTAAGGTATTGGTGTAGAGATTGCCAAAGAGGGTTTATCGCGGAGGCAAAGTGAGGCCATTACAACCCTGAAACCCCGAAAATCCAAGGGCAAGCCCCCAAACTCCAAGGGCAAAATAACTTGATATTTGAAGATATACGAGACTCTTGCAAATGCTCGGTGATGCTCGGTTAGTTGTGCCCCATCAGGGCCTTGCATGAGCTATCGAGCACGGCCTCTCAGAGGCTTGTTGGGATCGCACCTCCGTGAGGTAATGGATACGCCGGACTCGCTTATGCCCCCCCGTCCGACATTAACCTCATTTTGTATTTGTGATTATGTATATAATCAGGCAAAGATGTCAAGATCCTTATTGCTACTAAGGTTTTTCCCGAAAACCCTTGGGGCGGGGTTTTTAATCCCGTAGTAATACGCCTCGCTGCTCTCTCTTTGTACTTGGGTCCCATAGGCAAGTTGGTCTCCGTGGACGATAAAATCATATTCTATTCTATTCTATTATTGACATTTCACAGTCATTTGGATATGTTGTTGAGCTTGTATAGCTGCCATATGTGTTGTAAATACAACCATCTCAATTGCTTCTAAGAATTCATCTTGATCTTGTTTTGATTATGTTTCTCGCTATGTTTACGCTTTCATGATTGCCTTGCATTTAGACTATCTTGTCCTTATGAGCTACCTTTTACCAATATTATTATGCCGGAGAAGTATCTCTTTTCTCTGCGGAGGAATAAAAAGATAGAATATTGCTGGTAATAAAACTAGGCCGTAAATGGATTATGGAAAAGTGTGACACCTAACTAAGAGAGAGTCATTTTGTAGTTGGCTCTTTTCTCCAGGAAAGGTAGATCGCCATTAGCCTATGGTATAGTTTCTACATACGATTAGCCACATGAATTCAAGGGATTAAATATGTTACCTTCATGCGTGCATCTTTTCTCGATTGGGATGCGGTTTTCCCTACCAAAGCCACAAGTAAATTTGTTTCTTATGAATGTGGTAATATGATCGCCGCAATTGCATTACCAAAGATGCGTGGTTGGTTTCATCGTTATAATTAACTATTTGCCTTTGTCTGAGGAGCAAAAGTTTGCTAATTTAGCTATGATGAATAATTTTAAGTGCAGCCAATCACACATACAAATTTGTCTCTTCGTAAGTTCTGTGAAAGACTGAACGTTGATTGGCAAAGTTATAATATCCTGTTTCAATATATGCCCGAAGCATGAAACTGCAAATGCGTCGGTTTATACTAGAACTCTCGTTGTCATATTCTGTGTTTTGACAAAGGTGCTATCGAGCCAAAAACAAGAAAACCTCTTGCTCTGAAGTGCTTTTAAGTCTCACTACATCTAAATGGTATAACCTGCACTTGCTTTGCTCAATGCCCTTATCTTTAGCATGACCATTCCATTGATGTATAAATTGTCCCATAAAGCTCACACATTCTTTGTAGTATTGGAGACAAAATTGTGGCCTGTTCAGGAAATAAAACTTTGTCTTACATTTAATATGGCTCATAAGATTGTATTTAAACCCTTCCTGGAGGAATTTTGTAGTAGATGAAATCGTCTACTTTAGGTCCATGACTTGGTTTTTCCTGTTTGACTACATGCTATGGAGCAGCTTGATCATCAAGTTACAGAAGAGAAGAACGATGTACATATTTGAAATTGAGTTTAACCTTTGCCATTTATTGTGTTTCCTTTCTCTTTCTCAAAGGTCCTGTCAATTTATCAGCCAATCAGACCAGACCGCTAAGAACTAAATTGACATCCATGTGGGTAACCAACTTCGTTAGATTTTCATATGATGTGCTTAATGCGCCAAGGAAAACAGGCATGTCCAATGGGTTTAATAATCTAGCATCTTGTCAGTTTGTCGGCAGTAGGATCAGTGTACTATGCATTGAAGTAGACAATCATATCTGGGCAAAAACAAAGTGAAATATACCTCATTCTTCAGTATTACTTCCATTCAGTTAATTACTATGAGTGAGAAGGATATGATTTACTGCTACCATTTGTCATTTGAAATGGCAGCGATTGCGTGTTATCTGCCTGCTGGACATACATAGCAAAAGTCATGAGTGTCTTGTGGACAAAATTAAGGAAGCTATAAAACCATCTACTGAATCAATGAGTAGAGAAGTTTTATCATACAATGTTATATGGGCAGAAGCGTGGAGGCACCTGTAATGAGCAGACATCTATATACGCAGCATCCGTGTTGGATGCTGCTTAGAAAGGTATTTAGTAAAAACCATGCCAAGTTGCTGGAGGATAGAGAAAAAGTTCAGTCGCTGAATTTTGCACCCTAGTCATGTCTGGATAACAATAAAAGTATAGAGGATTCGAGGTCTAAATACAGAGGTAAACGCGTGTGACTTGTAGACAAGAAGTGCATGAGCATAACCTTTCTTAGTTAAAGTGATCAACCTCAGCTTTAGGCAGTGTGAGATCTTCGAGTAGAATCAAATGGCTATGTGTTGCATTTTCATAATCCGAAAAACTATCTATAACTAAATCTATTACTAAATACCTTGAATCAATTGCAGAACAAGAACCTGGTACCTGTTGATAGCTGCGTTGGTTGAAGCAAAGATATAGTTATGGGATTGTAGCAGATGATGTTAATCAGGTGCGGTGAGTTTGAAATTTATTACACCACATTACTTGCTTGGGTACTGTGGACAATTTTAGATCGCCGTTTCCTTTGTGGCATACATTATTTTTAAGCGTTGGATTTCTCTTGATTTCCTATGTAACAGACTAGAGAGATTGTATGAAGAAGTTTGAAAGATATAACAAACAATCACTTAGGTAATGTCTAGTAAGATTTAATGCCAAATCCACCTTCAAACTCAAGTCAATAAATTTTGCAAGTTACAATCATGATTCTATAGGAAAGCCACATTATGGTCACTCATTTCCTAAGAATCAAGCACAAGGTACCATAGCAATATGAAGTCAATAGTTTTTCAAGGCAATTAAGCCATTAAATCTTGAATCATGATACTATATATTAGTACTTGTGATCGGGCATAAAAATGAACTACTGTAGCATCATTAAACCAAGCATTCCGGCCACGATTCTTCCTTTTTGCTCCCGATATCTATGTAGACGTCCTCTGCCCACCTTTATATAGGTTCCATCAATTCCTATCTGTAGAATCGCCGGCGGTTTAGAGCCAGATAAGTTTTCCAAATCGAGCTATCTTCATTTACATATATCCCACAAGCCTGACGAAGTTTTCGAGCTTCACACTCAATTATCCCACAGGCATATGTGCATTTTTTAGCCCTTGGACCATTGCAATTTCGTAGACTTAATTCTCTTTAAGGTTTTTAACATCAACCTTGTTCTTCATGAGTATTTGCACACACTTGCTTGTTCTAGCTATACCTAATTGGTTTAATGAATGCAACCCAGCTTTGCCCTGACTTACAAGCTGACAACCCTTCACTCCTCCTTCAGATTGTAAGTCTGTAACCCTGTCTCAGTCTGCATAATAATTCTGTCTGCACCATAGTATCAGTCTGCAACATTCAGCCCTTGTTTGAATTTTGTAAATTTGACTTCTGATAGAGCCTTGGTAAAAATATCTGCTATTTGATCATTGGTGTCAACATACACCATTTGTATAGCCTTTTTCTCAGCCAAATCTCGTATGAAGTGCATACTCAATTCAATATGCTTGGTTCTATCATGGTAGACAGGATTTTTGACAATTGCTATGCAGCTTTGACTATCAGTTCTGATCTCTGTAGGACAGTCTTGCATGCAACCTAATTCATCTAACAGTCTTTTCAACCATACCAAGTCTTTGGCAGCTAGTGAAGATGCTGCATATTCAGCCTCTGCAGAACTCATAGCAACTGCTGTTTGTTTTTTACACTTCCAGTTAATTACTCCTCCTCCCAAAAATACAGCATATCCAGAAGTTGACCTTCTAGTCTGCAGATCTCCTCCCCAGTCTGCATCACTGTAGCACAGCAAAGTTAGATCATTTGAATCAAAACATATACCTTGTGTTTGAGTTCCTTTGAGATATTTGAGGACACGTTTGGCTGCTTCCCAGTGTTCTTTAGTGGCATCATGATTCCTCCTGCTTAATATATTAACTGCATAGGCTATATCAGGCCGTGTACTGTTAGCCAAGAATAATAGGCAACCAACCAAGGCCCTATAAGGAATGTTTTCCATATCATGAATCTCATTCATTGTTGTGTCATGCACTTCAGTCAACCTATGTCCAGCTGTTATAGGAGTCTTGGAAGGCTTAGCCTCAAGTAGCTTAAACCTTTTGAGCATGTTTGCTATGTGCATACTCTGATGCAATTTTATCCACTTTAGCTCCCTGTTTCTGATTACTTCTATTCCAAGAAATTTTTTTAGCTCGCCTAGGTCAGACATTTGAAATCTGGACTTTAAAATGTCTTTGCATATATTCAAAATGTTTGTGGAGCTTGCAACCATGATACAATCATCTACATAGAGAGCAATTATGCAATAATCATTATTTTGCTCAAATTTATAAAGATTTCCATCATTTTGTAACTTTACAAATCCTTGCTCTTGCAAAAACTGATTTATACATAAGTACCATTCTCTTGGTGACTGTTTTAGCCCATATACTGCTCTATTAAGTTTCCAAATCATGTCTTTGCCTTGAAAATATCCAGGAGCTTGCCTCATATAGGCCTCCTCCTCTAGTGTAGCATTTAAAAAGGCTGTTTTTACATCCATATGATGTAGTTCCAAATTTCTAGCATTGGCCATAGCTAGCAAGATTCTAATGCTTGAGAGTTTCACTATGGGAGAATAGGTCTCATCATAATCCCTCCCTTTTTTCTGTGTGTATCCTTGGGCTACTAATCTTGCTTTAAATTTCTTACTGCCATCAGGATTTAATTTAATTTCATATAACCATTTGCTTCCAATTATATTCTATTTCCCATCATATTTCACAAGCTCATAAGTATTGGTTTCTGCAAAGGACTTCAATTCATCATTCATAGCCTCAATCCACTTTTCCTTGTCATTGCTTTGTAGCACTTCCTCATAGCTTTGGGGAATAACTTCATCTTCTAAAATGGACATAATCTGCTCATGCTCAAAAGTAACTCCTCTTCTACTTCTGCCCAATTCATCCCTGCCATATAACTTTCCTTTTTCTAACTTGGCTTCTTCTATTAATCTTTCAGCCTGTGTTCTTCTCTTTTTCTTCTCTACTGGAATGTCAGCTAATTCTTGTTGCTGTTCTTCAGCTGGGATGTTTGATATTTCTGGAATCTCTGTTTCAAGTGGACTTGCATTTGAGTTTTCTTGTTCATCATTGTCAATATCATCTATTTCAAGCTGATTTTGTACTTCTGGTCTTGGTGTAATAATTTTGACTCCCTTCTTATACCTGTCTTTGTATAAGACGAATTCATTAAACAACACATCCCTGCTGACTATGACAGATTTGGTTTCAGGAATATATATCCTATACCCCTTTGATTCCTCATCATAACCTACAAGGAATCCTATTTCAGCTTTGCCATCCAATTTTTTCCTTAATTCAACTGGAACATGAGTGTAAACATCCAAAAGCTTTTAATCTGTCATAATTAATTCTTTTGTTAGGATTCCATAGCAGATCTGGAATATTACCCTTAAGGCGGTAGATGGCAAAGATATTTTGGATTAAGCACTGCGGTTTTGCAAGGCTTCTTCCCAAAGTTTGTTGGGTAAACCACTACCCTTGATCATTGCCCTAATCGCATCCATTATAGTTCTATTCTTCCTTTCGTAAAACTCCATTCTGTTGAGGAAAATATCTCGCATGTTAGCTGCCTTCTTATACCATGAACTATACAAAATTGTTTGAACTGTTTGGCAAGATATTCACCTCCTCATCGGACACGATGCATTTCAATTTGAGATTTGTTTCCCTTTCCATTTCTGCCACATACTGTTTAAAGGCACTCAAAGCTTGAGATTTCCTTGTTAAGCAGTAAGTTTTACATTTTCTACTATAGTCATCCGTGAATGTGATGAAGTATCTTTTATTATTTCTACTTTGCACATTCAGGAGGGCCACATAAATCGAGTGTACTAATTCTTAACTTGCTGGGCTCTGTTTTACTTTTTGGAAATGGGAGCCTATTCAATTTGCCTAAAGCACACCCTTCACAAATATACTTATGATCCTTGCTATCATGGTAGTCAATGTGACCTAACTTCAATAGTGATTTTAACTTTTTGTAGTTTGTATGTGCCAATCTTCTATGCCAAAGGTCCAGGGAATCTTCTCGTATTGCATTTATGCTATGATGAATTGCATTATTCATTTCAAATAAGTTTCCAACTCTCTTGGCAATAAACTTCAATTCATCTTTCATATATATATATATTGCATTTATCTCCTTCAAAAACCACTCGAAAACCCAAATCACATAACTGACTGACAGAAATTAAGTTCTTAATTATTGCTAGCACACACAACACATCTTCTATGTTCACAACATTTTCATTGAGATCTTCTAGCTGCAAGAGCCCTCTTCCTTTTACTTCTTGAAGAGCTCCATTTCCTACTTGGATTTTCCTGGAGCTTGTAGTTGATATGTTCTTCAAAAATTCAGTAGATTGTACTACTGATCTTTCAGCTCCACTATCAACTACCAAATGATCAGATTTGTTAGTGGCAATACTTCCATTTATAAAAGCAAATTCATTTATTACCTCATCCTCATCTTCTTCCTCAGCAGCCTTTTTGGGAGTTGTTTCTTTTTCTTGAGTCACATATGCCTTTTCATACTCACGCCCTCTTCCTCTTCCAAATCTGCCTCTACTGGATTCTCCTCTTCCCCTTTGCTTACCATAACTCTTAGGAGTTGGACATTTTGATGCAGGATGTCCTCTCCCTCCACATGTGTAGCAATTAAACTCCTTTTTTAATTTAGGACACTCATTTTTAAAATGTCCTAATTCATGACAATTGTAACACACAATCTTGTCTTTCCTTTTGACAACCAAGACTTCAGGTGCTTCTTCATTTTGTCTTAAAATTTTCTTTTGTTCCCACTCGGTCCTTAATGTGATCTCAGCTTCTTCTCTGGATCTACAAGAATTTCTGATAAACAGGGCCAGAGTTTCATTTTCACCTATAGCTCTTGAGATTTGCAACACTTGACTTCTCTCTGAAATGACTACTCCAGCACCACTCAGATCCACTATTAAGTTATCAAATTTGTTGAAGAATTCTCCTACATCTTCATCTTCTCTCAATTTCAATCCCCTTAATTCATTTTCAAGCAAGTCTATTTCTGAAGAAGTTTTTTCCTCATAATGTTTCAACAAATATTTCCACATTTCTCTAGGTCCAAGAGATCTAAGCTTAAGGCGAATTGATGGACTAACCTTGCAGGAAATGATCCCTTGTGCTTCTTTAGCCCGAGCTTGCAGGGACTTGCCTCCACTAGATCCACTAGTTCCACCAACTGCAGCTCCTGCTGTAGACTTGCCTTCACTGGAACCACTAGTTCCACCACCTGCAGCTCCTGCTGTGGACTGAGCCCCTGTACCAGAAGCTGATCTTGTTGAATCTGCTCTAGTCAGAATCACTGCTCCAGCACCTCCAGCACTGACTGTGCCATTTGGATCCACCAGATCCCAGAGGTCTTCCACCTCTAAAACGTATTTGATGGCATCCTTCCAAACCTGGAACCCTGGGCCACCCTTGTAAACATCAATTGTATTTAGCAGACTTGCAGCAAATCTACTAGACATTCTTCTAGCTCTGATACCACTGAAGAAGTTTGAGAGATATAACAAACAATCACTTAGGTAATGTCTAGTAAGATTTAATGCCAAATCCACCTTCAAACTCAAGTCAATAAATTTTGCAAGTTACAATCATGATTCTATAGGAAAGCCACATTATGGTCACTCATTTCCTAAGAATCAAGCACAAGGTACCATAGCAATATGAAGTCAATAGTTTTTCAAGGCAATTAAGCCATTAAATCTTCAATCATGATACTATATATTAGTACTTGTGATCGGGCATAAAAATGAACTACTGTAGCATCATTAAACCAAGCATTCCGGCCACGATTCTTCCTTTTTGCTCCCGATATCTATGTAGACGTCCTCTGCCCACCTTTATATAGGTTCCATCAATTCCTATCTGTAGAATCGCCGGCGGTTTAGAGCCAGATAAGTTTTCCAAATCGAGTTATCTTCATTTACATATATCCCACAAGCCTGACGAAGTTTTCGAGCTTCACACTCAATTATCCCACAGGCATATGTGCATTTTTTAGCCCTTGGACCATTGCAATTTCGTAGACTTAATTCTCCTTAAGGTTTTTAACATCAACCTTGTTCTTCATGAGTATTTGCACACACTTGCTTGTTCTAGCTATACCTAATTGGTTTAATGAATGCAACCCAGCTTTGCCCTGACTTACAAGCTGACAACCCTTCATTGTATGCACTCAGAGTTTTGTTGCCTGATCCTTGCGCCTTTGCTGTCTAAACATGATCTTCATCAATGGCTCGGAGATCAAGTAAGGGTGTACATTTGTTCAAGTTTTGCATGTAAATGCTTGGCAGGACTTTATTTATTCAGAATATGCAGGGACACACTAGGCAAACAATTTCAGTTGCATTCTATAAACATTCACAGTGCATTATCGCTTTTAAACATGATGATTCAGGAAAGTTTAGCTCCTCCCAGCTCTTGTTGATTGATCTCTGGCCCTTCAGCAATGCCCCTTTCTGTAATTGAAGATGATGAATAAGCTATTTTTGAGTATGTCAATATGCTATGTTATGAGGAGTTTAATTGGTATCCTTTTCCTAAATGAAACATGCCAACTTCAGTAATATTGTGCTAATTTGTTACCTTTAATCACGGGATATGGTACAGAACAACATAGCAACAGGGAATCAAAGCCTTGTTTTGAGTGTTTTGCTCTACTTGATCTTTCCTAGCTTTGCCTCTTGGCCATTTGACAGAATACTCCTCCAATGGCGAGACCACCCATGGAGGTCTAATAGTTTATTTCTGTTTTGATGCTTTCTCCCATCTATGCTACTAGAGATGAAAATTTTCTTCAGTCATGACGATGTTTTCTGTACCAATTCAGAAAGACAATCACTCTTCAGCATGTTCTACTACGGTTCGCATTGGTTCTCACATTTCCTAACATTTAAATGTGATGTTAGTATATTGTGCTAATCTAAGGGTACATTCGCACCCGCGGTTAAGTTAAGTTAAAATATGGTTTTTAACTAAATTTACATTTCCACCACTAGTTAAGTTAGCATATAGTTAAGAAATATAGTTAAGAATTTAGTTAACTCTTTTAACCAAAAACACTAACTAAACCTGACTTCGCACCTTGTTCAGTTAAGTTAGCGAAATTAACTAAAAGTTAACTAAATTAAAAATTAGCACTAAAAGTTAAATGACCTCATAGAGGTCACTTTAAGTTTAGTTAAATGTGCTTATTATTTTTTATGCCTTTGGCTAACTTAACTAGACATGTTCGAAAGCATTTAGTTAGCTAGTTAAGTTATTTTTTAACCAAATTTTTTAACTAAACGAGTGCGAAATGGTTTTCCGTTAAGTTAGCCTAACTAAATTCTTTAACTAGCTTTGGTGTGAAGGCAACCACCCGGTTAGTGTTAACTTAACTTAATGGTAAAAGTTAACTTAATTAAACTTAACCATGGGTGCGAATAGACCCTAATACACTTAATTACAGGATATGGTACAGAACAGCATGGCAACAGGGAACCAAAGTGTTGTTTGAGCGTTTTGCTCTACTTGATCCTGGTCCAATAACCATCATCCAATTAAATTGGGATTATGTCAACTCCAAAATCACGCCAACCTGCTATTGTCTTCTAGGGGGTTTTTGTTTTTTTTAATCTTTTTTTTTGGACTTCAAAAATAACATAAGGTTGCGATTCACGTGTGACTTTTCATATGCGAATTGAAATATGCACAAATGAAGAGCAAGTTGCTAACATAGATGAGACAAATATTGCTTGCTCAATAGATGATAATATTAGGTTTGATAATAACAAATTGCATTATTTGCGAGGCAATTCCAGACTCGAAATTATCGATACATGGCACAAATATCATACAAAAATATCATATACTAGTAACGGTGCCCAGCGTTGCTGGGCATCAGTTGGAAATCTGTAAATCTTTTGGCCGCAATGGAAGAAGTGTGCAGTACCTTTTTATTGTAACAAAAATTCTCAAACATATCCTTTTATTGTTGACATCTTGAAAATTGCACATTGAAGAGGTAGTACATCTTTACTCATAGTTACTGTGCCCATCGTTGATGGGCTGGGTTTGTTAGATGTATAGGATTGATGGCCTGGGTTTGTTAGTTATATAGGGTCTTAAACCTGTAAATGCACTAATCAACTGAATTGCACAGCTTGCATATGTGTTGTTGGGCTATAATTGGTCGTGTGCATTGGATGTTTAGGTTATTGTATGTACTCTTTACAACTCTTTCCCAACATCAAATTTTGCTTAAGTTTCCTTAAACATCAAAATTTATTGACATTTAGGTAATGTGTGATAAAGGTTGTTAAAGACAATCTTAAATTCACAAAACCAGTTAGTTCCTCTTCTCAACATTCTCCTTATTACAAATGTCTTAAAAATGATTATCGATAAACAGAACACGTAATAACAATCTAATAATGCCTTTGTTTAATAAGCATAAAAAAAAATGAACATAAGAAACAATAGTTTGGTGGGACGTCCTTGTTAAATCACATAAACAACATGTGGTTGTTTTACAAATATTGCCCAATCTATATTTTATATGGTAGTTTTGTAGATGTGTTATTGTTTAAAAGTGCTATGCTATTTGTAAATGATTGCCATATTTCATGGGATTTTACCAAGTTGCTTATCTAGATGAAGTTGCTTTAGAGCATTTAAAGATCTAGCTGTTTGATTTGAATTGTGATCTATAAAAATCTTGAGCTTCAAGTCAGTAAATTGAAGTTCATATCATCCTGTATAGAATCTTTATGGTCAATCTATATCAAAATATAGCAACTTTCGCATTCACGATTTTTTATACTCGTCTTAGAGACTTTTTGCTTGCGTCGCTTAAACAATGACGTGTGCAAAAACTAAAGGTTCATGGACAAAGCAGTTTCAGTTAAAATATAAGATGGATATATTACTCACCTTCGGGTTGGACAACCTTGTGGAAACTTATATCCTTTGTTCCATCTCAAAGTAATTTGGCTTAAGCAATCAATCTAAGTACCGGTGTGCCAATTACTTATCCTCTATAAAATAGATTTCCAAGCACCATTGATCCTGCTTTAAACATCTATTTACATGTTAGATTTTAACACCTCCATTTCATAGAAAATATTGTCGAGTGAGGAAATTTGATCCAAAGCATTTGCACAGGCATAAGGGTTTTAATTACCACATATTTCCACAGGAAGAGACGCCGCCTTTCAAATGATGGGCCCAATCGCTTTCTTAGAGAATAATCTTCCTTCCCTCATTCCTGCATATTACCTTCATCACATCATGACAATCAATGCATATCTTCTAAGTTTTTTTCACCGATAATGTTTGCTCTTGTGTAGCGGATGCAAAAGTCCAAATGCTACACCCAATTTCTCTACATGGCCACACAAAGATGCATCTCTTTCCATATCGGAGGTATGCCTAACAAAAGGTACACATTTGGCACATGATCATCTGTTTTATATGTGAATTCAAGTTTTGAGCGTTGCCAGAATTCATTGTTTTCGTAGCTATCCACTCATAGCTATCCACTCATGCACCAACTCATCATGAAATGTGTGTAAAGATCATGCACACCTTTTTAGCCCACGGATCAAATTCTAAGGCACCAACTTGAGCGAAAACATCACATACTCTCGCAAAATAGTGTTTTCAATTTTCCAGATTTTGTGCCATAGGCAAGATAATTTGAGGACCATTTAGTAGTAGCATACATACCAGCCTGATATACATCAACCTAATTTGATGATGTCTTTGCTATCCCTTGAGGTCTCGATAGAGGAATTTCCACCTTCAAGCCCGAAATTTCCATTGTCCAGGATGTGTTACCAATGTGATGCAAGTGTAAAAGTCTCTGAAACCATATCATAGTGAGGCATCATGTCAATACTTTTTACTGCTTCCTTAAGACAGCTACACTTTCCTTATATTTTGAGCACATTTTCTGCGACAATATAACTATTTGAAATCCAGTTTGTATGATTTGGCTCCTATATTTTTATCGGTATATGTTCTCCAATATGAATTGCCATTTCATTAGAAATTCCTATTCCCTAAGCAAGAGACTGAAAGAAACATACAAAAGCAACATACAGGTTTGAATACCTCTTCAAACGTCCTAGGCCCAAATGTCCAGCAAGTGGTGTAGTTTCATTTGAAAAACAACAACACTCATTAAGTACATAAGGGCATCCACTGCCCGTAGCTGCAAAATTGTAGCAGAAATGAGAAGAATGAAAAACTTTCTATAGTAGAATAACCGTGTATACTTACATCCCAATGGTACTTTCACACCAAAGAGTATGAAGCCTCATCCTCAGCATCTGTTTGTAGCTGTATAAATCCAACTGTATCATTAGCTAGACATAAAGAATATACAACACACTCAACCAACATACTTCTTCTACCCGAGGAACCATGCATGAAATGTGAACTTTTCAGGCCGTGCACCATCCCTTAGAATAGCCTATGTTTCTAAGAGAACATCTTTCTGTCAACGCCTTTAATATCTATAAATCTAATAATAACCGCGCATATACATGCAATAAGACTTACTTGAGACTCACGTTCGTCTCTAACTTTTCTATCCACTTTCTTTGCGAAGAAGCTCGGACTGCTGCAATGGGATCGGTGTCAAATCTTGCATGATGGACAAACTTATCATCCACTCTTGCCAAATCGTGATGTTGAACGGATATTAAACACTATTACCTTGAAACTTCTTGATTCCACCATTTTCCTTTTTACAGTGCCGCTGGATGCTTGATGTCCTTGAGGGTGTTTAAATTTCTGCACCAAGTAATAAGTCCAAGCTCATGTTTGCTTGCAACAAAAGTAGAATAAAGGGCAAAACTGCATATCTTGTAACACCTTTGTCTGCCGCTATCATCCTGCTGGGAAGACCTATTGTACAAAAGACTTTCTTCTTGCCACAATGAAATAGGAGAAGTTTCCCAATCTGTACATTATAGTCATTCCAGAAAGAAGGGTGCAGATCAAAATTCGAGGGGATTCTTCACAGGCCTCCACAAAGCATTGTGCCCTTGGAATCATAGACTGAACAAAGGAGCAACCACTGTGCCAACTGAAATCCTCCAGATCTTCTACACGAAAACGAAAGAGCAGTGGCCGGATATCTCAGAACACTCTACATGTGCCCTAAATGTCGCTTAGGTGCAACCAACTGAAACAAAAAATTCATATTTGCCGTTCTGCCAGCCGGAAGTAGAAGCGAAGCGTAAAGCTTTTCTATAAGAGTAGATCCAACGCCTAAAGCTATACCCTGCTCAACCGGGATATTTTAGCCTTTGCTTGGCTATGGCATGGCGAGGCGGGGGCAGCACCCCAAGCTAGGGAGATGATCGACGGACTGAAACCCCTCTTTTTCTCTCGGCTGAAACCCTAGAGAAACCTAATCCATTCGATCTAAAACCAAAACGAAATCTGGGCCGTCGAAAGTTTTAGGGTTTTATGCACGACATACACTAAAACTTTATAATAAAGGATTCCAATAAAACATTAAGGGATCAATCCATGTTTTTCCACGTATTTAACAAGGTGTGGTTCCATGTCAGCCGTTCTATCCAGTTCTGGGTACGAATCTAACACTTCACCCATCGTCATCCCCATAGCCAAATTATGCATAATAGACACAAACTTCACCAGAAAATCATCTGTCCCAAAGTTTTTTGGACCGTAAGATGGTGGATTCAGGGCCTGTGTTTGATTGTAGAAGCATTTGAGAGCATCATCATCCACTATGATTATATCATCCTTATTCTCGATACCAAGTCCGTCCATCATGTTACTCAAGTGTTTGATGAAGATAGGCTTGCCTGTTGGATCCTTGGGATTAGTGAACTTCACACATTTGTTCCGATCCCAAAGGGTCAACCAATTTCTCGCATTTCCCCGGTGCCTCCAAAGTATCCTTGATGTTCCTTAGTTCCATGGATGACCAAATACCAACTCGAAATAACCTGAATGCCTCGTCTAGCATCTCCTTCAAGTGCGGCAGCGGATAGATCCACTTGGTGTTTGATTCTCTTTGGGTGTCGATGAAACTGTTCTCTAGCCACTTTATTTTTTCGGAAAAGTCTTGCAAAGGACTCCGTTTAGGTCGAACACCACAACCTTCTTAGAAAGCGCAATGGAAGCTGAAACATCAAACATGTATCCGGTCGACCAAGATCACGATAACACAAACAATACAAAGCGCCAAGCGTGATTTGAAATAGTCATAACCAAATCGCTCGGGCGTGATTTAGTTTGACAACGAAAAATAATCAAAAGCACGCTTGGCGATTTAATTCAAATGTAATACAAATTAAATCACGCAGCGTGGCTATTTCGTGGGCAAGGCCATACCTATCATCTTAGGTTTATTTGCCGTCATCGGCGTCATTCTCCCCTCGCCACCCTTAATCTTCGCGTCTTCTTACATTTGTTAGAATTGTTATTTTCTATTAGTTCATTTGCGTCCTTCACAAGCTGACATTATTTTACTATTGATTTGGCAAACCTGCGTGAATCACTAGAGCCGCCTTCGCGTTGCCTTCATTTTGGTTTTCCTGTCAATTATTTCATTGTTAACTGTGAATCTACTCTATTGTTGCTTGCATCACCCAGTAATGTGGGCAAGGATATTCCCTAAGTTCGCCGCCATCCGCGATTACTTTGAGCAACCAGTTTAGCAGCTATTTGTTCATTTACGCTTTCCTTATCAGGCTGCGGATTACTAGTTCCCTCTCGGGAGCAACGTCCACTTTCCGAATTGGACAAGTCTACGAGACTTTTGATTGCTGATGATTTCAGGTTGCCATAAGGGCCTTTAGGAGACTTGGCAAGCACATGCATGAGGAATGGTTCAAGAAAGTCTTTGGCCTGCTCATCACTCACAAAGCGGTGACATCTTCTTGCACCCATAAGAGCCTCTCGGGCAATATAACCTCAACATGAAGCTCCAAGCAGGTTGTATCAATTGGAGCAAATGCCTCGACGAGGTAAAGCAGCCATAGGCGGGGGAAATTCATTTTTATTTAAGGGCCCTTCTCCTTAGTTTGTAGCTCGTACTTGATTTCCCCCACTTGAGGGGTCCCGATCCTCATCCTCTTCGACTCATCACATTACGTGATCCCGATCCGTATGAAAGAATATAGTTCTTAAGTCCGGATCATCTAGAGAAAACATTCCCATGCCTTTGCTATTGTCACCCTTGGCCTTAGCAATATCATATTCCTCGTCGGCGGCATGGATATCATAATAAAGATCACATGTGCCATCTTGGATTCGCCATTCGCAGACTCATTATCCTTAACATCATATATTAGGCATCCCTCCCTAATAACTTTGAGGCACTCCGGATCATGAGCAGCAGATAGTGCATGCAGATGTGACTCACTGAAGGACAAACGATGACAATAGTGAAGGACCTCTCGGGTTGTCAATCCTATACTGGTGGTAAAGAAGCTACTGTAGTCCTACGGTTCATGCCCATATCTCCTCCCACCCCACCTTTTTGTCCAACACAAAGAGTGATATATTTTTAAGGCGGAAGTTGAATCGGCAAAGAGACCTTTTGTACCCAATGGAGACTGAATCTTTGGGATAATGTCGTCTTCTCCGATAATCTTCTTCACAAGGGCCACTTTTCTTCTCAACTCAGCCCGATTACCTTAGGGGTAGAGTCTCCTTATGTTTTGTATTTTTAGCCTTCCAATTCTTTAGGAAGTCCTTTGACCGAATACAAACTTCTTGATGTCATCATTCTCGACCTTGTATTTGTCCGGCAATCCAATTCGGAATAATGCCACATCCCCCGATAGCCTTTGTAACTCGGCTCCTACACGGTGACTTCATTATCGCATTACATCCTTTACATGATTTGCAAACACTCAACGAAGGACATCCTATCCTTGGTGAAAGCACCCTTCTTGTATAAGACTTCCTTCTTTAAGCCTTCGGTCTAAAACCCAAATGGTCTCCGGTCGTCTAGCCCTTTGAGTCTTTCTCATCTCTGTCACATTCAAGTCAAAGATGCTTACATCAACGGAGGCACCCTACCCATAGTATATCGGCGGCTTCCCTTGTGCATAAGCGCCCCGAATTCATTCCACTTGAGCCATCTTGCCTCCTTACAAAACACAATCTTATACGAAGTCTGTTGGTCGACTGCTTTGGATGAGCTTTCGAAAAGGATCTGCAATGTCATCACCACCTTTTTTCTTTGATTTTCTTGCGGTCTTCTTCTTCTCTCGTATAATTATGCGGCGAGTCCGCTCCGGCAGACTTGAATGCCTCGGACTTTGACCATACATGCGGTGGGCAATGGGCAGCCATATTCCACCCATTTGTTACAAGCGTGGCGCAGGTTGTTCAACGTATGGACTGCAATAGTACGCATACATTGAATCGATATCATAGAATAGAAACACGTAGGCGTGATTTGAATAGAATTGATGAAGAGAAAAATCACGCTGGCGTGAAATGAATAAAGTTACTAATGCAATTCCGCGCCAGGCGTGCTTTCAAATCAAACCAATTCACGCCCGGTATTTTCAAATCAATTGGTTGACTTGAAAACACGCTGGCGTGAATCGATTGATTCAAAACACGCTGGCGTGAATTGGTTTGATTTGAAAGCACCGGGCGTGAATACAATTTATGAAACCAGGTTGATTACCTTTTGTATAGAAATGTCTTCCCCATTTCATTCAAAGTTGCACTAATCTCGCCAAATCTGCGGTGAAGTATTGGCATCAAGACCCGACACCTCCTATACGCATAGTGATTGTAGAACACTTTTTGGCTGTTTGTTTACTTTTGCTGATGATGGCCTTTTGTGCCTCAACGGAATCTTTGCCCGTCGATGATGACATATTTAATATCATCACTTGATAATAGCTCTGGGCGTTCATCCACACAAAGCCGGGCTTGTTCGAGATCATATCCCAAGGTAGCACATCCACCTGGCATAGGCATTTGACACGGATTACTAATCATGCTCGAACAATCTCCATGGCATGTGCTGGATCATATTTCTGCTAACATAAATGGAGCTTGGTGAACGGATGAGGACTTCACATGGATCATAAAAGTTTCCTTAAGACCCAATGGATAATGGTCGGCCGTACTTATTGGCTTGTTCATGGCCTCTAGTTTGCGCCACTGGTCTGTTCATTCTCAAAAGCGAAGCCTCCATGCCTTCGACAAGCTGCGGGTTGAACATTCTTCCCTAGATCTAGGACCCTTTTAGAAGCTTTCAAGTCGGCTAATCCCCTAGCTTGCTGCAAATAGTGACTTGGTGTCGGTTTAGTGAACATGCCTCTACGCATACCCATTTGTAACCCCTTGGCAAATAGATATTGGCGAATCTGCTACATTGGTTGGCCAACCATACTTAAAACATGTCTCACCGTTCACATCTCGCTCTTCATGAGCGTATCCTTGTATCATTAGAGCTCTGTGAAAGGAGTAAGTCCGGCAGATCTTTCTTTTCTTACGTGTAATCTCCAAGAGCAATTTGCGGTTGGTGTCATCCTCTTCCTCACAAGAGATTAGGATCCCTTGTTTGGCCATCTTATGCTTCCTTTTTCCTCGAGAAGAGAGTTAAGTCGAGCTTGCCATTTGTCTTGGCAAGGTCAACGTATCACTCGGCACCCTCGCCCATTTCCTCTTTGTATGTGCGTGGTCGGTGGTTGCTATAAGAATCGGCCCTTCATCATCTAAGGTGAGATCATATGGTCGCATCAGGTCTCGTCGCCCTTGCTTTCTTGGCGGGATTAGAACCCTAATTAGTAGGGGTTTTCTTCCTCTTGAGCCTTCGCAAATGAAGATGAGCACTTTTTAGAGTACTTTTCGAACAACAAGAGATCACGCTTGGCGTGCATTTAAACCTAAATTAGTACAAATCACGCCTTGGCGTGTTGGTATCTCCTATTATTGACCATGCTATCGTTAATTTGAAACTAAATTATTTTGCATCCACATTTTAAGCTACATACCCTTCATGAATCCATATTTCACACTATTTAACCTCATTGAACATTGCTATCTCCAACATCTAACACCGCTATATTCTATATATAAAAGCGAGCAAAATTATGTTCTACGTGAGCGGACAATCGAGCATTAGCTGATGTTAATACTTAAAATTCATGCAAAGCATAATAACTCAAACTCATGCAAAGCATATTAAGTGAAAGGAAATATCTCAAATTCATGCAAGCATAATACTCTCCACACGGTGTATGATACGTGGGCAAATTAAATACCTTGAATAGGGTTACGTGTATTCGTGGTATTACGATCAACGCCCTTCAAACTTGAGAAGAGCCGGTTTAGAGATTCCTTCTTCCACCTTCCTGCCGTCCGTCAGCCTCGACCTCGATTCGCTTTTAGAAGACATCTCCTGAGTCGCCTAGTAAGTCGGAAGGTCGCCGGATCTGGCCTTTCGAGCTTTCTCAAGAAATAGCTTTTTCTAATTGCGAGAAATAGAGAAATTTGAATTTCAAGAAAACACAAAATGCGGTTTGAAATATTCTTGACACATACAAATAATAATAGCCGAAGACCCGTCCATGAGCTTCTTTCATTAAGTTTTTAAAATCCCGCCAAATTTATCGCCTAAACGTAGTTAACCTAATCTTTCTTCTAATTGAATTTTCCCCACGGAGTTTCCATAGCGCTTGGCTTCTCAAATCAACTTCAGAGACTCAAATCAGCTTCTCAAGAATGGCTCACAAATTCGGGTACTCATCTCATTCCAATAGCTTGAACATTAATTTCCAATAGTAGGTGTCACGAATAGCAATTTTCGCGAAAGGTAGAAGATGAATGTTTCATGTTAACTTCAAATCGAAAAAGGAAAGTAGGATTATGCAAGATCGACTCCATCGATCCATAGAACTTGTCATGGAATTCATTTTCGGGGATAAGTATGTCCGAGTTCTGGTGATTAAGCTATTTTGCGCTATGGATGAAGCTTTACCTCGCAGCGACACCGTTGGGGATACGGTTGGAGAAAGTGTTGGAACATTTGTTGCATGGCCAAGAAACCGCTTAAAAAAAGGTATGTAACATGTATTACATTGTAGAAATATAGAAGTAGACAAAATTTGTTGTATTCATTGGAAAAAGATTACAATTGTATATAATCACGGATAAAACTGGATAAACCGGACAAAATCCTGGACTCTTGTTTCAAGCCCGTCTCTCGAGTAGCTGGGCTATCGACATTCCCATTTGCATTGCGGGGCATAGTGAATTCTTCCTGGTAAAACCAAAGAAAAAAACACGGGCTCTAGCTCCACCACCCCCTTTGCTCCACCTCCACCTCCTGCTCCTCCTCCCGCTCCACCTCCTGCTCCATTGGTTGAACCTCCAATGCATCATTATAAGCGCCTGATGTAGTGGTTCCATTGGTTGAGCCATCTCTATTGCATCATTATACCCCCCGGTGGTAGTGGTTCGTGTTGGGGCATCGGGCATAGAGGCTAACCACTAAGAAACGGCTCCTCATTTTGAATCTCGAGCTGACGGATGCGAGATTCACTCTCGATCAATGCATGTACTGCATTCTCGAAGTGATTAGATAAGAGGGCGAGCCTCCGTGCGATTGCAAGGGCCCCAGAGCCCAGATCTATCATTGCCCAGCTCTGGCTGCCATCATCATGCACTTGATCCAAATTACTCTAGGGGTTGCAAGATCGGTGCTCACCGAACCGGTGCCCGGCCCGGTTCAACCGGTGGAGATTGGGCCAAAACCGAGTCGGGCCGTTGTGATTGCTGGCCCAAATGTAATTCCAATCCATCTTCGTCACCAAGGGTGATTAATGTAACTGGCATCTATCAATAGGAAGTGAGCGGAGTATCTAAATTATTCACGCTTTGGCGTGTTATATTTCTTTATTTATAAACTTAGAAACTAAGAGACCGCCGTGTTTAGCGTAAAAGTTGAAAGTAGGGATACAATTGTTTGCACTTTTCGTGTAAACCGCTATATAGGAAAAACTATACACGCTGGCGTGCATTCGATGAGCCGCGTGTAAATAATTGCTCGGCCTTTATCTATTTACTTATCTATCCGCACGGGTTTTTTTTTTCTCCTCTCCTTTGAATGCACGCCGAAAGCGTGTATTCATGTTGAAGGCTAAGGTTACCCTAAAACAACGCTTTAGCGTGTTTCAAATATTATCTTCGATTTTTCTAATGCTTTCTACTACACATTCATAATAGAAACTTGCATGCAATAGCATGATTAATTGGGAAGAGAAACTCAAGAATTTACTCGAACAAAAGAAGGATGAAGTTTATAAAAACTATTACGGTTTTCATAAACATCATCGCTTCCTCCGCCTCGAGCAAATGCAAAAGCTTGTCTTCTTGGATTAAACTCCGCCATTGAGATGCAACTTAAAACTAAATGAAAACTAACCTTGAGTTCGAAGGTTTGGAAGGATTCAAGAACGGAGGACTATCTTGTGGTTTTAATTAGAGGCTTTTTCGATTCGCGGACCTTAGTCCTCTCGCTTTTGGTTTTAACCGAAGTCTCCAGATTTCCCTCGCTCACGGATGCTCTGAGAACAAAAGGCGGAGTCTTTTTTTAGTAAGTTAGGAATTGCCGAAACCAAACATCTAACATTGATGAATATAAATCTGCTCACCAAGATTTGGGAATGGCGGATCCAAACACGCCAGGCATAACCTGGGCAAAATCGTATGAAGGAAGGAAGAAAATGTAGGAACTTTGAGAGCGTAAAATGGATTTTTATATAGGCACAATTAGAAAAAGTTAAGCGTGAATAATTGATTGCTTGAATTTAACACGCTTGGCGTGCATGACGGTCTTCCCTTGGACATGACATGTATATGGTATATATGGAGAATATTGCATTTCATGCAATAAATTCTCCTGACATTTTATTCCATTTATTGCATTAAAAAAAAATAGAATTTAGAAATTTTATATAGGCTACATTAAAATGATTTTAAAGGCAAAATTATGAAGGCTAAAAATGACTTGTAAGGTTGGGGAATTGTTTTAGTCGTATAGGAAAATTTCCTATGGTTCTTGTGGATGAATCGGAGATTTCTCATGTGGTTGATTTATAGTGTTCGAGACTTTGTTGAGACAAAATTTGCAGATACAAAATTCTAGAGAGACAAAATTTTAGAGAAAACGACTTGGAGCCAAAATAATTGGAGAATCTGAGTTTGATTTTATCCAAAAAATTTATGTCCGTTTGAAGAAAACTGTTTGAAGACAAAGTTTATGAAAAAAACTGTTTGATTTCATTAAAAGCGTTTGTATGTCTGAGATGCTTGAAAGGCTTGGAAGCGAGTTGGTCAAGGTTTTTCACACAATTCTGAAAAAAAAAATTGCGGGGCGTGTCCAAAACACGTAAGAATGGAAACAAAAATGGGCGCCTGGGATGCGCATCACTCTTCTTCCACGCGCAACAAAAGAAGAAAGAAAGGTGTTAGAAAAGAAAGAAAGGTGCAAAAACAAAAAAAAAAAACAAAAGAAATCACATGCAAACCTGGTTCATCTCTTAACCACTCCAAAATTGGTCGAATTGTCCACCACCACCACCACCACCACCACCACCACCACCACCACCACCACCACCACCACCACCACCACCACCACCACCACCACCACCACCACCACCACCACCACCACCACCACCACCACCACCACCACCACCACCACCACCACCACCACCACCACCACCACCACCACCACCACCACCACCACCACCACCACCCACCACCACCACCACCACCACCACCACCTCCACCTCCTCCTCCCTCCTCCTCCTCCTCCTCCTCCTCCTCCTCCTCCTCCCTCCTCCCTCCTCCTCCTCCTCCTCCTCCCCCCTCCTCCTCCTCCTCCCTCCTCCTCCTCCTCCTCCTCCTCCTCCTCCTCCTCCTCCTCCTCCTCCTCCTCCTCCTCCTCCTCCTCCTCCTCCTCCTCCTCCTCCTCCTCCTCCTCCTCCTCCTCCTCCTCGTTTCATTCTGTTTTGAGGTCAAGCCAACCTGAGGCTGAGCGGTTCATGCTCTTGGGAGGACATCTCCTCCTCTTCCTCCAACTCCTCCTCTTCCTCCCTCTTCCTCCTCTTCAAAATCGGAGGAGCTCAACTCCTCCTCTTCAAAATCAAGCATCATCCCCTCGAATCTAATCGGAGGAGAATTGGGCAAGAAATCGATGGTAGGGGGAAGGGGGTTCTTCAACCCGCGTCTCTTTGACGAGACCTCGGGTTCTTCATGAAGCCCGAGGCTGAACGCCTTCATGGCGAGGCGAGAAAAAAAAAATTGGGACAGAATGGTCTTGAGGCGTGAACGTGATTTATATAGGGTTAATTAGCTCTTAGCGTGAATAATTTATTGCCTCAAATAACACGCCAGCGTATTTAAATTCCCTTGACTATATTATCTAGGGTATATTATTATGGATAATAAATTCTCACGTCTATTAGTTATATGTCTTTTTCAGTAATCATATATCCAAATTTTCGATAATTAAAATTTGGATATATTTATATAAATGTCATTTCCTTGTTGTTGCCATGAAAATTCTTGTTTTAAATGATTTCGTTTACGCCCATTGTTATTATTATATTAAACCTATTTCCAAGGAATTTCTTGCTTTTAAAAAAATTTGATTTACCTCTACATATTCCATAAATGTACGTACTTTTTTTATCTTATGGTGTAATAATTTTTTTCTTACTCGTTGACTAAAAAGGGTGCAATTTGCCTAGGTCAATGGTGCCTCTCCAACTCAAGATGGTGTGCAACATATTGAAAAGAGCAATATCAATGAAAAACCAACTCCTAGCAAGAATGTTGAAGAAAAACAATTAGTCCTCTATAGTAGGGTGCAATGGAGGAACAAGAAGGTGAGAATCATGCACAAGTGCAACAAGGAAATAGTAGGCCAAGGAGTCATTGTGCTAGCGGATCCCGGGTCAAGGCATTAATGATGAAAGGCTAGGGGAAGACAATATTGGTATTGCAATTTAGATGTTGGAAGACAATTTGGAAAGGTAAAGGTTTGGGTGACAAGGAATGTTTTGGTTGTGTCAAGCAATTGGAGGTTCCTTGCATCATGGCATGGCCTATAAGTAGTGTTCAATTTGTGGAGGATTATATTTTTTCGAGCACGAGGTTATTTGGGGACAATGATTGTCTTGATATTGATCCATTGGCGGTTGGAACTCTAAACCTAGGCAAAAGGGGAGAAGTATCGGTTGCCGACATTATCCTAGCAAAAGAGCCAAGTTGATTAGTGACACCAAGCGTGAGACAATGGTGAAGGTTAGGGGGGCTCATTGTTGTTGGAGTGATTGTATGCAATTCTTCACAATAGAACAATTGGTGGAAGCAAGAGCCACTTTTCAAGAGTACAATTGTTGATGAGAGGAGGACCTACATGTACACAATCTTGAGCATGCACTTCAAGATGAAAGAAACCCAAAGAAAAAGATACCCTTTGCTAGGCAAATGGATATGTGCAAAAGCATGGCGAGTATCCATGCAATTCCAACTTCTTCATGGCATAATTGGCAAAAAAAGCGGCAGAGGGGAGCAGGATTGCTTTACATGGAAATAATGGTTTGTTGAGACCAGCGACTAGGACCACGGCCGCCGGGGAGATATTTGAAAAATATATTGATTTCAATCACGAGTCTATGCCACACAAAAGCGAGAAGGGATGAAAAGGGAAGAGCGGTTGTTGAGAAAAGGTTGCCATCACATTGTACTCAAAAGAGTATTTTGGAAGAAGTGAATTCCCTACTTGAGAATTGGGAATTCTTCCAATATCCCAACCTAGCTTTAGTAGGTTATGGAAGAAACATTTCAATCATGTCACCATAGCAACTTCAAACAACTTTGCAAAGTGCAATTTATGTGCTAAGTTGAAGGAGACTCTTGATAAGGAGGTGCAACCTAGTCAAAGGGCTAGGATAAGGGAGCATATGAAGGACCATATGGTGACCAACTATCATGTAGATCATGTTATTGGATGTGGAGGACTTTATCGCATTGGAACCCAATAACTATTTATGTATTATACATGACAAGATGGACCAGCAAAAGACTTGTCTTCCACAATTCAAGTACATACCAAAGTCATGTGGAAGATCATACCCTTCTGAGATCTCAATGGCCGGGGGCAATCTTGCATGGGCGAGAATCAAACCTACTATGGCCATTTTAGTTTGGAGTTGTGGAGTGATGGTCGATTTTCATATTGGGAGTATCATGAGGTGTTTGAGAAACTATGAAAATGGATACAATGGTCACCTCCAGGACCTTACAGCCTAGCCGGGCACTACATAGAGCATTGTTAGATGGAAACCCTAACAATATTGAAAAGTTAAACAAGGCAAGGTTTAGGAAGCATGGGTCTAATGAACATGTTGGAGCTTCAACTTCGTGCTAAACCTCAAGATCTACCCAAAAGGTTTCTCTTGCAACTTGATAATTGTCTTTGGCCAAAATAAGAACAGTGGATGTTTTCTTTCCTATCCTACTTAATTTGTGGGGATATTTGAAAGAGTTAATTTAGGGTTTCTTATGCCGGGCATACCCATGAGGATGTGGATGCATTATTTGGCAAATATAGTTGTATCTTGAAGCGACAAACGGTGACCAACTTTCCTAGGCTAATGGAAATCTTGCATGAATGCACTACTCCAAACCCTATAGCTTCTCTCATAGAAGAAGTGCCCGATTGGAAGAGCTTTGTGGATGGTTATACATTGGATCTTGAAGGTCATTCCGGGCCTCTGCAGTTCACTTTTGGGTGAGAGATGGGATTCCAATCTTCCAATGGAAGATGAGACCTTGAGAGGATGAGTGGAGAGGAGGGAGGAAATATGGCGTAGAGATGAGAATGGCAAGCCTATGATACCTCTAGGTCAACCAAAAGCTTTAAAACCCTCTTGAAGAAGTGAAGCAATTGGGATTGACTAAGGAAGGAATCCAAGACTATATAAAGCATTGGCAAACCAATCCGGATGACACCAACCGTGCCTTGGTGGCTTCTTTGGGAAGAAGGTGATTAACTTTGTTGGGGAGATAGACACATCCTCGGATGAATTGAAAGAAGGGTGGTTGCCTAAAACTAGGTGGAAGACCTTAGCAGTCTTTGAGGATTTTGATGACACCGTAAGTAGCATTATGCAAACAATATGCTCCTCCTCCTTCCTCGACAAACACTATGTTGGTCCTAAAACAATAGGCCAAAGTTTCTAGGCATGGATGCTTATGAACCTTCCCTTGACTTGGAATGCCACCAATTTGTGGTAGTAAAGCCCCGTGATTTAGATACATATCCGGTGTGGTTGGGGTTCACTATCTACGATATTTGCAAAGAAGAAGGTAATATTAACTTCAACCATGTGCGGGTGGAATGGTGGTGTCCGGTCTATCGTTGACCAACGTATCGGGATAAAGAAAGGTACTCAGATTGTTGGACAAAGAAATGGAGGAGAAATCCGAAAGTGATCACGATCTTTGGCTAGACTATGAAAGTGTTTTGTACTCATGGACTCCAAACACTATTCCAGCTAGAAATGCGAGAATTACAATACCTCAGGATGTCAGGAAGAAGGCTATGATATCATTGGGGGTGCTTGAAGAAAGTTGAATAACTATGTAAATTTTTGTTATCACGTTTTTATGATATGGTGCTATATTGTGAAATATTGACTATTTTGTAAATAACATGATATTACGTTTTCATAATTTTGAGGTGAAATGTGTGAATTTGAATATGCTACTAAAAACATGCAATATGAAATTTGTCCCAAAATTAAGACATAAACCCAATTTAATTGAATGATGGTTCAATAGTTTATTCCTGTTTTGACGCTTTCTCCGATCTATGCCACTAGACATGAAAAATTTCTTCAGACATGATGATCTTTCTTCCTATTTTGTATGCTACAAACATGATTTTTCTATATTTCAACACGATACCTGATCAATCAGCTGGTATCGCACCAATTCAGAGAGACAATCATTCTTCAACATGTTCTACTAGGTTAGAAAGAAACAAAATAGACAATTAAATACAATAGAATAATCTCACAAGTGAAACTTCCTGACCTGAAACAATTTAAACAACAAGAAGGCTAGTTAAATCCTGATAAATGTGGACAATAAAAACGGTAGAAGATGCGAAAAATGTGCACAATAAAAACAATAGAAGATATCCATGCAAAGTCTTTTTGAATATGTTGTCGGTTGTTTAAACCTCAAGGCTGTGTTGCAAATGTGTGTGCAAATTGATGTCTTCATAAAATATTGAGGACATACATTATCGTTCATTATACATCTCATATTTATAGCGTGACTTATAGCATGCCATCATGTAATCCTACCTAACTACTGGCAAGTCATTTCACATATCTTCGAATAATAAAAGTAGTAAGTTAGATATTTGTAGGCGCATCAATATGTAGCCTTACAAGTTGTGCGACCGACTTATGTAAAATATACCACATGTAAGGGTTATAAGGGGAGATCTTGATGAACATTCACATGTATGATGGTGTGACATTCATGTATTGTAACATGTCATATACTCGATAGGACCTTCTCTCTCCAACGGCCATGCCGTAAAGCAGGCCCTCCATCTGACTCGTTCGGATGGCCGGGTAAAAGCAGAGGACATAGAGGTGTCATCTCGACCTTTCCTCTAAGGGATCCTACAAATAGCAAAAGCAATATACTATCAACACTAAGATAACATAACAATAAAACATGCCACCTTGAGAGGTGGTGCACATCCATTCATCATCACATCATTGAATAACAACATGTTAACTAACACATAGCAAGACTTCTACCTAGAGTTGGACTCAATTGGAAGTATGACTAATGGCTAGGGTCTGGTGTCAGTAGATAGGGTCGTATCAATGGTGTTAACTAGCATAAAACAATGGCTATGGTTGGCCACTCCATCTACCCCTCCTACGCATACTGCCCAGATCAATTAAAAAGCACCAGGCTTCGACGGTAGCCTATCAGAAACATGATCCCATAAGCTCCCTCTAGAGTTACATCTCACTTGGACCAATGAGGCAGGTTGAGTTACCTTAACCAATATACATCATGCCAATGACATGCGGCTAGAGGGCGACGATCACTCATCCACTTGGACCTAATTGAACCCCACCGAGACAATGCATCATCTGGGAGGTGTCAGACTCATACGCTACTCACATGCAATGGTAGTCTATTGAGCCCCCCAATAGCCATGACCAGGCGGGCTCCTATGCACAGGCCACATATGATTTGGAATTGTTGGCATCATGGCAATGGCTGCTAAGCCTCTATATCCCTCCCTTTATACACAAGAAGTGCAAGCAATGATCAACCATCATCAACATCCATAACTTAAGAAATAGCATAGACTCAACTAATCCTTATCACATGCATCTAACTTATAGTTAGGGTTCCATTTATTAAGGTTTCTGAACTAGAACTGAGGGTTCTACGGTAGCTCTACCATGCTAACCTATCTGTAATGATACATCCCAGATCATCTACCTACTCATCTACACCAAATACCTACTCCTTGGCCATTGCCACTTGATGCTAGCGTCTCCCTAACTGGCTAGGTGTTTGATGATGAGATGCTCCCTTTGCTGCATGCACGATGCTGGGTGTCTCCATGGTCGGTTGACAGTTCGGACGCAAAAGTGGACCTAGGCTAGGGTTTAGGCCTAGTTATATGTTAGAGCTCACTTTCATAGGTCCACATGACACTGGGGTGGCTCCATGTGACAATGTTGGGTTGCCTTGCCTAAGGTAGGTAGATTATATAACTAACTTGTTCCTTTGGCATTACGTCGGATTGCATATGTATGTAATATTGCCTCATTGTTACATGTTTGTGAGCCCCAAATGAAAAGTTGGGTAACTTAGTTAGTGTATCTTAGACTTTATGGAACGAGTCAACATGTCGAATAGCATTGTTGCAAAAGTGGTCTTGGCCTAAATTAATATGAGCAATGAAATGGTTAGAAAGAAACAAAATAACATTTAAATATAATGGAATAATCTCACAAGTGGACCTTCATGACGTGAAACAATCTAAACAACAAGTAACACTACTTAAATCCCGATAAATGTGCACAGTTAAACAATAGAAGAAATCCATGCAAAAAATGTGCATAATACAAAAAATAGAAGATATCCACGCAAAGTATCTTTGAATACGTTAAAGGTTGTTTAAACCTCAAGATTGTGTTCCAAATGTTCTTGCAAATATTTTATCTTCGTAAGATATTGAGGACATACATTATCGTTCATTATACGTCTCTTATTTATAACATGACTTATAGCATGTCATCATGTCCTACCTAACTGGCATGCAGCAAAGTATTCAAGTCATTTCACATATCTTCCAATAATAAAAGTAGTGAGTTAGACATTTGTAGGTGCATCAATATATAGCTTTGCAAGTTGTGCGACCGACTTATGTAATATACCTCGTGTAAGGGTTATAAGGGGGGGATCATGCTGAACCATAACATGTAGACCATGTTGAACCATAACATGTAACCATTTGGACAAAATTATTGAAAAAGTATATGCACAGCTTATAATTTGGCTTGCATATCATTATGCTCACAAAATATTCAAAATTTAATTTTGTAATTATACACGAAATTGTTATCATATGATCCTACAATAGGCTTCCAAATGGGTTGTGAGGTTGTTGGTGAACAAACTCTGAACTTGTAGTAACTCTTTAATACAATGGATATAAACCACTTACTTTCAATTAGCAGAAGCCTTTGATACAATTAAATGTATATAATGCAATGCAAACATAAATATTGGCAACAAATTTACTTCATTTGTTATTGGGTGCAGTTGCATGGATCCAGATGCAATGACTTGAGCAGTCACTGCTATAGCAAAAAAATCTAAGTTTTCTTCTTCAATACAAATTGCTTTTCATGTAATCTTGTTGTATATCCACTTGCTCAGCAAATTCTTTTGCATGGTTTCTTGCCTTGTCCTCCACTCTATTATAGTGTCCTCGCTTTTCTACATCAAATTAATCCACCCATCTACGCTAAGAGATAATTTTCCTCCCTTTTTACCTAAGCTATGTTCTGGTTGCACATTACTTGGATCAGTATCTCCCCCATTGTTATCAATACCATCGGTAAGAATGTCGTTAAAATTTTCTTCTTCATAAGTGATGTCTGGTTCATTTCCTTCACAATTTAAGCATAGAGAATGGAGTAAGCACAATTGAAATTAGGAATAGTGAAAGAAGTAGGAATATATAATTTCAAAATTAAACCACCTAGATTTACGACAATTTTTATGCCATACCATTGATCCATAGCATCATACACATCGCAGAAGAAGTTTATTGACAAATTGCAATCTTGTGCTCAGGACCTGTCATTTGCCAATAACTATTTCTATGCCCATGCTTTTAAGTGCTTGTATCCGTGGTCTAGCTTCCAAAGGAGGTTGAGGTGCGATTCTCTCACCCCTGTTTGCAAGCAAAGCATAGCAGTCTCGGGAAACAAAATAGCGAGTCTCTCCTTGCAAGAAAGATGTTGTGAACACTTTGTTGGAGAGTCAGGGCTTCGAATTTCTTATCCCTTGCACCTTATGGAGGTCTGCAATGTATAAGTTTCCATACAAATTTTTTTTTGCTATTATTGCATAAATATTTCTAATCAACGGCCACCATTCAATTGCATGACTATTTCAACAATACAAAAAGGCACATCCCGAACACCCTGTTTGCTTTAAAGGCTTTCGAGAAGTTGAAGCCTATTTATGTAAAGAAAGTATCGTAAAGGGAAACTTTGTTGTTGCATATACCATATGAAGTTGGAGTATGCCGGTAGCCCCTGAATGCATTAAGGTCGAAAACCGGATTTCATGGTGAAGAGTGCAAGTGCACTGCGAGGTCTGTGGACTGGTGAGAAGTGTCGGCGACCAACATAATTATGACTCAACCGAAGCGAGCTCTGGAGGGTCGTGGTTTGCAACAAGGCGAGGGTGAAGAATGGCATAAACATGGCGCTTTGATGCGGACATGTCGAAGTGTGGCATAAAACTCTTCCTATATGTCCAAGAGAAAGAGAGAATCATGAGTTCTTGCTTGAATGGAAGGCGTTTGAAAAGGTAATACTCTCTTTATTGCATCTTTGAAACATGCCGATATGTCTTGTCATCCATTTGAAATCGCTTTTTGTGCTTTCAACTTGGCGCTAATCTTACATTTTTTATGCTCTGAGACCTTGTTCTGATTCCAGTGGAGACGTAAGAAGCTTGTGGAGTTGCGGACCAAGGAGGTGCTGGTGGCGTAGAGAAAGAAAAAGAGCCAATGCCACCAAGAAGGGAAACAAAAGTAAGAAATCCAAGGTATTTGGTGGGACACTAAGCCGCAAACACAAGTTGAGAAGAAGGGAAACAAAAGTAAGAAATCCAAGGTAGGCTGGCCGGGCCTGACCGGTCAGCAGCAACAAAAGTTGAGAAGAAGGGAAACAAAAGTAAGAAATCCAAGGAAGCTGGTGGGACACGGTCAAGTCAAGCCAAAGACAAGACGAGACCTCAAATGGCAAGGGAAAAAAAAGAAAGGACCAAAGCCGGTCCTTAGATTGTCTTACAAGAGAACGGCAAATGAAGGATTTCATTTCATATATGTGTTCCACATTGAAGATATTCGTGCCACACAATTCTGAGGCTAGATGGCGTGCCATGCAATTCGGGAGTTGCCTAGACAATATCCAAGATGGCATCATTGTTTACGTAATTGATTTTGCGGAGAATTACAACATAAAAATACAAAGGGAGGTTCAAAGCCCGGCATTGGCACAATGACCGGAATAACAATTCTCGTCCACATCACGTATAGGATGGACATGGGTTACGGGATCGAAAAGCTATTGAAGGAAACCCATTTTTACTTGAGTGATGACAAGCTTCATGACACTCTTTTGTGCAAAACCTTTGTCTTAGAAAGCACAATTCATGGCTTGTATCAAATGGTGTAGATTTCTCCGGGCATATAGTTTGGTCGGATGGTTGTTCTAGCCAATTCAAATCTGCGAAGCCATTCTATTTCCTACCAAGATATCACCATGAGCTATGGAAGGAAATAGTATGTAATTTCTTTGGGACAGCCCATGGTAAGGGAGAGCACGATGGGCAAGGCGGATCCTTAAAGGGCATTCACTAGAGAGCGACTCAAGTATGATGGGGTGAGATTTAGGGTCTTTCTTGATGCACAATGAATTCGCGAACTCGTTGGAATGAAGGTACCAACAATGGGGACATCAAAGGTATTATGCTTTCATATGTCTTTGATTCTGTTGAGTAGTGCCGCCGTAAGAACTCTTTGTAATGTCTTTGAATAGTGCTTTCATCCGCTTTAAGTGATGTCCGCGGAAGCGCCAGAACGCGTGATGAGTAGTCTTTGTATTATCTTCACCGTGAGCTGCAATACTTGTTGTCTCCTTTGCGCGTATTCCGGGTAATTGGAAAGGATGATGTTGATAGATGTAGATGCATTTGGGATATGCCCGAGTGGAAGGGACCAAGCAAAATACAAAGATCAGGGATATACTTGGCCAAATCAAGCACAAAGGGTGGCTCATAGAGGTTTAACTTGTTTCGTGGGTAACTGCTTTGAAAGGAAACTGGTCATCTTGTGTGAACAAGCACGAGGTTGAAGAATTGGAAATATGTTACACTAAAGCCGATAAGTCTCTGGTGAAGGTAATGAAGAGCGAAATCGATGAGGCATTTTGAAGGTGATGGAGAATGGCTTAGTGGAAACGTTAGAGGAAGGTGATAACTTTTCTTTGTTGTAGCCAGGAGGGAAAGCGGGAGAATGCGTGATTTCTATGTGGTCAAATGTGTTAAGCCGAGGCATATCCTTGGACGAATTGTCAAGGATTTGCCGGGTCGAACCTTCAATGTGGATGAACATGTGTTGGCTGGTTTGTACTATCTTTGTCGGCCGGATGGTAGTTGGGAGCTACTTGAAGACAAAGGCGACTTTCGATCTGATCATCATTATCAGCTATCAAGTTTGAGATGAATCGATTCCGGCGCACCAAATGATTTTCCCTTGAGCAGGCTACTCATGATTGGGATGATCCTTGATCTCGCCATATGAAGGTTGAATATGCTTTGACCTAGTTGTTTTATCATTGTAACAGTGCAGTAGTTACTTTGTGTACTTGTCTCAAATTTTGATCATTGTATTGGAGACAATGCTTGTGAGACAATGTTTGTAGTATTGAATTTCTTTGTATTGGAGTATTTTAGTATTGGAAACAATGCTTGTAGTATTGGAGAGTAAGCTTGATATATATTACAAAAATTGTACACTCAAGATTAGAGACATCACTCAAGATCACTCAATACTCAAGATAAGACAAAGTAATCATACATATATATTACAAAAAGTAGTGTACAATGGTTACTTCATGAGTCATCGAAGTCTTGAGTCATGCTCCTCGCCGGGGAAGGGTGCCAGTTTGACTGCCTTTGTACTTCTAATGGAGCATTGAGGATATAGTAGGCCGAGACAAGATAGTTGTTGAGTGATAATCGGCTCTTCGCAAGCTGTCTCCTTGTCCAACCATGCATCGAGAGATGTCAATTTGTGAGATCGTTTCACATCTTGTATGAGAAGACAAGTATTCCAAAATTTGGACACCTGAGACTACGCAAAACGTTGTCCTCTTCTTGCCCTTGAAAGGCATAACTTAGGAGCGGTTGTGTGTGCGGGGTTTAGAAACCCTTTTGTGTAGTTTGTCATCAACCAGAAAAATCATACCATGATATTGAGGAAAATCCTCAAGTACAACCTTCAACTCCTTGAAAAAGGTTGCTTTTCTTTCTTTGGTTGGATGCTGCATGCATAGCAATGCTCTTGACCATATACCTTCAAGAATCTAGTGCGCAAATCGGGAACAATGCATCCACCATATCTTTTGTATTCCAAAGTAGAGAAGCACTCCAAATCACAATATCAAACCCTCTGCGATTGCCCCTCCACAAACTCATGATACCCGACCGCAAATGAGGTACTTACTTGTAGTTTCTTTTACAACATGCTTAGTTTTGTGGTGGAGGCAAGATTTTCCCCTTCATTCTCCTCTCTGTTATGTGCACGTGCGATTACACCATTTATGTCAAGCACCAAGCACTTCATTTGGGTGTCCATCCCTCGGCGTTAACCAGCTGTCGTGTGTCCGCGATCGTGCTTTGTGCGAAATTTGCGATGTGTCTTTGGACTCTGGCTGGGAAGTGCTATCGGGAGGTCTTTGGACACATTGCGACTATTTCTTTGGACTCTGCTTTATCTTTGCTACCGGATGATGGAGAGTGCTGATAGCCATAGTGGGATACATCCTTATTAGTATCTCCACCCCCAATGTATGGGTGTTTCACGGCTGCTCGGTAACCCTTGCGATTGCCTTTGTCCTCGGTTTCTTCATTCACGACTGTCTTGTTCTCCGCATGCAAGGATGAGCTCCAATTAACAACTGAAATTTGTAGAGAATACACATTCTGAAATGTAACGGGATACTTGAGGCACCTTTTGTATGTTAGAGTTTGTCTTTGGCACTTCTTTATCTGTATTGTCTTCTTCATGATTCACTAAAGTATAACCATTGGCTGCCTTCTTTTTCTGCCGGACAAGTTTTACTGAAGCCTAAGTTGAATGAATAATCCAAACCAAAATTTGCACATTAAAGGTGGAATAAAGCAGGGGATCAAATATATTAATTGTTTGAACAAAAACTTTTGGTCGATGGTTTAGGGTTGTCTTGCAAAATCAAGGTTTCTTTGGCTTTGAAATACATAAGGCAAAATTACATTAGCCTTGTTTTTTTTTTTCCAAATGATACTTCTATAGGGACGTCCTCATCAAGGTCATTTTCGACTCACCCTCACTTTCTTCTTCCACAACCTTCGGCCCTTAATAGTGTCAACTTTTGCTCACACGCTTAACTTATTTGTAACTGATCGATGTAGACATCTTCGCCATCATTTTCCTTTAGAGGAGGCCTTTGTAGAGGCATTTGCGAGAATTTGGAACTATAATATAATTGTTGGCACCATCGATTACTACTTGAATCTCCTTGGATTACGCATGCTTTGGTGTCTCCGGCATTGTCTTTGCCAGTCTTTGCGGTGTCTTTGAAGGCTATGCTGGTAGTTTGTCAGTCCAATGTCTCAAACACCTTCTAATCTTTGCCAATTCAAAATCGAGAGCAAAACAAAGCGGGCTGTACCTTTTTCCCATGTCTTGGCTGTGGAGTGTGAACCCTTGTGGACTTGTGCTTGGCGATCCACGGGGTCCTTTTACTTTTTGGTGTGTTGACTGTTTCCTTTTCTGCCGCTATCGGGGAGTTGTGGCTACATGCTCATCAACATCAATTATCTTCTTCTCGGTTTTGTGAGATGTTCCAAAGATACAACACTTCACCTTTCTTGTATTAAGCTTACCTATTTCTGCACTAACAAGGTAGGAATGGTCTCAAAGGTCTGTAGAGGCAAACATCCTTTTCCATGAGCAAACGGTGGTAATTTAAGCGTGATAATGATGTCCACATTTCATCCGCAGCCGAGGGTGTAATCATCACGGAATGCAAGACCACGGGTGGAGCATCTCTCCTCATCTCCAATTGGCAATCGAAATGGTATTGGAGTGATGCTGACCAGCTGATCATTTCTCTTGGTCATCTCCCTCAACCTGGTGACATTCTGTAAGTGCTGCTGGGCTTTTGCAAGGAGGGACTCGTTGTTGGCAATCTCAGCAGATTAGTGCACCACCTTTTCTACCACGGGTTTGATCTATTGGCCCACCCCCATTTCAAGTAGGGACTTCAAACATATATTACGCCATATCTTTCTCCCTCTCCAAAGAATGAATCTCGTGAGAGACACACTACATTAGGATCTGGCGATTGCTTGAAGACGTGCAATATTATCCTTTATGGTCTTCAACTTCCCCTCTGCGGTAGAAGAAGGTGCCCTTTGCACGAGATTGTGCAAAGATGTTCCTTCTTTGACACTAGGTCACTCTTTTGCATTTTAGGGCTTCTCGCATATCTTGGATCATGCTTTCCGGGCGGGAAATGTTTTCCCCATAAGCCGAGAATCTTCTTTGGACACATTAGTACTCTCGAATGACAACCTCCCTTCTAATTTTACAGCAGTGCTCGCCGAGGTCGGGCTTTACGCTATGCTTTCGTGTCTTTGTTGTCTGCTGCGTGATTTCTTTGGGCTCATTTGTGTTCCGCAGGTCGGGCCGGTCTTGGGTTCACTCTTGACCTTGCTCGAATAGGCTACGCTTTTTTCTTTGCTGCCGCTGCCCAATTAACCTTGAAATTTTAGGGATCTCGCTTGGCCCTCCGGCGGTTGTTGAATGCAAATAAAAAGGAAACCATCTTCCTTACTTCTCTATTCTTCAACCCTTCTGGGTATATCTTGCTCAACAGTTCAATTAGAGCTTCTTCATGCTCTGGCCTTACTTTGTCGATGGATGTCTTGTTGGGAATGACACCATTGGTGTCCCAAACCTCATTATACTCTGCTGCAGATATCACATCCGTTCAAAATTGAGAGGGATGCACACCCTCATTTGATAGACCCAAGATAAGCATGGAAGTCCTCCTCGGTTGGCAATCAGCCAGTCCGGTCTTAGGGGCACGCGTTCTTCCGGGCTGAAAGAAAGCAAGGGAAAACAAATTAACGAGGGGCATCGTGAAGCCATCAAACCAAATAACCGCATTTTGCTTACCCTGCGCGATGGCATCCATTGGAATTGGTCGGGCCGTGGATTAACAACCTTCTTCACCATAGTGCTCGAAGTTTTGGAATACTAGAGTGAATGTGGAAATTCTCGAGCTTCTTCTCCGCGGGCTATTTGGCCGAGTAGTAAAAAGGTGGGGAGCACGGTTGCAAATTACAAATTCAAAAATCCTTCGAGTCACAGTCATTAGTTCTGCGATTGGGGTGGCGAGTTATGATTGAAATGGGTACGCCCTATGTGAAGTGGCGGGCATAGCATAGGTTAGACTTCAATTGGTGAAGGGTGGAAAAAATAGTATGAAGGGTCCAGTCTTTGGGTTCGGATGGCGTTTATTTGATACCCACCGGCATACTTTCACCCGCTACATTGCGAAAAATCAGCAACGCATGTTTGATCTATCGATGACCGAGCCAAAAGCCTTTTTGGCGAGAGTCTTTGTATAAGAGGCATCAACCACTGAAAATATTTTTGCACTGGACCCAGCGGCGGTTGGAGGAGTTGTATGACCCCAGGGGGAGCAATTGGCGGCGTGCGGATCAACTAGGAGAAACACTTTGCCTCTCTCGAGGCGGACATCCACGGTCTTAGGCATCTTGCTAATGGTAAAGCAAAAAAGACTTGCGGGGACTTCCAGGCCGAGCTATTGAAATGGGGTGGGACAGCTTTGCTCGCACCTTTGACAGGGATAATCAATCAGGCCATTAGAGAGGGCCTCCCGCAGGAATGGATGGTTAGCAAGGTCAACCCTATTCATAAGACGGGAAGCAGGGATGACTCCACCAACTCACCGTGTATGATCATGGTGAGCCCATTACCGCAAAACTTCTAGCGGGGATCTTTGAGAAGAAGTTAACGCAATGGGCGAGGCGGAGATGCGTCGCGATTGGCCAGCGAGGTTTCCGCCCTGCCCACTCCACGAGTGATCATATTTTTACTCTCAACGCAATGGGCGGAGGAAACTGGAGTGCGTGCAGTTGGCCAGGCAGGTTTCCGCCCTGCCCACTCCACGAGTGATCATATTTTTACTCTCAGAATCCTTATGGAAGCTAGCCGCAATGCACGACGTGACCTGTATTGTTGTTTCGTGGATTTTAAGACGGCATATGATACGGTCCCCTCGGGACTGTTGTGCTGCGCTTGCAAGAGCTACATGTCCCACGGGATTTGAGAATGCCATCTACCTACTGTATGGCCGGAATATATACCACTTTACTGCGTCGGACCAAGGGTGAAGCGGCACCATAGGTGTTAAAGCGAGATGCCCGTTATCTCCAACGCTTTTTGGACTCTATATTGACAAGTTGGAGACCTGGATGCAAGAACATGGAGGTGGTGGCCGTAGTTGCCGTGAGGCATATCAAGATAAAACAATTGCTCTATGCGAGGCGATCCGGGCTTATTATCCCATACATCCAGGAGTATCACGGGGAACATTTGGATGCTCTCGATCAATTATGTGACATAGCGGGAATAATGATCAACCCGCCAGAAAACCAAGATGTTGCCAATCATGCTCGCTGACATGATATCGAGACTTTTATTCTGAGAGGACAAAGGATGGAAGTTGTAAGGACCTTTAAGTATCCGGGAATCGATTTCTCTCGCTAACATGCTATGGGATGTGTGTAGAAAGAAGGGTCAGCCGGGATGGAAGGCCCCGTATGCAATCTGAGAATAGCTATCTGAGAATAGATCTGCGCGATTGGAGCGCATAAAGCACACTTGTTCCGGAGAGCACTTTCGTGGAACCGATCTTTGTTGTATGGGGTAGAGGTCACGGGGCCGCGATTACCAAGGGTACTTGGGATAAGCTAGAGAGGGTGCAGAAGGCTTTTTCGACATACGACCCTAGGCGTCAAGGACCGCGGTGCCTTATCCAATTTTGCTGTATGAGGCGGCTTTTGGCCCTCGCGGCGATACGCTATCGCAGCACCTTGCGTATTTCCATAAGGTTGAGAAATGGATGCACAACATCTTCCTCCAGGGCTCATTATTGGCACAAGGACCGCAACATCTCAAGAGAGTATGGCAAGAGCATTATAGGGGATGGTTCGACGATGGTCCATAGACTATCAACACATTGTGGATATGTCGGATATCGCAGAAAGCGGGGTACGATTTGAATGCGCGGCTTTAACGCCTCTTTGTGGGATCGCCCACTCTTGCAAAGCCCAAAACAAGGCACTACCACATACAGGTCAATCCGTCGCTTGAACACAGCTCCCACCAATATCTGAAGGCACACATTTCCACCAAGAAACGAAGAGCTATAGCTGTAATAAGGACAGGGTCCCACCATCTCAGAATTGAGACAAAGTTTGGGATACTGGATGGATGGGGCGGAATCCCCGGCATGAGAGATTATGCGATCTTTGTCACATGCAGATAGTAGAAGATGAACACCATGCTCTCACGAGAATGCCCGGCATATGCACACATCCGAAAGCAGCTCATGCCGATCTCGGATGCTCGAGATAGCAATTCACCAACTTGGCTGGCTTCGCCAATGGTGGCACGTCTTGCGCCCCTACATTACGCAAATCTCCACCGTCGAGAGTCCCTCACAAAGAGAGGAATTTGAGCGCCCAAATAGGGCCTCTCAATGCCTACTACAAGGGCTTTTCCTCCCACACGGGGGTTTTTTTCATCTCAGTGGTAGAGACACATTGTACAGGGTTTCCGTGGTTTTATTTTGTGTTTGGAAACTTTCCGCTATATTGTAAAACCGTCTCATAGGCCAGTTGGTCTCCGTGGACGTTAAAATATACTTCCTTCCTTCCTTCCTTTTTTTTATACTATCTGCCTTTTCCAAAATTAGAACAATAACCTCTCCTTTCCAATTATAGGAAATATCTTCCTGTTCTTACAAATTCTTATCTAGTTTATCTCCTCTAATCATAGCGATAGTATTCTAGTTCAGATATTCCCCCTATTTTCCTTAGATATTTAGCATACTTTAATATAGACGCCGAATTCAATTTGTTTCCCACCAATTCCCAACCTTAGTATTCCTGGCCTAAGGTTAGGAATAAAAATCATTTACCTAGGTGTGTTACATCTGGTGCAATGAATATATACTGATCCAGTAAATTTGCTTGTTAGTCAATATGCTAATCTGGTCCTAGAACCTATGATAGTCTTCTATGCTTTTGAAAGTTCTTAAGTTCCTGAAATCACAACCTATGAAGCGTGCTAATGTATTGACTATGTCAACCCACATCCCCAGCTGACTAACTTGATAACATGTGAAACTATTACTGCCCTCCTCCACCGGACCAAGAAGATACTGGTTTACCTTGCCAACTATGTCTTCTGGAAGGGTATCATTTTCCTCTTCATTTTGGCTCTCTATCCATCTGCTGACTCTATTTGCATTAAGTTCTCTGTAAAGATGGGATGCATCTTCCTAACGTCAACCATGTCCTGGAACTTCTCTTTCCTCACAACTTTTAAGTACTTGAGAAGGGTGATGCCAATTCTCTTTAACTCAGCTGCCCTCACTGTCATGGTCTTCTTCCTGTATAGAATTTGCTGCCTCTAAGAAAGGTGGTGCCTGCTTTGATCTCGCGCATTAGTTTATGCAAGTCCATTGGATGCATCGGCTTCAAAGTGCGACAATTGTTGTTCGTGAAGTGATATGAAGGTGTAAACTCCAGGCTGTCTTTGCAAAATAATCATTAAGACGTAAAGCCAATAAACACAAATCCACCCCTTAGGGGCAAATCTCACCACCCAACTGGGCTATCCTGAGCAAGGGAATCTCTGAGAAAGATTGAATTTTGGAAAGGATTGGCTTAAGGAAAAACAATTTAACACTAGAGGACTCTGCAGCAACTTCTCAAATTCAAGTCAAGAAGTAAGGATTTAGAGTAGGATAAGGTTTGGCTTGGGGATCCACCCAATTCATCCAACTCTTAGAATGCCAGAATATCAGAATATCAAGGAATCAAAGAATTGATGAAGATATTTGAAGACGGTCTCGCTAAAGCCGGATTACCGAGTCGACAGTCGCAGCTGTTGGGAACATGACCGGAAGTATTGTAGCTTGTCCATCTTTTATTGTAGCAGTCCAAAATTATTGCTTAAGACTCCGCTGGTGTCCACTGATAACAGATATCGATGCCCCTCTTATGCTTTTCGATGCTATCTCTTATATAGAGGTTCGACCTTTTGTAAAAGGTCATTGCCTTTTTATCTTCCTATAATCTCTTAATTTTAGAACAAAGGCCTTCGTCCTTTTATTCCTATTCTAAAGACCGTAGCTCACACTAATCTTTTAACCATTGGGTAATTCAACATAGATTTAGGTTCTCAGGCTTGACGTAGACAATTTGACTTTGTTTCTCATTCTCTTGCTCCCATAGCCACTCTCCCGAGCACTACCATATCAATTCCTCCCCTTCCTGGGATTGATCATCCTCGATCTAGAAATGATATGGCAAATTAACACAACCAAGTCCATAATGGCAATCCCAATTAAGTCCATAATCAGAAATAGTCAAATCCAACCCTTCAGGCTAAAAAGCCCTTCAAGCTAAAAAGCCCTTAAGGCTAAAAAGTTACAGACTAACTATTATGTTGCAGTTATAATAGATGTCTCAAGATATACATTAAAGCAGGCTTTAAGGATATAGAGGATCAAAATCAAACAAATAAATTGCTTTTTGACATGCAAGCGCCTATTTCAGAAAGAAATATTAGTCAGAGAACTGAAATACTTATGCTTGTATTGTTTACCTATAGATTAACTCACCAGTTCTAGGAGCCCATTTTAAAGATGCAAGAGTTGAACCATATATTTGGTTTTAATTTTTCAATCTTCCACTGCGCAAGACGAGCCATAGTACAAATTGTCTCATGCTTATAGTCTCTTTTATTTCTTGTTACTACCTAGTCCCAAAACTTCACAATCAAATTCTATTGCTTATTTCCATTCCAACAATCTCATTCTTGTTCTTTGCTTCACAACAAAAATCCACCTCTTCTGGCTTTGATGTTCTGAAAAAGCAACCTTTATATCGTGGAAGAAATCAAATAGTGCGGAGACATCCATCTGGGTTTTTCGAAGTTGATTCCATGAATGTCTTAGTAGATCTAAGTTGAGCCCTATGTGTATTCACATCAAGTTCAACAAGTTTTCTATCTATCTATCTATCTATCTATCTATCTATCTATCTATCTATCTATCTATCTATCTATCTATCTATCTATCTATCTATCTATCTATCTATCTATCTATCTATCTATCTATCTATCTATCTATCCATGTCAATTCGGTAAACAATGCATGGTGGATTGTAATTTATACATAACCAGAATCACGTTGGCATATTTGCAATCCAGTCCTTGAGATAGAAGAGGAGGAGCATGAGGAAGATTAGAACATGAACAAGAAATTGAATTTGTAGAGCCAATTGATGTGGAAGATTATGAAGTTCAAGAGGGAATGAGCAATGAAGAACTAAGGTCACTGATGCATAGGTCAGTGGCACACATATATTATATGGAGAAAGAGAATGATATTGAGCCTTATAATCCAACGATGCAAAGGAGACTACTTTTATAATTAGATGACGATGAGTGGGAGGACATTCAACGTGACTTTTTGGTCAATGATTTGATGTTAAATGAAGAAGAATAATATTTCATTGTACGTTAAGTTCAAACACGCATATATGCATAATTCAATTTTTGGAAGTTGATGTTTTGAAAATATTATTGTATTTCCCATATATAATGGTTTTGCTATATATTATTGTAAGAACTTGAACTTTCTATGTCATTAAATTCGATACGTTTGTGATCATCAAGACCATTTTGAGAGGATGCTTATTGCAATTAAATTGTGTCTAGGCTTCAATGTCCTATGTAAGGTAAATTAGTTTCAAGTATAAGAGATCAAAGTAAGCCAAGACAATAGTATTCAATATCAGTTTCCAAATGAATGCAGTATATAATAAGTTCAATAAGCAAAACAGTTCAAACTAAGCCAAAAGAATAGAATTCAATATACTTGTTGATTATAGATTGTATCAATGAACAAAAGTATCTAATTCCCATATGTGGCTACCCTTGGTGTTATAAGGTAAATTAAGTTAATGGCCTGCCCTTGGCTAAATTGATGCCATCTCCCAAGTGGACGATTATTGTGATGAATAATCTGACGAATATATCGTTAGAAATTTCATCACATGTTTCATCAATATTTTCGTCACACTTTCGTCAGCTTTTTGCATCACTCCAGCTCTCGTCAGATTTTGCATCATAATATCGTCACACTTTTACGCGTCATATTTAACGTCAGAACTTTCATCAAACAATTCATCAGAGTTTTCATCATGTTTTCATTAGCATTTATGTCAGAAAATATTTCGTCAAGCTAATAGTCATATAAATCTTCAGAAAGATTCATCACCGTATTAGTCAAAAAATACGTCATTTGAATCGTCAGAAAAACACACAACAAACTCAGAAAATAATTATGAGGAATTTTCTGACGTAGAACTAACATTCTCTTGTAGTGTTAACCTCTTATTGACACAAGGAAGAATTAGCCCTTTGTCGGGAAATTGGGGGGACGCCCCTAGAGTTAAGACAAGACCTAGAGGTTTACTGAGAGTTAAAAATTTTCTCCGTGAATGTCGACCACTTTGCCCATGGGGTCCATAAGAACCCTTGGACAAAAATGTATCCCCAGGGCCAAACTAGACGGGCGCCCAATTCGTCCGGGGGTGTTATAGTTAGTGGCATGATAGGGGGAAAGCCCTCCAGGGCCAAACTGGGCGGACGCCCAATTTCCTCCGGGAGGGAGGGGGTGGTTACTTGCATAACAAGGAGGATGCCCCCAAAGACTGAACTAAACACCCACCCAATTTGACAAAAGGTGGGTGGCAAAGGCACGAATAATTAAGAGAGAAACTCACCGAATATGGACCAACCTGTGACTATTGGGTTTGCCTTTTCTTTGGTTTTCCATAAATGGCCCAATCGACACGCTAGATTCTTTGCACACTTTCAAGAAGACATCCTCGTGAATGGTCTTCTTCTTTAAAAAGGAAGGCAATCTCTTATATCACAAGAACAAGTTATGCATACCTGAAGCATCAAGAGTAAGGAAGCTAATCTGGTTATTTTTATGTGATGTCTAGTTGCTCTATGAAATTATTTCATACAAATGCTGCTCTATTTTGTATGAAGAGTAGGTTAGATGCCTCAAGTTTAACCTCTCAATTATGGGTATGAAGAAGATTAGATTATTGACTTTACTTGTTAGTGACTTTGCTTGAGATTATCTATTGCTAAAAAGGTCTCCACAAATTGTGGCGCGCAATTTGAGCCACCAATGTTGTCAACTGGAGTATATACGTAGTTAGAGTAACACATTTTGAGATTTTACTGAAACACAAGTTATATTTTATGTAGGGCAAGCGATGACGAGAACCCAACTGCCAAGAAGTGTAGATTTGGGCCTGGCATTGTGGACATTTCAGACTAAGTCAAAATTATTTTCAATTTTACATTATATTGAAATGTTACTTTGGACTTCTTGTCATTAACATTTAATTAATGCGCACACATAATTTTAACGGGCACACATGCTCACACATGCGGAATACGTGATTAGCTAATCACATTGACATAGCATACATGTGTAATAAATGTGGCAATCATTTCATTGATGCGTCATTTTTCTGTGAATCATGCAGGGCCGTGGTTAAAAAGAGGGGAGCCAATATTAGCACCCGAAACTTTTAGATGGAAGGCATGAACACGCTCACACTATCTCCCCCCGATTGGGGTTATTAAAAAAAAAAATTGGGAAACCCTTCCTAATTTCCTTGAAATCCGGAAGGGTTTCCACAAGAATATAATTTTTTTGTCGGTGCACGATATCCGCCTGTAATTAATTCTTAGAATTAAATTTCTACGGCTATTCTCGAAGAGCTTTTTTCAGGAAAGCAAATTTTTTTGGTTCTTTCGTGAACAGATCATCAATTGTATGTATTCATGCTTGATCCAATATAAGAAATTGTCTATTGTGAAAATGCACATGTATCATGGTCTAAACAATTTCTAACTAGCCTAAATGCTCTATTCTATTCACATTCTATCTTGTTGTTCCCTCTTTCTCCAATCTTTTTCAACAATTTGTACTCTCCAATTCTCTCCAATAGTTTGCCCCAACCTGTGGATGAGAATAGATGGGACTTTGAGGCCAAGCAGTTATGCATTTCCACACGATATTTCAACTTTGAGCATAGTTTGTTTGCCATATATCAAATTGTGTTGTTGAATTCAAACCACATTTGAAGAGTCGCACGCTACTTTTTCACATGCTCCGGATCCATAAGGAGATGCTCCGGATCCATAAGGAGATGCAATGGCGGAGAGCAAAGCGCAAGAAGCGCCCTTAAAATTTTTTGATGAAACGTGGAAACCCTTCCTATTTTCCCCCATTTGTGGAAACCCTTCCTTCCCATGGGTTTGGAAAATAGGAAGGGTTTCCATTTGAATTAAAATTTAAATTCTTGAGTGTCGTGCATATTTATGAGCGTGCATGAGCGTGCACCATTAATGCCGGCGTGCGTGTTGGGCGGCGTGCGCTTTAAAAAAAAAATGGAAACCCTTCCCATTTTCCTAGGAAACCCTTCCGATTTTCAAATTGGAAACCCTTCCAATTTTCCATTAAAACCAGGAAGGGTTTCCATGGAAACCCTTCCTGGTTTTATTGAAAGCCAGAAGGTCCTATTTTCCATGGAAAATTGGAAGGGTTTCCATGGGAGCCCAACCCAAATAGGAAGGAAGGAAGGAAGGAAAAAATTTTAACGTCCACGGAACCCAATCGGGTTATGGGACTAAGTACATAAGGGACCGAAGTCCTGGACCGAAGTCCAAACAAGAACATAGGCCGAAGCCCTTAAACCAAAGCACAACGTGAGCTAGAACACAACCATCATGACCCGGATTAAAAACCACCTGGGAAAAAACCGTTGCCAGGATGACTATGGCTGCTCACCGATCCAAAAATCCATGCTGTTGCACAAGCAACAAGCATACCTTCATACCTCCAAAGCAGGGCAAAGCTTGGGGCAACTCCGAACCGTAACCTCTTTCTGGCCCGGGTTTGGAAAATAGGCGCCTCTAACGCCAATCGCCTGGAACGGGGGAAGGCGGCGAAGAAAACCGCCAGTGGAAATCGCCCATCGGAGGTGCCTCCTCACCCATCCACCGATACTCGCGCAAAGCGCCAAAGACCCCTGTGTATGCGCTAGCGACATCCACTCAGTACGCATTGGGCGCCATCCTTCATCGCCATTGCTCCAACGCCATCCATCATCGCATCCTTCAAGGCCTCGCGGCCTCGAGGCAAAGCGCCAAAGGAGGCGCCGGGAAAGGCTGGGCAGAAGGATTACCATCGCATGAACACCTTTATTTCCATATTAGAGTGAATGGTTATTCTGTGTTGGTTGTGTTTATAAGGCAAATGTGAGCTTGGGTGATGGAGTGATTTCTGACCTTGCCTGTTTGTTACATAATCGTGAAATATGAAAGTATAATAGCTCAGCAATCGATTCAAATGGAGCAAATACGTGATGCAAGTGGATAAATTTTGGACGTAGCTCATCCATTGCATTGTTTGTATACCTAGTTTCTAATCTCATTAATTATTGCTAGGATTTTTTTTCGATTAAAAAAATCAGTGGTAATGCAAAGTCGCTGGACTCAAACCGCAGCATTTATTGTTGCAGGCTACGTTGATTTTTTCCACCATACTAGGAATTTTTTGTCTGAAGGAATGTTATATATCTGCAGTAGTGTTACATATCTGCAATAATGTTACATATTAGGGCTAAAGCAGCATGTGATGTTCCATGGACATTTCCATTGACAGAATCACGGAGTTGTCATTTGTTATTCCTGTTATCTTTTCTTACCTTGGATCTATATTTGATACTAAATCCACTGTAGAAGAACCTGCTGCAAAGGAGGACTTGGATTCAAGCAGTTTCATAAAGTTTTCACGTGTCTGAGCGCTTATATTTCGGTGGAAACCATGGTTAGTTTTGATCTCTGGAATTGCCGCTTTGCCTTCTAACATTTGCACAACCATTGACATGTTTGGCCTATCATCAACTTCATGTTGAACGCATAGACAGGCCACTTTAACCATTCTTTTTGCCTCTTCCAAATCAAATGAATCCCCAAAAATTTTAACCAGTAGACTGCGCAGAAAGTTTGTCTCACTTATTAGTCTGAACATTGTGCCACTTTCTTGTAGAATGTTTTGAGTGTTCCATCCAATTATCTCTAGTAAAACAACCCCAAAGCTGAAGACATCTGCCTTGACATTAATGGCACCTTGTGTGAACCATTCAGGTGCCAGATACCCGCGGGTTCCTCTTACCATTGTCATCACAAAACTCTGGCCCCTGTCAATGAACCTAGACAAACCAAAATCAGAAACCTTTGCTTCAAAATTGTGGTCAAGAAGTATGTTTTGGGGCTTCACATCCAGATGCATAATTCTTTCAGAGCATTCCTCATGCAAGTAAGCCATGCCCTTAGCTGCTCCCATTGCAATATTTAGTCTAGTCTGCCAGTTCAAATCAGCTGATTTCTTACCAAATATCCACTGGTCTAAAGAACCATTCATCATATATTCATAGACTAATGCTCTCTTTCGTCTTTCAGCACAAAAACCAACTAACTGTACCAGGTTAAAGTGGTGAACCTTGCTGAGAATTGACACCTCTGCATAGAATTCCTTTGGATTTTGAGTCAAACCATCAAGCTTCTTCACTGCAACAAAGTTTCCATTTGGCAGTCTTCCTTTGTACACCGTGCCAAAGCCTCCCTTGCCCAGCTCGTCTTTGAATTCACCTGTGATCTCCTCAAGCTCCTTGTAAGAAAACCTCTTTAATGTTGCTTCTGAGATGTAGGACTCTAAAATACTGTCTTCCTCCTCAGAATCTGAATTCTGCATCTTTTTCTTTAGCCAACATGCTATGAGCGCTGCTAAAACAAGGAAAAATCCAAGGACAACAGAGATAGATATAACAACTTTCAGTTTTGAAGAGTTCGAATGCAAATGCACAGATGGAGTAGTTGAGATATTATGGCACATCCTAAAAAAGACATAATGGCTACTGTTATTGGTTTCCTTCAGACTACTTACCTGACTATAGAGAAAACAGCTGTCGGTAATGAAGAACCCTGTCTGACAAGATTTATTCTGCAAACATGCGCCTTTACAATCTTGTAAGCTAGTGACATTGATCTCAGGGTTGATATATTGATTGGCAAAATAATCAATTCCTGCAATAGGCTTGGTCAAACTGCTATTACTACAAGAACTTGTATACAAGACCTGAGGCTCTTGTTCCTTGCAACCAGCTGCATGATTGGACTGATCTGCATATGTGAAATCGCTAGAATATGTACAGCTGCAGGAGCCATTGGTGCACAAGCCATAAGAACCACAAACTGTGGGCAAGTCGCAATCTTCGAAACCTCCCTTGCTAGGTGCCCACTTAGTTGCAGTTAATTGGCCCATGGAGTTGAGCCTCACAAAAGTTGCATATGAAAAAGTATTTGAAATTTCAAGTCCCATTATCTCGGTTATGCTATCTGCTTCAACTTGACAATGTGTACTATTAAGGAAGTTGTACTCTGTTACATAATACAAATCAGAGCGGAGTTGCAGAGAAAGTCTTGTGTCATTGCAACAGAAGACTAGATAATTTCCTGAAGAAGCTGTGTAATTCCATTTTTTATAGATTTGATCCCCATATAGAGCTACAAGCATACTCTCTCGCATTTGCAGGCTATAATCCCCGTTGAACAACCTCATGCCCTGCCTTATAACCTGGGTGCAGACCATAGTATTTGTGGGATTGTCAAAGCTTTGCCATATCTTACCAGAATTGTTCCAAAGGACAAGGTTTCCTCTGTCTGAGATGCTTAACCATTGTACTTCATAACCCTTTGTCTGAGTAGACCATGCTTCAGTTCCTCCATCATCATACAGCACTAGGTTTCCATCTGTAGTAATGCTCAAAAATCCCTTGTCACTGATCGCACGAGAAGAATTAGCAGTCCACATTTCCTGCCCAAAGTATCCATCGTCAATTGTATTATCATAGACAACTATGGACAATCTGTATCGTGCATCTCCATTTTCCAAAAAATAGAGACCATAATTGTAATCAGAGCTGCTCAGATTTGCAAAAAGGCCTGTCCAGTGGCCCTTCAACCCGTTGTCCAGATCTGTCAAAGAATAATCTGTTACAGATATGCTAAGTGGAATCGGATAGGTTCCTTCCTCATAGGAAAAAACCAAGAACGATAGAAACATTATTGCCCATAACAAGAGATTCATGTTGTCGAAAGCAAACGCAAATTCCTCAACGCAAGTATGATCACAAAAGCTTCTTTTCTTTGAGACTTTGCTGTCCGAAATGAGTTGAATTGAATTGGTTTAGTTTTTAATGTGAGGTTGACGACTTGGCATGTTTTCAGATTATTGTGAGGAGTGGCCAAGTCCTTTGCCTAACTTGATTACCCAATTTGAGAGTGGCTCCCATTCAAGCAGAAGTTCACATGAAAAAATTTATTACTTAATTAATTACTAGCTAGAAGTTGCTCGCTGCTATGCTTGGTATTTATAATGAAGCAACATACCATTTTCCTCTATACCTCGTCCTACTAATAATGAGATAATGATAATGATATTCTGGTTATTCTCACGCATTGTATGGTCCCATGGCCTATTAGTCTCCGTGGACATTAAAAATTCTATTCTGTTCTATTCTATTCTCTCGTTCTTTCATTGAAACTTCCCAGTTGGAGAGTTGCTTTATATGATAACAAGGTCCATGTTAATAAGAGTAGTCCTTTTGTTGAGTTGAAAGTGCAACAAAGGGACTACTTAAATTTTAAAATTTTATTGAGTTTAAAGTCATTTAATGGCTAGTTGCGCGCAAGTATAGAATATATATATATATATATTATTTTAACTTTTCTTCCTTGATTAATATATTAATGCAGTAATGATGTTTAGGATTTGAAGAACCTTAAACATTCAAGTAGTTCATTAGCTCGTGAATATTTTCGATGGACTTGAAATCTTAGAATTCTAAGACTCAAGGTAAAACTTATTTTAAATTGTTATGTGTGCATCTCTATAGAATAATTGTGATGTTAAGATTATGGAGAGAGATAAAAGACCTTTTAATTCGACTACATAGGTGATTATTTTTTAAAGCAAGTAGGTTCCCTTGATTAATTAAATACTGAGTGACGTAGTTATGCTCATTGACATTTATTATGATGACATACACCAAGGGTCCAAATAGGATGGAGCCATGTGGAAATGGTTCTATACCTAAGGTTGGCTAAGTTATATATAATGACTTAGCCATGCTCCCTTTACAAACGTTAATGTATATAAACCTACTAAGGTAGGTTTGTATGGTGACGTGGCCTAAAATATATGTATTTATTCCATATATTTTAGGGGAACGTCACATTCTCCCCCCCCTTAGCATAATGATGTCGTTAGCATTATAATAGGGTGAACGAACCTGCATCAACCTTAATTATACAATAATGGATGTAACATTTAGAATTTAAAGTGACGACTTCCAATGCTCCATTATAACAATAGTTGTAAAGGCTATACTTATATACCTGTACAAACTTATATAGTCTTAATAGTTCATCATTATAAAGATAATAGCATAATGTCATAACATGATGTTTAGGAGTTTATAATTAAGTACAAGATTTATAACTCTTATTCTTCTCGTGATATGCTCCCTCCCTGATGCCCCCTTTTACTGGCCTGCAATATGTAGTACATCATTTTAGTTTAATTAATAAGTTGTGGTTTAAAGGGACCATCCCCTTAATTACCTCATTGAGCTGAACTACTAGCTCAAGTTTACCCCTACTTACCTACACCTGATCGTGGCCCATAAGATTAAACCTTAAGAACCATTTAAGATGATCTTATCATCGCCTATGATTCCATGCAATCTAAAAATCTCTTTGGTAAACAACAAGGTTGTATCCAAAGTTGTGTCCGTGGTACGGCATGACAAGAAATTTGCCATCTTAGATAACTTATCTACCACAACTACCAAAACCCCTTGCTATCCTTAGAAGGCCCATTATCCATGCTGACAACTTTCCACTTGGCGTCTAGCACCACCAAAGGTTCCAAAGCTCCCGGGATTCGAAGTTGTTCTACCTTTGTCTGCTGACACAACTGGCACTCTTGGATATACCTGGCTATCTGCTTCTTCATGCCCGGCCAGAAGTCGCTACTTCTAATCTTGAAGTAGATCTTCATAAATCCTGCATGGCCAGCCATAGGGCTATTATGCATGTCATGTATATTCGCTTTTTCGTCCTTGAGTTGCTTTGTATTATTGTTGTCATCTTTCCTTCAACAATTCAATTTTCTGGAGTTAGAAACCTCTGAGGTATACGCCTATAAGGTTGACTTTGGAGCATTGAGCCATAGATTTGAGCATGCTAAATTCATATTTGCACCAGCATTCTTTGACACAAAGGACCACAGTTGCGTTACATAGGCCATCTGACTAAACCTCTATGAAAATGGCCCTAAATCATTGGGCCCAGCTTCTCCATGTTTCAAATTGGCCACCCTTATTTTGCTTTTGTTTTCCACAGAAGCCATGAGCGAGCTCTGCCTTTAAACAAACACACAACCAAAGCCATAAACGAGGTACTCTACCCCTTGTGAGAAATCAACAATTCTGTTTTAAGGCCAAACATATGGTTGTGCAAATGTTAGAAGGCAAAGCGAAATCAAAACTAACCATGGTTTCCACAGAAATATAAGCACTCAGACACGTGGAAAATTCATGAAACTACTTGTATCCAAATCCTCCTTGGTAGCAAGTTCTTCCACAGTCGATTTAGAATCCAATATTGATCCAAGGTAAGAGGAGATAACAGGACTAACAAACGACAGCTCCGTGATTTTGTCATTGGAAATGTCCATGCATGGAACATCACATGCTACGTTAGCCCTAATATATAACATTACTACAGATATGTAACATCACTACAATAGGCCAAATGCTTCAAAGACAAGATTCCTAGTAGGGTGGAAAAATCAATGAAAGGAAATTTGCTTGCAACAATAAATGTTGCGGTTTGAGTCTGGCGACTTTGCACTACCATTGATTTTCTTAATCGAAAAAATTCTTAGCAATAATTAACGAGATTAGAAACAGGGTAATGCATTGGATGAGCTACGCCTAAAATTTATCCACTTGCATCACCTATTTGCTCCGTTTGCCTTGATTGTTGAGTTATTAAACATTCATATTTCACAGTTATGTAACAAACAAGCAAGGTCAGAAACCACTCTATCACTCAAGCTCACGTGTGCCTTATAAACACAACCAACACGGAATAACCATTATCACTATAATATGGAAATAGACGTGTCCATGCCTTCCATCTAACCACAGAAACCATACAGAAATAACACTAGAAACATGTGCCCAGCGATGCCGGGCATTAGTCGTAGATGTGTCATAGTCTAATGATGCAGATTTATTTTTAAGTAGATCAAGTGGTGTATTTAAAATAATCAAACGGGATGAAGTACCCAATGCTTAGTGAAGTTTGCGAAGAAACAAAACATACCTTCCATATCCTCTATAGACCTCTTTCACTCACATGTGATCGCAGCAATGGCCCTACATATATATGGACCTCCCTCAAAGTGAAGTTGCTAGTTGTTTGGGAACTGAAATACCTCCCCATTCATATCAGAGCATCCCTTGGTTATATCTTAGGATTCTCTCGTTAGTTGATAAGTAGTTATGATATTCTATCTAAAGACACCAACATTAAACCCGAACCAAAAACCAAAGCCCCTAAGGCTTAACCCTAAATCTATAGTGTGATGATATGTTACATCCTCTAAGTTCTGTAGAATTTATGATAAAATAAATCCTCCTAACCTAAACCTATCTTAACATATATAATTATTGGAGGACGATTGTTTTGGCACGACACGTTAGCTTTTTTAGTGCGCAACACTTCTATTGTGTTTTTTTTGACACGTTGCATTAGGCCTAGGTAAAGAAAAAAACTTGCTGGCTATGGCGTCCTACGATCCGGCATCTGCGCTTCTCTCTTACACAATCAGCGTCTGCGCTCCTGCTCTTAGATCCGGCATTCGGGGACTTGATCAGCATTAATTTGCTATCGAAATGCTATTCTGGACGACCTGCTGAAGGGGCTGAAGAAAAAACAGAGGCTAAATCCAAAGAGGGAAAACAGGGGACATGATAGTTTCAGAGCCTGGGAATTGAACTCAAGAATGCCAAGTCGCATTTTTCCAACGCAATATCCGAGCGATATCAATAATCCAAGCATCGGCATTCGCAGACGCAGAGATCAGCCAAGAGCAAATGTAGCAGAATGGATAGTTCAGCGGGATCAGTTTACAGGATCAAATTCAGCTTTTGAAAGGAGTTACTGTCTGGAGCTATGCAAGCTGTTTTAAATTTTCCTGGATATATGTTCTTTAAATCAGCCTGATCATGCCAATCTCACCTGTACAACTAACTGTGAACTGAGCCCATGTGGAATTCAATTCCTAGTTGCAGCATAGTTTTAAGTTGTTGCAAAGGCAACAGATCCAGCAAAGGCAACAGATCCAGCACAATAGTTATATGGGGATGCAAATGCGTCAGGGCAACTGCTCAAGCTCGACGCTTCAACGCATCTACTCACTGTCTTGCCATAGCCATTTAAGGCAAAACTCTATATCAGTATTGCTATTCGGATAAAAGGGCAACAAAATCATGACACATTCGTACCCTGTATATCCTTTTGGAAAAAATTGAATGCAAATAAATGCTTACCAATGCACATGTAAGACTGCGTATTTGCAATTTGCCATCAAATATCCTGGCCCCTGAAAATTAGCGGTGCATCAGCCACCAAATCTTGCTATGGGTGCTTTGGCAGGATCATCTATGGCAGAATACAATCTGATAGTGCCATATTCAGCATTCAACAAGTATTGTGTAGCTGTATCATCCCATCAAGGCATTCAACAAGTGTTGTGTAGCTGTATCATCCCATCAAGACTTAACGACAACAAATCCGGCAGAAGGCAAATCTGAAACTGTGCTTTTAGCGAATCTAATATGCGCTCTGTAGATTGGGAAGCAAACAGATCATGCAAATGCCAGTTTTGGCGCCAGATAAGGCAAGGCCTTTCGGCCATATAATATCTTATATATAATATCTTATGGAATAGGGTATTTATAGAGACATGGCATTAAGGCATTTTTTTTTTGAATTTTAACTGCTTACAGCTGGAAAAGGATTAGGCTAAAGAAATTGTGTCTTCCACGATTTACAAGAGTGGTTCAAATAGCTATAAGACGAAAAGTCTTTTATTCAAATTAACAATGCTATAAACTGCCGAGAGGTCGGCATGTATGGTGGTTAAGTATATTCTCAAGTCTAATCCTTACTCTGTTCATGCTGAAGTTTGCTTTAGAAACATTTTACTGTTAAGCAAGGGCTTACAAAGGGCCATGCACATCTCTTATTCAAGTTTGATAGGGAGCACAAGACTTCCTGTTAACCATACAGTTGGAGGTGATGTTCTTCGTAATCGTGTCAGGTTAGAAAATGGATGTAACCAACTTTATACATGTTTCTCTTAAACAAGTACCTCTTCAAAATTCTTTCTTTTAATCAAAAATTATTCTGCCCTTAAACTTACACATAAGAACCAATTTCGATAAAGAAACAAAATCTCCTAAATAGTCTATGTAATTTCAACTTCAACAATAATTTTGAAAGTCCCGTTTTGCTAAAAACGTTGAAACACTTCCAATTCCAACGTAGTTGATACTACGAGACATTCAATAACATTCAAGTCAATTCTAATCTCAACACGAAAATATACAACTGCAATCTAAAGTCTCAAAATGACAGTATGACATTTCGGTTTTAGGCACTTGATGCTTATCATTGCATTTCATTTCTTATGCATCTCCATTGCAGAGTATTGTCTGAATCGTATGCTCCTAGTCACACTATACACAGAGTTAAAATTATGTTTTGACGTTTTCAGAGATGGCCCCGATGAAAGAAGACTACACTATCGAGCTGAATCTAGATGAGTTCTGAATACTGATTGCAAGATAAGTCGTACTATTTGAAAATATTGGGCTCTTCTTTTTATCTCTAAATTTGCAAATCAACCATGCAATTTATTTTTAACATTCAAAGTCTATATGCACAAGGCTTGGCACACATGAATTAAGGGGACGTAATTTTGATTACCATCCATGATCATGACATTTTTGCTATAAAATCTTGATGACATGAGGTAATTTTGGGCATCATGTCATCCTTGATGCAAAACAGATGGCAATAGTGCAGGTTCAACTCTTGCATGTCCTTTCGCATCTCAAGGATGTCCAGAATTGAGATCTTTTCGACTTAGCACAAAGCTTCTTTTGCAGTGGGTTGGAGAAGAGAAATGTTCGCGGTGGCCGCAAGGCCGCCGCGATAAATTTCTTGTAAATTCTAAAACTTAAAGGCTTTCACACAACCTTAAATGTGGGATCAAATACATTTGACATGTAATCTAGAAAATAGAAAAACCAAGGTCTTTCAAGTTGCCACTTCCGTTAACATTCAAAACACAGTCCATTATGGATGAATGATTAATAGCATGTTGACATATGTAGTCATGTTATATAATTTCTCATTAATTTTCTCACTTAATTATCCATCTCCATAGCATATATTCCCTTTTAAATCCTAATTATATAAAGAACATTAGGTGCTCTAACAACATTATGTTTTGAACATTAGGTACTCTAACAACATGTATATTCCCTTCTAAATCCTAATTATATAAAGACATTTCAGACCAATAATAATAATACATAGTTTTGAACATTAGGTACTCTAACGATAACATTGGTTTTGAACATTCCCATCAATAGGCATAAGGAAGCTAACCAACAAAAGTCTTGCTAGTAATTAATCGACCGGATATTGCAAGGAATTAATATTCTATTAAAATTGTTGAGTGTTGATATTGACTTTATATATAAGGTAAAACAAAGTTGAAACTGTCATTTTGATAAAACTACTTAGAGCTTCCATGTTGCATAGTTAGTTGCTTTCTCCATGCTTCTTATATTTTTAAGCTTCTTATGATGGGAAACGAATCTCTGCGCATCATTCTCAAATTGTTGTCCCCCCATACTTTTCTAAAGCTACCAAGGTATGTAGGTAGTATAGATTGAGATCTTCATTAATAAACGAAGGTTAAAGTTTCAGAGTTAAAGCATATCTTTCATTCTTATCATCCTTATTTAATGGAGCAAAGTAGGCTTGAATATGGCTGTGGTCATCCATGCATTTGAAGTGGGAGAGCCTTGACTTAGACTTGAATAGGGCTTTGCATCCATGCATTTGGCTGCTGCATGGAAGAGTATTATACTCCTCTTCTTAAAGATGCAAGAGTGTCATACTCTCCCCGCTTTACACAAAACACAAAACGAGCACTATCTTAGTGTCGAAACAAGTTAATCTAAACAAACAATTCCAGTATATAAAGTATACAAGTATAACTACTATTATTTTCAATAACAAGTGGATGAGTCCAACTTTAGCAAATTAGGTCAACAAACTATCTAGGAAAATTTACCAAAATAACCTTAATTCTTGACTTAATTCCCAAAAAGCTATTCATATTTTTGAAATTCTCAAAATGCCCTTAATTCTTAAGTATTTTGGGTTGCCCCTAAGGGGCAAGCCCTTCCTCATATGGGTTTTTGGCAAATTCCAGGATATGCCAGCATATGCCTAGAATATGCCAAAAACTGCTCTAAACTAGCTGTTGCCACTAAACTGGCAATCAGCCCTATTGCCGGTTGGGGCTGTTCTAACCGCCTAACCGGCATGAAGTTTGATGCCGTAGGATCAAGCTTCTAGGTTTCTAGCTTCTGGTATTGCAGTCTGTCCAATCACTTTAAAAAGAATTTGTCGGCAGCATCGTATTTCTAGATGGCCTTCTCGAATCTCTGCACATGACCATTCAGACTGTTGTACTGATTCAGACATTGACACATTGGGGTGCTGAAGTCCGTTGATGTTCATGCAACATATTCTCTACACAAGATCATGCTGCTGCAACTTTGCCCGTGACAATGCTGTCGTATTTGCCTGGACGGGAGAAACTCTGGAAGAATATCGGTGGTGCACTGAGCATGCTCTTCATTGGGGTCCAGGAGGTGGCCCTCATTTGATTGTTGATGATGGTGGTAATGCTACCTTGCTTATCCATGTGGGTGTCAAGGCTAAAGACCAATATGCTAAGGATGGTACTCTGCCTGATCCTTGCCATGGATTTTTATGTTAATGTCCAGCTGCTTTCATCTTCTTCGTCTATGATTTGGAAGAGCCACATATCCCCCATCAGCACTTTGGTAGTATTTCAAGGCTTCACAAACAAAATGAAACTGACTCGCTGATCAAGTTCTACAAATAATTCACAGGGTTACACCATGGTGATAGAAACAGGCAGTACTGCCCTTCATTTTGACGATTCTCCATACGGGTCTTACGATGGTACTAGTACTATTCAGTCGATAAAAAATGCCAGCACCCAGCTCTATGCATATGTATGCGCATACAACGGGAAAAAGGCAAGCTTGTATTTGAGCTCAAATTATGACAATCTTTATGGTTCAGATGAGGTATATTGTGATACCCATAGCTCGGAGAAAAGATATTACTTTGGCTCAAAGGTAATACAGAGCTATGCAACCTCAACATTTCTCAAATTGGAGTTTGATGAAAACCATTTTTCGAGGATGACTTTCCGCTCATAATGCTCAACGATATATGTAAAGCACTCCCAATGATCATTGCCCATTAGGAAGGACAACTGCCTAAAAACCATCATCAATATGTATATTCTAAAAAAACAATTGCATAAACGTTTCATAACTGGGCTTTGGAATGCATGCAAGCTAATCGTTGCTTCAACATTAGCTACTAGCCTACCTAAAGCTTATACCACATGGTTGATAGTCATGAGATATGATGAGAAGTTCGAATCAATGACTCGCAGCTTTTCACTTTTACTCCGACTAAGATGTTATCTGTAGGAGAAGTGAAGATATCAAAGGAGCATCCGCAAAAGTACAACATTAGGTCCTTGGTGATGTGCGTCATGTGAAGATGCATATTTAGAGTTCCATCACGAACTGGAGTACGCCAATGAACCAGGACAAAATTTTATGTTGCATATCTGTACCTATTGTTGTTGATGTACTAAATTACTTTTAAAGGTGACATTCCGAGCATAAGTTTTGGGTCTGTCTTCCCAAATTTTCGTCTTGAGAGGTAAATTTATTTGCCCCCTATATTCCTTATAAAGCATTGTTTTCTCTACTGGAATCCATCCTTTGAACACAAAGTCTGAACATTGATGATACCGTCATTAGCAATTTCAATAACAAAAATAATTTCAATATCAATGTTGATGCTGTCCATTCTTTTTTTATATTGAAAGACGTAATTCTATTCATCATCACATCATGAGTACATTATCACATGGAAGCCAATCCACTACCTAGGCGCAATATGCGAGGAGTTGCTTTGCATGTAATTATCGAGTGCATATAGTAGGATTATCGAGTGCATATGGCGGGTTCAAGGTCTCTACCATAAGACTGGTTGATCATATTTGAACCCTTGACCTTGGGGCAATAGATTTTTAAAGTCCCCATTACTAGAGCGATATTGACCAGGTTTGAACCCGTGACCTTGGGTTTGATACTGTCCATTCTTAGCAGTATCAACATGTGGTGTTGTCAAAAGTTGCAATGCCGAGTGAAAACACATGCTAAGACATTAGCCCGGCAACGCCGGGCACATGTTTACTAGTCAACTTACTTAAAAAGTTCTTTTCCGGATTGCTCACGCCGGAAAAAGCGTGAGTTTTGGAGCAAAAGCGTGAGTTTTGGCATCTGAAAAGGGGTTCCGGCAATCTTTTAGCGCGTTGCCTTCCATTTTGTTCAGGGGAGGGCATTTCTGGCTTCCCTCCTTTCCTCTAGAGCGAATTACTCTGGCCCCTCACAATGGTTTGTTTACCCTGGCCCATTGCAGATGGCGGGGGATCCTCTGCTGCATTCTGTGATTTGTTTTAGGTTTAAAACTGGGAGATGTTTGAGGCCGATTTTCTTTTGGTGTCTCAGGCTTAGTTGGTCTTGAGTCTTGATTTGAAATGCTGCAAAGCTTCTTTGATGAATCTATGACATATCGAAGCTGCAAGGCTAAGGCATATTCTGGCGCTTCTTTTTACTCAGCGAGCAAATCCGACTGGAGGAATAAACAACTTGAGCATTACGTTTTTAAGATGTGACCATCTATTCTTAATACAGAATACGTAAAGGGATGTTACCCAGGTAGCAAGGCTGTTGTATAAACTTTCAAGGGAGGATGGCCCTCTCATTCAATCTGAAGGAGTTACCTTGGAGAGCAGATAACTATTTCGACTTTTAAGATGTGTGAAATGCTTAGGGTATGGATCTATGAGTTCTAGGGGAGAAGAGGTAGTTGGCTTTACAAGAAATATACACACAGCCATACAAGTAGTATACAGGAAGTATCCCCAGCACTTCAAGCTGTTTCATTTGGTTCGCTTGGTAAAGCATTGTATTTCTCTTTTATTTTGGGAGTGCTTTGGGTTACGTGCCAAGGGAACGCCGCATCTTACGCCGCATGCGGCGTTCCCTTCCCTTTGCGTCTTACTCGAACCCCCTGCGGGATACACTTAGTCGACTAGGCCTAAATTGAATGCAAAGGATTTGAAATGCAAATAAGATGAGGCATGTCAAGCTTTCTTATGAAATTTTTTCTCTACTATTCTCCTCGGCGCCTCAGAATTTGCTCTACTATTCTCCTCTGGAGGCCTCAGCTCCTCCACGGTTTTGGACAAAGTGAGTACTACACAGCTCCTCCACGATGCTGTTGCTGAAATCTAACATTTATATTTTTTTTTGTTTCAGAAACAAACTTTTTCTCATGATTACTCAGTGTTTTTCGAAGGATATGGCTCTCTCGGAAACGCATCTGCAACTGAACAGGTAGAAAATGTATTTGGGCACCTCACTTGGTCGGTTCTTGCTCACACTAAAGATGATAGTTCTTCCTCAGGATTCAAGGCTTTTGAGTTGTGCTTCTATTGCTTCTGGAACTGATCTCAAAAGAGTTTGCTTTCAAAGGGAGGGACCCAGATTTTTGATGCAGATGCCTCTGCAGATCCGTTAGAACTAGAGGAGGCATCGTATCGGATGCTCCAAGCTTAAGGTACTCAGGTTCGTTCTTCCATGGCTTCTAATTTTGTAGTTGTGGATTAAATTAAACGCAGCAATTTTATCTGCATCTCGATATGCAGCAGGTCAAGGAGAGGCATCTTTGGTTAGTTGATGAGGAAGAAACAAGATTTTAAGGGCTTTTGCAATTTACATACAGACTGGGTAAGCAAACTGAACCATCCGCCAATGCTAGGTCTTTCTTCTCCTTTCCAGCCTTAGCATCAAGCATCGCTGCAATTATTTTAAAAGAACGATTTGGAAGCTAGCAAGTACCTCTCAAAAACATTTCTTCTTTGACAAGAGCTCTTATGTAGTTAGCTAGCAGAAAGACATTATCCACATCTTATTATTCCTGACAGATAATTTAAACTGACAGAAAATCATGACATTTAAACTCTGATAACTAGCATTTGTTAGTAATTCTTTGATTGACATGCATGTATATCAGGAACTAGAGTAACAGCATTGCTAGATTCTCAAGGCCTGGAGCTATTTCTCTCTTTTTTCTTATTATGTTCTTCCATTTTGGATTTGAATTTTGTGTACTTACAGGGGACTCTTTGTGTAATGGCACTCACTTTGCTTTACAGTTCACACTCATGAAGGTGATTAGGGAGAGTAGAAGCACACAATGTTATCTTCATGACGAAAGTATTGGATTTGCACCATTTCATTCTTTTATTCCATATTAAGAAAGGGTTGTCTTCAGAAATAGTTGCTGCTTCATATTACTCTTCCACATTGAACCCAAGACAAAAGAACTGAAGCAAATGCAAGATGTGATTTCCAGAATTGTTTTGTTCAGATTTCTGCTTCTGGCTATGGCTCTTTGAGCTTTGCCATTACTTTGTCTTGCAGTACTTTGTCTTGCAGCTTCCTTTTCTTGCGACAGCGCCATGGCTTTTAAACACTGCCATGACTGAATCAACAGAGCTCCGTTTGAACTTTTGCATGTCCCAAGTTTGAAGTGAAAAGGAAGCAGAATTAGGTAGATGTGTTTCATTCTATTACAGGTTTGCCATGTCTTTATTTATCAATGCAAGAGAATAAATTCTGAATACATCTCTTGAATTGCCACTGAAGTTGGTAAATTTATTAGTTTCTGTTTGACATGGTCATTCTTAATGTTGCGCTATATTTGCATTTCATTTTTACAAGGTCTGGAGTAGTAGTTCAAGCCATTGTTTTCTCTGGGGCCTGTTGTCAGTTCTACAATTTTTAGAGATCGTTACAATAAGGCAACGACTAGGTACTTTTTGTTGAATACCAACGATTATTCTTATAGAAACAAATCATTTTAGTGGCTTTAACAGTTGCTTATTCATTGAGGTTATGAGGTTATGTTGCAGATCACACGCAGTCCATATAATGGGCCTCTTCCCATTATCAAATACGAGAGAATAAATTCTGAATACATCTCTTGAATTGCCACTGAAGTTGGTAAGTTTATTATTTTTTGTTTGCCATGGTCATTCTTATTGTTGCATTAGATTTGCATTTCAATTTTGCAAGGTCTGGAAGTAATCAAAGCCACTCTTTTCTCTGAGGCCTATTGTCAGTTCTACAGTCTTTTGAGATCCAAGTTGCAGTGATGCAATGACTTCGTACGTTTTTTTGAATACCAACAATTCTTCTTATAGAAACAAATTACTTTGGTGGCTTTAATAGTTTATTCATTGAGGTTATGTTGCAGATTACAAGTAATATATATAATGGGCCTCTGCCATAAAAGATTTAGAGAATCATCGCCCTGTTACTTCTCTTTAGCGAGTAAAAGCTTAAAGTAAAAACTAAGATTAGTCTCTCAAAGATGACCATAATGTCCGAGGAAGTGCCCTCTTCAAAAGCAGTGGTCAGATCACTAACTTTGACACCTTGAGCTTCAGTCCCATGTTTCTATCATAAAACCACTAATGTGAACCCTTCATTCCCAGATTTCCATCATAGAATTACAAACCAAACTAACACAATTCAACTAAGGCACTGCCTGCTTTGCTTACAGCAATTCTTTCATGGATGCACTTCATGTTGCGTTTGTGCCATCTTAAACAGCTATATATTTGATTATTCAAGCTTCTAATGATTATTTAGTGCACCAATTTCAAACTTCTGGAAAGTACTGCAAGTGCTTGATGCAACACTTGTAAATCCAGAATTGAACAATACAGAAATAAACATGCATCTTTTATTATTTCATATATGCCAATCTATAAGAGCATATAGGCAACAATCTCAAGCCGTTACCATGCGAACTTATCACATTCTATGAATTCACATTGACATATAGATTAGAATAGAATGTGGCATGTTTTGAATTTGGAATGTAAAATAGACATGCTTGAAAAAGAAGTTGCAGCTACCAGAATGTATAAGACATTAAGTATAAGACATTAAATTTGTGCTACAACTTAGAAAAATTATTTGTTCTCTTTTCCAGCTCAAGAACTTAGAGCAGCTCCTTAGCATTACTGGTTTCAAAAGCCAGGTGAGAGCCTGCTATGCTTGGTCCTTGATATTTTGGATATGAAGGTATTTCCTAAAGTAGTATAAATAGCGCTTGCAGTCCAATGATAGATGAATGATATAATTTAAATTAGGCCATAGTGATATAATTTGAACTAGGCCATAGGAGGTTATCTAACTGGTGATATAAATGTTAAAGCTGATGGAAATACAATAATAAATGCCAATTAAACGAATGCATACACCTTAATGGTTCTAACCAATATAGAATAGAAAATGATATTGTTGTGATGTTATAGAATTTCTCATAGCTTAGCTATGTGGACATGTACCATTTCTTGCTGTGGACATTTGTGATGTTATAAGAACTAAATCACGTGCATTTTGTATATGTTGTGAGCTCTGATATTGCTTTACAGATCTCATCATTTAAATCCTGTTCTTAATATAGCTCTTCTCTTGCTTGGCATGTGATCTGGGATCACATGCATACTCTATGCATTAATATGTGACTTGGAAGGAATTAAGACAATAGCATGTGATCTGGGATCACATGCATACTCTATGCATTCTTATGTGACTTGGAAGGAATCAAGACAATACTAGCACATGTTTTGCGGAGATGATGCTTTGTTGCATGTTCTTTGACATGTGCTTTATCTAATATAATGGCATTTTAAATATTGTGGGTTGATTGTAATTTTCCATCACCATAATACGAACAATTGTCACAGGAATGATGTTATTGTGGAAATGAAAAACTTTTTGGCTTTTGGAGAATGAGCTAAGTAAACACAATTATAGCACTAAATTTCATGTATTTATTTATGAAATAAGATGATTTCTATCGGGAAAAATGTTGTAGCTAATGACTTCTTTGACCTTCCATCATGATGAAGGTGTTGTGCTTGAATAACCTTGGCAATTTTGATAGCATTAGCTTCATTAGCTTCCTACACTAAAAAACAAATTGAGATCCACATGGCGACATCTTAGCAAGGGGCATTTTTATCATTCTAGAGTCAGCCAATATTTGTTGCCCTTAAAGGCCTTGAGCAACACCACATTGGTATTTTGTTTTAACTTCCACGCGACTGTTAGACACGAAAATGACGAATTTATGACATGGCAAAATCATTTGGATGTTTTATTAAAGTCTATGTCTTAAAGTCGTAGTCGAATACCAACCCTAAGTGATTTATTGAGCAAAATCTGAATTAGTTCAATGTACCTTTTTATATCTACAATAGTATTTATTTATGCTCAATGATGACACATAGAGTTACGGCATGCACAATGACTTATAAAGTTGTATCATTCAGTTATGTATTATTGGTTCTTCCATTGACATAAATGAGTCTCCACACCCTAAAGTATGATTAGCCAGTTCATGATTCCATGCACATCCATCTACATCTAACACATATGCAAATGTATCTCATACACACACAAATTCTATCATTACATGGGTCTAGATCTTTCCCAAAATCAAAGTCCTATGAGTAAATACAAAAATGCTTGCATGCACTCTAACATATCTACATATTCCATTCCATCTATACATGCCATCCGAGTCCAGCCTATACATTTCATTCACCCTATACATTTCATTCGCCCTACGCATTCCACAATATATATTATTCCATGCGCCATGATTAATGCCCGGCATCGCCGGGCAAGCGTTTCTAGTACATGGTAAAAGGTGTTCTATCTTCAATCAGTATATAAACCATCTTTTGTACATGGACTTTTGTTGTTTCGTAAATCAAGCTGAGCATTTCTTGATATTTTGTGCTACATGTTGGTTCTTCAAAATGTGGGAGGTATTGTTTCTCCATTTCTTTGTTGTATCTGCTTTAAAGCTTATGGCGTGATAATGTAGACACAAGGTGCAGGCTGAACCAGTAAGAAGGTCCCAGATTGGAAAACAATGGCCTGTTTATAGACACGCTTGCTGAAGAGGATAATGAACTTTTTTGGAGAAGCTCTCTAGAAAGAGAATCCACAGGTAAAAACAAATTCATTTTTCATCATCCAAATTTAAGCTGGGAAATTTTTCCTGCCTTTGCTGATAAGTATATTGGCTATATGCGAAGTCTGTGGCATAATCCAAATGGAAGGTTCGTTGTTGTTTGTGAGATGAAGAGTTCACCATGTACACAGCTCTAACATGTCATTTCACAGAGTGCTAGGATTTGTATGGTTCAAAGAGGACTATGTTGTACAAGAAAGAACGCAAAAAATCAAGATTTCCAACAAATTATTTCAGGTGAAGAGATTAAACTGTTTTTTGTTTTGATTCCTTTAGTTTGTCTGTCTTAAAACTTTAATACACATCAAGATTCTAGATTAAGCTTGGTAAGGATGGCAAGCAATGTGCTGATTGTTTTGCCCAGAAATAGTATCTGTCTAGAATATAGATATGGACCAATTAAGCCTCTGCTATGCACAAAGGTTTTATATTTTTGTCAAAGGTTACATAGTTTTGGCCCTGTGCATGTTAACATGCAGGTAAAAAATTTCTAAATTCCAGGCTTAAAGGTTTCTTGCACTCTGATGATGAAGGTAAAAATTTGTAAATTCCAGGTTTAAAGGTTTCTTGCACTCTGGTGATGGATAATGTGAGAGCTGAGACTGGATCCTGCTCCAACACTTTCTGATGCAAATAAAATGGTAGTCTATGAGGCTACTGGAGCAGCTATGGGGCAGAGCCAAGGGGTTTTCCATGTCTGTTCACAAGCTTTAAAGGTTTGGACGGGAATCAAAATGCACATAAAAGAGAGCGGGCAGTGGCAAGACAAGCACATAGGTCTAATGGTTGATTCTTACATATCTCTAAATCCAGTATGTTTGCATCCTTTAATTTCAACAAGCAGGCGGTCGACATGGTAGAAACAATGTCTGTGCTTGATGCAGAATAGCATTTTGACAGGTCTAAGAACATCCATTTAAATAAAAAGCGGAAGAGGCCATTTGAATCCATATTCAAGGCTTCAATGTTTGTAGGTTTTCTTCTTCTCTGTCCATTTATTGGTAATGCCATCAGATGCCATCTTTAGAGTTCCAGTTCTACATCTTCTGCTATACACAATCTTTATGGAAACATCCGATTCATTGCTAGGTTCGTGCTCATCTACAACTTCTTTCTATAGCTTTATTTGTCATCAAATATACATGCATAAGTATTTTATCTATTTATTTTTTAGAATACATCTTCATATAAATCTTAGTACATAAAATGGAGCATAAAACCTGTCCTGCAGAACTACAAGCAATCTGATCTACCTTCTATTGTATTTCAAAACTGGAACTTACAATAATTTAGTATTTGAGTTTGCATATTTGTTTTATAGCTCTTGCTTTGCGTATTGGATATTGCATTTGTACATACTTGGGGATTAAGAATGTGAATGTTAAAGCATGTAGTTCAATCTGTCACCAAAAGTGCTTTATATTTCTCTTAATACAACTCCTCAAGGATGTGTTTGCGTTCACAGGGTGAAGGTCTATATTTTATCTTCGGGTGCAAGTGTATATTTTCTCTTCGGCTGCAGCCCCAAGTCGCAGGTTGATGCCCATACTTGAACATATTAGTGAGTGTCATGTTATGAAAACTAGATCAAGAATGTTACACAATGTTTTTTGATATAACTGGACAAACATGTCGGATTTAATTTTCTCCTATTGCATGCCACTCTATGATTTCTTAGATAATTGTTATCCTCTTCCTAGTCGCTAATGATGAGAATCTTGCTGTTGCCAAAATGCTTTTAGACACTTTTTCACTGGCTTTCGGTGTTCTTGTGGGGTGGCAGAAGTGTACAGCTTTGTGGACATTGGATAATCCGGCTCCGGCATGTGTTCACGATTATCCATGGAAATTACTTGCGATGGACATGCCATCAAGTTGTTGGAGATTCCAATTGGCATCCATGACAATGGGAGCTGCGTGGGAGGAGATCATTAGGGGTTTGGAGAAGCACTTGTTTTGGTGGTCCACTGCTAAGTTGTCTCTTGCAGGTCGCATTACAGTGGCCAAGTCAGTCCTTAGTAATACCCATGTTTATATGGCATCCTTACTGCTAGCACCACAGATCAAAGTGCGTGAGCTCATTGCAATAGTTCGGAACTTTATTTGGGCAGGTACTGAGGAAGGTGCTGTGGCTAAGGTGGCTTGGTCGAAGTGCATCCTTCCAAAATGGGGGGTGTGGTGCGGGTATGATGGACTTCTTACTGCAGAGCAAAGTGCTTATTTCAAAATTCATTTGGAGACTCCTGAATGGTGAGGATGACTCTCCTGGTTCACGCCTTCTTAGACAAGCTCTTGGTCACGGTATCCCTCTAGGCAAGAAGGCTGTCAAACCAGTCCTACCTTGGGCTTTATTTCAGACTCTGCAGCCTTTTCCAAGTGCTTCCCCATTTTTGCGTGGCTTGTTGGCAGCATGGGAGGCAGTCAGACATCTTTTCTGGCCATGCCCCTCTATCCACACCCTATTGGAGACTCCATGGTGGTGGGCACTTGCGCCTCCGGACCCCTCAAACACCTCCATTGGCGGTCTCGGTTCATCCCCTTACACGAGAGGCGATGGGTTCTTGCAGGTGTTGTCTCTATTCAAGCATGGTATGAGGAGGGTCGCCTACTGTCTTGGCCTGAATTTCAGGCAAAGTTCCTGCTCTCTCGTTGGGATGTATCTCTATGGGAGAAGGTCGCATAAAATTTGCCTCATAGTGCAAGTTGGTGTTGCTGAAAGGGTGCCATGGGACTGTCATGAAAATATTCACAAAGGCAAGCAATTTGTCGGATCAGTATATCGCCTTCTTTTAGCACCACAACCCCTCCGGTTGCGGATGGGTGGCACCTACATGTTCCATGACCCACTTTGTGTCGTACATGGCGATGGCTTTGGGATAGGTTGTTCCACCCTAAAGTCTCTGCTCTTGTGGTGGCGGGGTTATCCCGCAGGTGCTCGCGGGTTAATGCCTTTCGACATCGCTATGATCCTCGCGATATCTCGCGGTATGCCCGCTCGCCTCTCGGACATTGAAACTCTTGAGCATTGTCTCTTTGATTGTCCTGAGGTTCAACCAGCATGGTCCTAGCTACAAGGTTTGTTTAACAGTACATTGGATTGCCGATGCATCCTTTTGGCGTCCTATCCTAACGCATGGCCTCCAGCTAAACAAAGGGCATTTCATCTTGGTTCGGTTGGCTCCTATGGTCGATATGGGGCGTCGCGTAACCACCACATCTTTCAGGGCATTTATTCATGCGCACGGTGTTATTACAAAGGGCCGGAAAAGATATTGACGACCCTAATGAAGTGTTCTTCCCTTGACTTCGAAGGCGGGTGGAACGATCCGGATTGATGTTATTTTGAATTGATTCTTATCATTAGTCTCCTATTCTCGAGTAAGTACATTGTGCTCCGTGCTCGTGCTCTGTGGCATCTGCGGTGCTTGCTTACGGTTAGATGAGACATGTAAATTTTGTACTTTTTCTCTGATTAATAAACTTTTTGGCTTTCGTCCTTCAAAAAAAAAAAAAATTGTTAGTAGGTAGTTGTAGATTGTAGTGATTGCATGAGTTGCTATATCATAAGCATCAATTCATATGCTGTAGTGTTCTGCAGACGCATATTTAGTTGCAAATGGTCTGTTACATTCAACTCAGAAAGGTTGCATGTATGACTGGAATGCTCTAATAGCCTAGGAGTACATGCATGTTCTGCCAGTTAGTTCAGTTAGTTTTAAAGTATTCTATGGGTAACCATCATTCATTTAAATTGGATTTATGTCAGGATTTTGGACCATTTTGGCACTGCTACTTTTTCCCGTGTTAGTAAATTTGCATCGAGAATGTGACTTTTTTTTTATAACAGCACAACATGATTACATTAAAAATTAAAAATATTTTACATATGCATGTCGAGTTACATATTGCCAATTACTTCTCAGAAGTGACCCCTAGAGATATCATAGCTTTCTTCCTCACTTCCACAGGTATTGTAACCCTAGCAGTCTTGCCTGGGGGTCCATGAAAACAAAATAGTATCTAACTCAACCCAATCATCCCCTTCAATAGGGTTTCTCTTCCATCTCTTTGTCCAACAGTCTCTATACCTTTCTTCCTCTGCCACTGCATTTAACTAGTGCACTGGACACCACCACTCCACACGAACTTTGTTCACATTGCGGTCACCTACTTCTTTGTAAACCTCTGAGATGGTGTAACCCATCCACACAAGGTATATCTCTTTGCGCTCTGGTACTATAAGTGCAAATTGATGGCATTAACCAAGCCATCTTTGGGATCATAATCCTCCAGCCCGAGATATTTAGGCCTTCCTTTCCTAGGACCAACATAGTATTTTTCAGCAGCTGGAGGAGCCATCGACTTGCGAATACTCCTAACCACATCATCAACTTCCTCAGGTGTTATCAAGTCTCTTCACCTAGTCTTAGGTAGCCATCCATCTTTCAGTTCATCAGAGGATGTGTCTACTTGTCCCAATAATCCATATACATGTGTCCAATAATCTATCAATGCAAGGTTGGTATCATCGGGGTTATTTTTCCAGTACTTGATATATTCAGCAATGCCGTCCAATGTGCTTTGCAATGAATCCACCTCTGCAAAAGGCTTAAGAGCTTTTGGTTGACCCCTTGGAATCTTAGGTTTACCATTTTCATCTTCTTGCCATATAGGTACTCCCTCATCTGGCCTCCATTTATCATCTGAAGGTCTCATTTTCCATTGCATTATTGGCTTATTTCCCATGACCCAGAAAGTGTACTGAAGAGGTCTAGATTGACCTTCCATATCAAGAGCATAACCTTCGATAAAATTCTTCCAATCAGGCACCTCTTGTATGATCAACCCTATAGGAGAAGGTGAAATGCATTCACTAAGAACTTCCATTAGTCTAGGAAGATTGGTCACAGTTTGAGATTTCAACTGCGCACTATACTTCCCAAACAATGCATCCACATCCTCATGAGTATGTCCAGGCATTAAGAACCCTAAATTCACTCTTTCAAAGACATCCACAACTGTTAAATAAGATAGGAATGCGAACATATACCTGTTTTTATTCTGTCCAGCACAATTGTCAAGTTGGAGGAGGAACTTTGGTGGTAGATCTCGAGGTTGGGGACGTGAACTTGAGGCTCCAACATGTTCAGAAGCACCTAACTTCCTAAACCTTGCCTTAATAAACTTCTCTAAATTATTAGGCTTTCTATCCAACAATGCACTGAAGAGTGGTTGGCTACCACCTCCAGGGTTGTGGAGGTCACCAGAATAACCACTCTCATAGTTCCTCAAGCACCTCATCACACTTCCAATATGAAAATCAGGACCATCACTCCACAATTGCAAACTAAAATGGCCATAATAAATTGGCACTGAGCCATGCACTATTGCACCTATCAGAGAGACTTGCAAAGGATAAGCTCTATTGATTTGCTTGGGTATGTAACTATACTATATTGTGGCAAACAAGTCTTCGATTGATCCATCTTGTCATGTATAATACAAACATAGTTATTGGGTTCCAAACATGATAATGTTCTCCACATCCAATAAGTGGATCTACATGATAGTTGATCTGTCATGTGATCTTTCATTTGCTCCCTTATCTTAGCCCTTTGGCTTGGCTGCTTGGTCTTATCCAGAATCTCTTTCAACTTAGCACGCAAGTTGCACTTTGCAAAGTTGTTCGAAGTGTCTATAGTGACATGCTTGAAGTGCTTGTTCCATAGTCTACTGAAGCTGGGTTGAGATATTGCAGGTACCTGTAGTTCTCGAAGCAAAGCATTCATTTCCTCCAATATGCTCTTCTGGGTACAATGGGATGGCAATCTCTTCTTGACAACTATTTTTCCCTGCTGATCTTTCCTACTTTTATATGGCATATTCTCAGCATTGAATTCAACATATTTTTCAAAAACCTCCCTAGCAGCCAGGATCCTAGAAGTTGGCCTCAACATGCCATTATTTCCATGCAATGCAATTTTACTCCCCTTTGCATGACTTGCTTGCCAATTTTACCAAGATGAAATTGGAATGCCATGAATATTTATCCATGCAACTCTACATATCCATGTCCCTAGCAGTGGGTATTTTGTTTTCTTTGGAAATTTTTCATCTTGAAGTGCAACCTCATGAATGGAGTACATGTAAGTCCTCCTCTCGTCACAAGTATACTCTTGGAAAGTGGCTCTTGCTTCCACCAATTCATCAATTTCAAACTTCTGAACACAATTAGCCCAACAACATTCCATTCCCCTTACCTTAGACAAAGCTTCACGTGAACAATCACTACTTGACTTGGACCTCTTGCTAGGATAATGTTTCACCACTGAGTGTGCCCTCTTCTCTGAAAATGTGGTCCTGGCAGCTATTGGAGGTGCATTAAGAAAATCAGTGTCATCCACAACCTCTGGCTTTGGTAAAAGGAATTCTCCTATGCAGGCTATAGGCCATGGCATGATGCATGGAACCTCCAATTGTTTAATACAAGCAGTGCAATCCTGGTGATTTGACCCTTTTTCCTTCCATTTTTCTTCTAAACTTGTTATGGCCACACCCACTTTATCCTCTCCTAACCTTTCATCATTGACAACTTGGATAGGATCAACTAGTATGATAGTTCCTTCACCTACTAGCTCCTTATTGCATTGGTGCTTCACTTTCACCTTCTTATTCTTCCAATCCACCCTACTGTAGAGGATAATTTGCTTAGTAGTCTCAGCCTCAACACCCTTTGGGTGGTCCACACCATTGACCTACAAGAACAATGTTTACAATAGGGTAACAATGTGATAAGAACATGTGGTAACAATGTTGAAACATGTTGGGGGGGATAGGTATTATATTTTTACCCTTTTTAGGATCCACACGCTTCATCTATATAAAGTTAAATGTCTTAGTATTAGTTCGAAAAAAGAACAAAGTAATTATGAGAATAGATTAAAGGGAACTTCAAAAAATACAAAAAAAACCATTAAATGGGCAAATATATGTTCTAAGTGCAGCCAAAAATAGGTTGTAAGTATAGCCTAAATGTAGGTAATTATGCAAAATTAATGATAACATAGGGTGTATGTTAGTAGTACTAAGGAGGTAAGTATAAGTCGTAATTCTAGATAGGCCAAAGTTGGTTGCAAGTATAGCTGAGGTCTAGATAATTATACAAAATTAATGACAACATAGGTTTTAAGTATAGCTGACATCCATGTGGGTAATTCTATAGACAATTAATGATAACCTAGGGCGTAATTAATTCAATAGAAGTAATGATAGCTAATTCATATGATGTGATGGAATCATAATTATAACTACGCCTATACGAAACCTTGCATGCAACTACTATATCTTGCATGAAACCCTTCATTCCTTCAACCGCCCATCCTTTCTTCCTTCTAGCACCATTTTCTTCCTTCCTTCCTTACCATGGTGAGCCATGCTGCCGGGCCCATCCCGCCCGCTCTATCCCGCCGGACTCGCCTCAGAGAGGCGAAGAGGGAGATAAAAAAATTGATCAAGAAATCCATTCCCCCCTCCCGCAGATGCCGCTGTGGCTGCCTTCCGCACCACAGACCGGATGAATGCGAGGACTTGTTTATTCAGGGTAAGCTTCGCCCGGGAAATGAGTATCTCAGTACCAGCTCTAGCAGCCCCGAGTCCCCCCATACTCCAGCAGATTCAGATGAAGAGCTGGAGAAAGAGGTTGAAAAAGCAGAAGAAATGGAGGAAGCAGATGAGGAGTGGCGAGAAGAATTGGAGGAAGAGAATAAGCAGATTATAATGGACGCCCTCTCCTCCTCCGATGATGAAGTTGTTGCAGAAGCCATCCTTGAAGAGATGGCAGATGAAAGCTCAGAGGAAGAAGAGGAGGAGGAAGAAGAGAAGGAGGAGGTAGAGGGCTGAATTTTTTTTTTTTTTGGTTATTTAGTTTTTTGTTAAGAAAAGCGAGTTGGGCATCTCCAGAAAATGCCTCAAATGATGATTGTGAATGGAGCTAGGCATCTCCTTAAACTGCCTAGAACTTTTGCAATTTTGTAACACAGAGCTGGGCAACTCTAATAAAAGGCTTATATGTAAAATATTTCAATGGCAATACAAGGATTTACTGGCTGTAATATATTTCTTTACTTTCAATGGCAATACAAGGATTTACTGGCTGTAAAATATTTCAATGGCAATACAAGGATTTACTGGCTCTTTCATGCTTAATTTTGAGGGAGCTCAACTGAAATCACGCCAGGCGCGAAATATGATTGTGTGCAAAATGTTTAAATTGTACAGTAGTCCAATACACGCCTGGCGTGAATACCCACTTCAGTTGATTAAAGGGATCCAAGCTCAGCTGGCAGAAATCTATGTAGAAATCTATGACTTGTTTCAGATCTCCATGACCTGCAAAGTATACCAACCACATAAACATCGAAACCAAGGAAGGTCTTTCTAAATAATGATATTCTAGCTTCAACACAAGCTTCAATACCTTAGCAATTGATTACAGCACAAGCAATAATGCGAATTGCAATTGAGCTATTGCAACGACTCCAAAAAAAAGCCATGCTGCAACTGCAGCTACTTACTTCCATTTGCTAACCTTTGAGCCGTTTTAATCCTTTCTAAACATTTAAAACCTGGGTGCTTTTTGGAATGTGGAGTATAATAGACAATATCATGCTCCAGTTTGCTCTCAAGTAGGGGTCCAGATAGCTGTAAAAAATCGGATGCATTTGAAATGGTCACACGATCCAGAGTGCAAATTGATGGATTTACCTTCAGAACCTCAGAAAAAAAAATGATTTTCCACAGAAAAAATATGATGGAAGGTGGAGGAGCATCCCCACCATATTTTCTTTTGGTAATGGCAGCCTTCCTTGCGTTATTATCCAGTACTCAAGGAGACCGACTTTTACTCCACATAAGATCCCTGAGAAGAAGACCTGAGAAGAAAGTTGGGCCGTGATCTTCCAAGATTCATGGCTATGGCAGGGCCGGATTTGAGTGGTACGCATGAGAAAGAAATAAACAATAAGGATCTACTCGAGATTGGATAAACCAATTTTTACTCCTTTAATAAGCCGATTTTCGCCCTCCTGTGGAAATGTAGATGGCACAGAGAAAGCTCAGATAAATCTCGGAGATCGGCACAGAGAAAGCTTAGAAATCAAGAGAAAAAACTTCTGTAAAACTGGAAAATATTCTATAAAATCGAAAGAGAAGGAAGAAAGAAGAACTAAAGGAGGAAGCTCGCAAGATCAACCCAGCTCTTGCATAGGATTTGCTTCTGGGTTTAGGGATTCACATCCCTCTGCAGCTTCAAATTTCGTGCCCATTTTTAATAGAGGATTTTTGAAGCACATCTTAATTTTACGGATTGGTTCTGGGTTTAGGGATATTGAACCCTCTGCCTCTTCAAAATATTTTCGTATCCATTTTTAACAGAGGATTTTACAGACCGATAGTCAATTTTTTTTTTTTAATCTCTGGGAGCTGATTTTGGAGGTAGTAACAGACGACGTGGTGTCTGCCTTCATATAAGCATGAATCGGCTCTTATTTGTATTATTCTCCTCTGATTCATATTTTTATTCCGGCTTCATTTCGTCTTATTTTGGCAAGTATTAGCAGGATTATTGTACATTCTCTATTCTATTCTATTCGATCTACTTCAGCTATTCCAGGAACTGAACCTTTCATTTCATTTTAATCTTGATGCATGTTTTCGAATATAGGGCTTCTAAACTAGCTCTGTTCTTATGCTTCTTCCTGGCTTTTGGAATTTTTGGCTCTGCTTTCATTGCTCAGGTTAATCTGGCATTCACACAGAAACTCCCCTCAAGAGAAGCCGTGTTCAAAGTAAACTGGAAATATATGGCATGCACAACCCGGCTATCTTCCATATTTTGCTTTTTCCAGTTTACATAATGCATGCTGCTTTTGAGCCCTTATGGTTCCGGCACAGCCTCAGGATCCATTCTTCAGGATTATTAGCTTCAGAAGGAGGAGATCGAGGTTATCTTTGGAATGCCTCTCTTGAAGCTTTTTTCATTTTCCTTTTTTCGTCCCCTTCTCTGATGTTTTTTATCTTCTTAATCCAGGACATCATGTTTTAACAGCAGCATCAGCATCATAGCAATATAAAATTTGAAGATTTTTGTTTGCCTTCAGCAAATCAGTTGGCTTTATTGGGTCTTAGTCTCAGGTAGATTCTTATTTCTTAGTGCTTGCTTGCATCCTAATCTGTTGTTTGTGGTGAATTCCTCTGAAACCATTATCCACAAAAGCTTATTAAAATATCTGGCTGCCCAAGCTTCCTATCAGCAGAGTTGCATTAAAGTTCGCAGGTTTTTCTAGCTAGAGTCAAAGCTTCTGGCACTCTTGCTCCTTTTTTATCATGATCATATATTTTCTGATTGCTTGACCTTAAAAACATGAGGACGGGTTTGGCTGGGCAGAATAAGTAGACAGTCATATTTTAGACTGATTCATCTATCCTTTGAGATAGAGAAAGTTTTGTGATTTTCACATTATTTTTGAAGTTTATTTTTCATTGCTAAATCTATAGGCTGCAGTTGGATTTCCAAAGCAAGGCACTTTATTTTCATGTCTTATCAGTTTTATTCTATCACTTGATCATGCATGTAATTCTCATATTTCTGCAGGTTATCTTGGATGGCATATTGGGGGAATAAACATTAGAAAGCGAAGGTATTGGTCTGATTGAAAGTAGATATAGTATATGCACATTATTATGAACTGTTCTGTCTGAATATGGCATGCACATGCACATTTGGTTGAAGTCCATTTTGGCAGCTTCTCTGGTATGCTCTTGACATAGATAGATTTTGATATTTCTTTTCCCCGGTGTACATGCTATCTTGCCTCAATTCAGCTAAATCCATACTGCACTCTTACTGTCTGAAAGTAGATAGGAGCAAGGTACATCGAATAAACATATATTCTGTAAACATGAATAACAGTATGTCCTGAAATTTAAATATTAAGGTTTTTTTGGGAAAGGTTGGGACTCAAGTTTGTTGCCAAGTTTTTCATAGATTTAATCTCAATCTTGCGACTCATGTTCCTTCCATTTGCATTGTGGAAAAGCGAGCTGTGCTTTTGTAGCGAGGTCATTCAAATTGTCCGGAGCTTTATGCTCTATTTCTTCTTGACAGTATAGGTTCAGGTGACAATAATAGCTCTAGATATGGGTCAAGTATTTTAGCACCTACTTTTGTAAATGGACACTTCTAGCAAACCACATAATGAAATGTCTCTTAACGAGAGGTATTACCTCTACAGATTGTATGCTGAAGTTTATAGATTTAGGAAATATAAGTGCAGAGTTACAAATCTAATGGCTTTTATGCGATCATCCTCCATTTAAAGATAAGGTGAATTAATAATAGGTAAGCACGATGCTGGGGCACACAAGGGATGTCTACAACTACGGCTGTTATAGATCCAAGTGGAGTTGTTTGTGAAAATCCTCAAATTCGAGTGATTGAAATATTGGATTGGTTATTTATATTTTGTTTCAGGTAGCGGAGTGAACTTGAGATGGCCTACATTACTACATCAGGTAAAGGAATACGTTTGAGAATGGCATCGATTTGGAAGTCTATATAATAAAACAATATTTAAATTTGTAGGATGTTTTATGCATATATTTTGATGGTGTGCATTTCAAAGGATCTGCTCGCTATTGTAGATATGAAATATTTCAGGCTTCAAAGTTGATTCTGCTTTATATGTGTAATATCTATGAGTTGAGATTTGCATGATTTGTTGTAGGTTGTGGCTGCTCACAAGCAATGTTGTTATTCTTGAAGGGTAAATCTTCAAGGATTGTAAGGTGTTCATAAGGCTGGAATGTTATGCTTAATGTAATAAGCTGTTGTGTATGGCAATGTACTATTTGTGGACACAGATAGACTATTGCTGAAAAAGATAGACTATTGCTGAAAAATATTGTCGAGCTTCAGGCACTAGGAATTGGCCCTAGCAGCGCAATTGTGCTTGCAGCAGCATGTTTTTTTGCTGAGATTATCAATCGCTTTTTGCAGATTATGTTTTAATTTTACAATTTTCATGGACCTAACAAAGCTTTCATGTTGTCTTGGCAATGGAAAGGGAGAAAAGGTCCAAGTTTGTTTCTGAAAAAGGTCCAATTTTCATGGACCTAACAAAGCTTTCATGTTGTCTTGGCAATGGAAAGGGAGAAAAGGTCCAAGTTTGTTTCTGAAAAAAAACCTTGCTCAAACTATTGACTAAGCCAGATTCCATAGCCCAGTCAAAAATGTTTTGCTTTCAGAGAGGTTAACAGTGTGACCTTATCAAATTGTGGTACTGAAAGAAGTTTATCCTGCAACCTAGGGACATGCGCAACGTTTTTTATGTTTAACCTTTGAAATTGGAGTTGAATGAACATTTTAGATTGGAAAAAATTAAGAGAACAAGAAAAATGGAAAGAAGAAAGTAGAAAAAGCTTGAAAGCTGATTTCACCAAGGGCAGACCTATAAGGTGGAGTATTCTTAAGTGTTTCTCTTCTTTATAAGGCTTTGTTTTGTTCCTATTAACGTACCACTTACCGTAATAATATACAGGATGGTTGTAAAATCATCTGCAAACAAGCAGCTCTTTTCAAGATCAATTTAATTTTTTTTTCTAAATGTGCTTCACAGTCATGCAACTTGAATGAGTGAAGACAAGACATTAAGAGGTTCCATGTCATATTTTTAGCTAGCCTTTTGCATTTGTTGCAATTTTGTCACTCTGCTAATATAATTTTGAAAGATTAGGCCCATTGTGGATAATGGCATTTTGATGAGCATGAAATATACCTAGAGTGATAAGCTCAATAGAGATAGAGGTAATGGGGAAATACGTAATGAACTTTCTAGCTTTAAAAAAAAGCCAAACAAGTTAATACATGTTAAACTCATGTTATCCTACATGACACGTAATATATCAAGTCAATTCATTTCATGATTTATTATAGTCTTGAGTAAATAATGCTAACAATAAAAACAAATTTGGTTTAACGCAATGACTTGGTCGTTCTCCTTTCACAATTGTAATTCCACAAAAAGGTGTGGCATGTTTCACTGCAAATGCATGTTTGTTTAGGGCGTAAAGCGATCGCAAATTGAACAGGGTAAGGCAAGTACTTCTTACATTTAATATTGAAGATGCCCCTATTTATATGCGACAATGTCGTGCACCCGTTTACTATTTAGAATCCATCCTTTAATCACAAAGTTAATACATTGATGATACTGCCACTACACAATTCCGACAACAAAAATATTTACATAAGCAAATCATGTCCATTCTTGCAAGCATCAACCTGTGATGTTCTTAGAAGTTGCAGATATGTGGACGTTAAATGCAAAGTAAAAACACAAGTTAGGACATTAGCCCGGCAACCCGGGCACCCGTTTACTAGTCCTTCCTTAAATTTTACTCTAACGAAGAGTAATTGGTGCAACAACATTCTTCCCGAGGGCAATCGATGCAGCAATATTCTTCCTGAGGTTTTTTTAGCAGAGGGCACTGAAGCATTCCATGTGGTTTTTTTTGTATGGGTTGTGCAAGATCATGTATGTCGTTGTAGTATTCCACTGCAAAACAAAACTACCTATAAAATGAAAATAGATGGAAACCTATTGTACCTACAAGTTATTCTCTGAATTAGCACTTTTGTAATCTTTTTTATTTTCATATCTAACTCTGCCAGAATATTGAGCTTTATATACAAGGCCTACAGATCAATGTACACTTGACATCCTTCCTTTGGCGAGATGAGGTACGATGAATGTCTTTTGTTATAACAATGATTTTTCAGACTTTGTAGCCAGAAGAGATTGATGGGGAATGCATTTTAGTTGTTTGTTTTGCATTTTGCATCTACTTTTAAGCTATCAAATAAGTTGTAGATAACTTTGAGCCAGAAGAGATTGCCAGAGGGGGATGAGTTTTAGTTATTTGCTTTGCATTTTGTATTTACTTTTATGCTGTCAGAGAGTTGTAGGCATCATGGAATGAATGATGTCTCAGAATTACAAACTCTAGAAATAAGAATGTTAATATATGTATTGTATTGTTTTGAACATAATATATCGTTGATTTCCTCAATTGGTATTTGTCCTTCACGTATAAAAAAGCCACCAAGTTTCCTTGAAGCAATATATGCAACGACAAAAAGTGTGTTTCTCTTAAAACTTAGGACATATAAGCACAACCTTAGACTACCAAGAGTAGATATTGGGAGAGTCCTAGACAATCAAGAGCTTAAGAAACATAAGTATTTATAGTAGCTGCTGCACTATAAATTGAAATGCCTGCAATGCTAGATTGCATCTTCAATATACTATATAAAATATACACTCATGCACAAAATAAGGATGGTCCAAAATAAGGATGGTGAAATTTTTAAGCAACACATTCTTTGGGATCCTAATGCTTTTCTATTATTTTCATCTATTGAGGCAACACACAACCCAATTTAGTTGGCTTTGCATTTTAGTCAATCCAATATCACGTTTGCCTCTCCTCTTTTAGATGCTTTAATTAATCCTAAATGACACATAAAATAACATTAGTCGGAGTGGAGTAAATATGATTCTACTTCTTGCCACCCATCAGCTCCTAGAGCTAGTGTGAGTCAAGCACATCCATGCTTGGTCATAAGCTTTTAGAAGACGAAATCAAGCTTAGGGGAAGTTTTCCAGGGACCAGTGTTCGTTAGATCCTCAGGATCTAAAGATTAGATCCTTTAGATCCGGATCTGCAGGATCGATCCCAGATCGATCGTCCGATCCTTCCACTATTTGTTAAAAAAAAAAAAAAAAATTGGGCGTTGGGTCTTCCGTCTTTGGCGTCGTCGCTTTTGTCCGACCATTGCCGTTCCGGACTGGGCTGAAAACGCCGAAGCTTCTTTGCTGCCGCCGGGTCATCGCGTCGGGTTGTCTCGAAGCTCTTTTCCTTGCCTTTGGCCGACGTCAGTTAGTTAGTTTGAGGGAGGTGGAGAGGTCGACATTAGAGGTCGGTCGTTAGTAACAGTGCCAAGATGGGAACAGAGGGAGGGAATCTGATTGAAGTTAGATGAGAAGTTAGAACAGTCAGGAAATTTGATTTTGAAATAGGCCAGCCAGGTAGAATAGAACAGATCTGTTATCTATTTATAGTTGTTATCTATTAAGTAGTATGAGAGGCTATTTATTTTAAATATATATTTGAAGTAAATTTTATTATTTCTAAAAGGATCTGAAAAGGATCTAAAACGATCGATTTCGATCCTCAGGATCTGAAGGATCTATCTTCCGATCCTTTTGAACACTGCCAGGGACTACCAGTTACCTAAATGACACATACTTGACCTTTGATTGTAGGCAATGCATCATTGTTCATCTCCACATTTGACCCTCCTCCTTAACGAATCTAAATAGGAGAATTTCATCGAGGAAAGACTATCTATTCTTAGCTTAAAGATTGCATGCATTGGATTATACAATTGTTCAAAATTTTGTATCTACAAGTCTATCTAAATGCAAAAGTCATCTGAAGCCCTATTTGCAGAATCTTAGGCAATGACGTGTGCAATGTTATCACATGTGTGACACATGGTCTTAGACATCAAGGATGTGGTTCTCACATTTCCGAGCACACCTTTGAGGGATCCACAACTAAAATAACTTTGAGTAAGCAGTCTTACATTAAATGCATATGTCACTATATGCCCATACTTATGCGCAACAATGCTGGGCACAAATGTAGTCATACTTATGTGCGACAACACTGTGCATTTCACTTTTACCCCAACTAAGATGTTATCTGTCGAAGAAGTGAAGATATCACGGGAGCAGCATCCAATAAAGTACAATGCTGATGTGCGTCATGTGGAGATGCATATTTAGAGTTTTGTCATGAACTAAAGTATACCAATGAACCAGGAAAATTTTGTGTTCTGCCTTTTTGTACAAATTTTTTATTGATGTGCTTAACTCCTTCTAAGGGTGACATTTTGATCATAAGTTTTAGATTTGTCTTTCCAAATTTTTGTCTTTATATGTAGATTTACTGAAATCCATAAATGCAAAGTTAATACATTGATCATACTGTTATTAAACAATTTCAATAACAAAAATAATTACGAAAGCAAATAATATTCATTCTTGCCAATATCAACATGCGCTGTTGTTGAAGTTGCACATCGGCCGAGTAAAATCTAGCCCGGCAACGTTTTCTTGGGTTTTCTGCAGATGTCGGTGTGCCCTTTTCAGGCATTACTTTTGGAAGCAAAAAATGTGTTTTCCGGCAAATATTGATTTTCCCGGCAATGTTTCCTCTCCCGATCGTTACAGGGGCCCAATTTTTTCTCACTTGAACCACTTAAGCCAAGAATCATGGCGGGGACAGTAGGAGTCGGCTCCTTCTCCTCCTGATATTCTTCAGATATCAAGGTTCCTAGGCTAGGGTCATCCTACGTCTAGGTTTAGCGATGAGTTTTATCAGATAAAACTTCCCTAATCACCTTCCCTTGGTCTATTGCGTTGCTAGCGATTGAGCATTTGCATCACCATTGTGTTCACTTTCTGGAACATATTTGAGGTTTATGCTTTGTGAACAAGAAGCTCATTTAGTTTGTAATTTTATGCGTTGTCTTTGTCTGTTTTTTCTTTCTACAGGTTCGTTTGCGTGATTAGATATAGGGCTTATTCAGGTGGTTGAGAGAGTATATGACATGAAGATCTGGTTGATGCAAGGCATTGCCTCTTTATAAAAGTACTTGATTTTATTACCAGCATAGATCTACAAATTCGGCAGAAACATGGAAGTTTAGGGCATAAAAGTCTAGGCTACAAAAAAACATCTAGGTAACTCCTGTTTCAAATGCCATAAACAAGCAGGTTTTTTTTCCCTCTCCGGTTCCATAGCCGGAGCTTAAAGCATATTACATTACTTATCTGCTTCCATTTTTGCAGCTTGAAGTGTTATTTGCAGTAAGCAAGTTTGTGTTATTTGCAGTAAGCGAGTTTGGCAAAGGAGTATTAAGTTCTGAAAATACAAAAAATGTCCAGGTAAATCCTTCAGATGCATCCTTTGCTTCTTCCAACATTTTTGGCATTTTTATTCCAGAGGTCTACCAGTGTGCTGCCTGCTTCTAGATTTTCCGCTACATACAGAAGTCTTTAACAAAGGCATGCTTCAGAATGTGTGACTGTTTCAAACGGAGGTCTCCAACCCTTTCTGCTGCTCGCAAGAAAAGTATGGTAAATGTAATAGAGGCTGCATACGTGCCTTACTAGATCATGTCATCCAATTTTGGATCCGACTTTTGATTTTTCCCTCTGGTATACGTCTAATGGATCAAGCAACATGTATAGTTGAAGATTCAAAAAGTTGACATAGGCATGTGCAGTATATCTCTCAAGCACAAAGGCAGATTATTCAGATTCTTTGCTTTTCGGGCATCTCAGAATTTGCTCTTTCGGCATCTCATAATTTTCGGCCCCCTTTTTTCTTTGGTATATGAACATAAAGCGAGTTTTATAGACATTAGTCTAATAGTTTTCTCCCTATATAAATTTTAATATTACAAAAACCTGGCATTTTATGTTCTCCATTGTATTTAGGAAATGAATCAGTTGGAGTACTTGATTCCTCTAGCTCATTGATTGCCTATAGGAGATGAAGACCTTGTGGAATTTGTGGTATATTTATTAACCTGTAAGTCTTCCTTTAGCAGCTAGCAGAGGCTCTTCAACACCATTGGCTTTCTTATGTATATGAGCCGAACCAGATATCTTAAGCAATGGATTCTACATAATTCATTTCTTTCCTTAATTTTGCCATGTATGGACCCGGATTGCACTTTTTCCAATGGTTCTTACTCTGAATCCAACTGCACATTCTTAAAATGTTTTCATCTTGCCATTAAATCTGTTAAGCAAATGTCAATGCAAACACACAAAAATAGTCTACAAAATCTTTGTTTTACTGTGATAATCTGACATCCTTAAAAGCATTCTTCCAAGCATTCTTCATTTAGATGTCAACCAACTATAAACACTATGTCTGCTATGTCTTCATGTTTGGGTTATATTCTAGATATTCTAGAAATTTTGAACAGGATTTTTAAAACCCATGTTAATAATTATGACTTTAATTTGCTGGATGCAGGTGGACATTAGATGTGGTATAGCTATTGATGTGCTAATTGGCGTACTAGAAAGTAGAGAACTAGCACGGTAATTGTTTGTTATCAAGTATTCTGTTTTCTTATAGCTGTAAAGAGATTAGAGACTTTATATGCTGTGAGAATATGTGAATGGTCCACTAGAATCTATGAGCACAAGAAAGGAGAGTATTTGCAAACGTGGTTGCTGACTTAAAGATTCTGTGCTGTGCAGGCATTCTGCAGAGTTTGAATTGGGGCAGCTTTTGCACTTGCAATCACAAACGTAGAGGTGGCTAAAGCTCCTTTTAAATTTTACAAGAAGAATACTTAAAAGCTGACATCCTTAAAAGCATTCTTCCAAGCATTCTTCATTTAGATGTCAACCAACTATAAACACTATGTCTGCTATGTCTTCATGTTTGGGTTATATTCTAGAAACTTTGAACAGGATTTTTAAAACCCATGTTCATAATTATGACTTTAATTTGCTGGATGCAGATGGACATTAGTGGATGTGCCTGGCCTACTAGAAAGTGGAGAACTTGCATGGTAATTGTTTGTTATCAAGTACTCTGTTTTCTTATAGTTGTAAAGAGATTAGAGACTTTATATGCTGTGAGGATATGTTGAAAGATGGATTGGTCCACTGGAATCTATGAGCACAAGAAAGGAGAGGATTTGCAAATATGGTTGCTGACTTAAAGATTCTGTGCTGTGCAGGCATTCTGCAGAGTTTGAATTGGGGCACTTTTGCATTTGCAATCACAAAGGTAGAGGTGGCTAAAGCTCCTTTTGAATTTTTACTCTAAATATTAAAGTAATTGCTTCCTCCATTTCCTTCAGAGCGCAAAAATGGAGGAAGCAAATTGGAATCGGAGGCTTCTGGCAGCACTAGCAAATTAGATTAAACAAGCGGTTCAGCTTTGCATTTAGCTTGGTTTCTGGTACTTATGTACACCATTTTAAAGATCTGCATTCTTCATATTAGCACCTTTGTTGTGGCAAGTTACATATTTACATGCCAAGGCTTCAAGCTTCAAGCAATACTTTGGCTTCCTTCAATTTTGTTTGTGATACGAGTATAAGGCCAATCTACAAGGGCATGGTTGATGCTCTAAACCTTAAAAGTGGGCATGGAATGGAAACGTTTGCTTTGGATCTACATAGATTAAGTTACATTATCTTCTTATTATGGTCAGTATGACTTTAATTTTTGTGGACTACTATAAAAGCTTTTTTTTCTATGAATACAGGAAGATCAGCTGGATAGAACGAAGCATTTGCTTTGTCACCAATGCGCAATCTCTGTCAAAAATGTTTTTATGTGAACGGGTCTTTGTAACAACGTATTCTTGGATGGAAGTTGTACTATCAGAAAAAGCCATTATAGCAAATTGATAATGTTGACCATTCCTTTATACTATTGCCACATGCATGTATGTGACTACTTTTCTAATGTATTCGAATAAGTAATGTTCTAAGACATTATGTAAATGAGAGAGCAAATCATTGATAAGACAAGTTTATATTTGTTTGTACAATTTTTTTTAAAGAAATGTCATGTATGGGCTTTACAACTTGATTTTCACTAATTGGCTTCATTTAATGGCAAGCATGATGCAATTTCGCAGTTGTATACAATATGACTGGGGTATGCGGCAACGGTTTTTCCCCAGTGGGGTTTTTTAATCCGGGCCATGGTGCTCACGGGCTTCGGCCCATGCAATGTATTTTTGTTTTCTTTGTACTTGTGGTCGCATGTCCTTCGTGACGCTGCCTTTGTGGTGCGACGTAAAAATATACTTCCTTCCTTCCTTCCTTCTATAGTGAATTTAATATTTTGCTACATTAATTATCCCTAAGTTCCTTCTTAAAGCTTATCCCAACTTATGTGTGACAAAGTTAAACTACTTCTATGATATATTCGTAGCATGTCCGCTTATAGACTATACCTTACCTATACCTTACCTTAGATTATATCTATTTTTTCAAGCCTGCTTCTAAGGGTGACATTTTGAGCATAAGTTTTAGACCTATCTTTCCAATTTTTTGTCTTTAGAGGTGGATTTAACTGCCCTCCACATTCGTTATGAAGCTGTGTTTTCTCGACTGAAATCTATAAACACAAAGTTAATACTTTAATAATACTGGCATTACACAATTTCAGTAACAAGAATAATTACAGAAGCAAATAATGTCCATTTTTTCCAATATCAAGATACATTGTTGTCGATGTTGCACATATAGACATTAAAGGCCGAGTAAAAACACATGCCAAGACATTAGCCCGGCAACGCCAGGCACATGTTTACTAGTCTACTTACTTAACATGTTTTGGCCACCATTGCTCACGCCTAGGCAACAACCAGTATACCAGCCCCAGTGTACATGGAAGCCAATTTTTACTGGTGCATACTCACACAATTATTGTGGAGCTTATCCTGCTGCCTTATGGCAGACAAAGTGGAGGACACGTATAGGCACAAGTTCTACCACATCGGGGATCATCATCGTATAACCCCAGTAACCAACTCCCAAAGCTAAACATACACTGGCCAGGGTTGAACCCCTGACGGGTGTCCGCATTTTTTCGGCGTGAGTTTTAGCACAAAAGCGTGAGTTTTGGAAAACTTTTTTTGTTTCCGGCATTTTTTTCGGCCATTCTTTCCTTTTATCCGTTTTTTCGCGTCTCCACTCCTCTTTCCGAAAGGGTAGGGTTGCTCGCCGTCATGATAAGTAGATTTTGCATGCAGTAATGGCGGTTCTAATGCCCATTTGATCAGAGATTCATTTCAGATTCTTAGATTAGTAGAAAAGGCAGAGCAATAAGGATTTAGTTGCAAGCAGACGTGCGGATTTCGTCACATAATTTTTGTTGTAGATCTTAAGTTTTCACAGAATCGCTTGAGCAATTGCCTTGGAGTCCTAACAGGTAGAACCAAACTCCTCCTTCCTTCTCTTTGCATTTTTCAGGAGATTTTCAAGTTTTGCAGACGGTTTCTAATCGGTTTCCACCGGCAGCAAAACTTCTTTGTTCCTTTGCTTGTACAAAATCCAGGATATTTGTGTTGGATTTGGCTCGATTTTATGCACAATCGATTCACTTTTCGTGTGTCCTTTTTTTAACAGAGATGGAAGTCGTCTGTAGCAATTAATGACGTGATTTTTGGCTCTGAGCTGTCTCTGTATCTTCTGCATTTCGATGGAGGGCAAAATGGGCTTATCAGAGGAGTAAAATCTGCTTTTCCAGGGCAGGAAATCAGGTCCTAGCCCTTTAGGAACCTTCCTTTTTTGTAAGTTCGTTGTCATTCGTATTTTGTTATTTGGTGTTCTTAGACCTTTTGCATCTCTGATTTTGTCATTCTACAGAAAGCTGTGGATAAAAGATATTTGATCAACTGTTAAAAAATTTGTGCACTAAATCATGTGTTCTAAAACAAGCATGTTCTTTGGTTATGCTTTGTATGGTGAATAAACGATGTTTGCCGTTTATTTCTTTGGAAATGAATGATTATTTTATAAATGGAATGGCCATTCTTATGGATTGCTGTGGTCATCTAACAATCTGAAAGTTACTTGGAGCATGCATGAAATTCTTATCGTGCATCCATGAAAGCCCTTTTCTTGCACTTGGCGGTTTGGACTTTGTCCCAAAGTTCAGCTTATATGTTTATGTATGGATATTTTTTGGTGCAGACTTCCAGCAGTAAAAACTTTGAACATCAAAAGGAAAAGCTTTCTGCCTGTTGATTCTATCAGGTAACTACATTGTAAGCAAAAAATATTTTTTTATGGATGAATCTGTCGTTTTGTTTATTATTGCCTTTTCTCAGTTCATCCCAACCACGAGCTTCCCGTTTGCTTAATAAACTCCATAATTCATCTTGATCTTTAGTTAAGGATTTGTGTGCAATTTGTCATTCATTTTCAAGGATGTGAATTCTAGAATCTATCTAGAATTCTACATAATGATTGTGAAGTAGGATAAGCCAGCTAATCCAGTAGCTCAATTATGTATAATTGTAACTGCTTTTAGCTGCTTTCTCATAACTGTTTTTGCTGCAATCAGCTAACTAAGTCTTCTTATAATGCAGACAAATTTTGAGGTTCCTTCAGAGGATATTAATACAACCATTGGGTCCAACACATTTAAATTAAAATCCCCCTTAAACCCCCTTTGGTTTGGGTGCATATTCACACAGGGGTGACTCCGGGCAACGAGAGCTGTTGGATAGGCATATTCACCCCTTATTCCTTAATCTACACCATACGTAAAGTTCCTCGTTTGTGGGGTATGCAAGTACAAAATTTGCTATACTGTATAACAAGATTCGCAAAATACTATAAGATTTCAAGCGGAATACTATATGGTGTTGATTTAGATGCGTAAAAAATACAATTATGAGGGCTCTCATTGCCCCTCGTCACCCCGCGTGTGAATATGCACCCAAACCAAAGGGGGTTTAAGGGGGATTTTAATTTAAATGTGTTGGACCCAATGGTTGTGTTAATTAATGTCAATGGTAGTTATGTGTTGGTTGTTAATGTCAATGGTTGTTATGTGTTGGGGGATTTAATTTTAATATGTTGGATGTTCATGGTTTGTGTTGCAAAAGTTTTTTTTTGGCCCCCTTGGGGCCTTAGGGACGTCACCCCCCCCCGGTGTGACAAAAATTTTAGAATTCAAACCAGAAAAAAAACTAGAATTCATTTGAGGCTTTCATCACCTGTAGCTTTTGAATTTGATCACAATAAAACAAATAGAATATAAGTAAAAGTTACCATAAAGATAGAGCAGATTGATCCCATTATTCTGAAAGTCATAAAGTTTGCAACACCCATACACAAACATTTTTCAACTGGAATTTAACAGCAGCCTTTGGCCTCCATGGATTCTTGTGGTGAGAAACCAAAGTGGGAAACTTTTCTGCTTGTTAGCACAAGGATCTAGAAGCCTTGGAATTTGCTTAATAACTGCCTCAAAATCTAAAAATGCATGGTAATTTTTTGCAAGCTTCATTCGGAATGAGCCATAAAACAATATCCAATAGCGCAATCCTGTATTAATCAGTTGGTAGTATGTGAAAGCCTACTAAACCTGGCCGAACAATTGCTTTTTTAGCATAGATAACTTAACCAAACATATCCATATCATACACTATCAAAAAGATCTCGGAGAGAGCTTTCCAAAGCAATAAAAATCATCTCAAACAGAGCTCTGGATCAAAAGTTATGATAAGAAATATGTTGCTGGCGGGGAAACTGCACTACATGCGCCCTTCAAACCCTTCATGTGCCCATTATGCACCACACACACAAAAAGAGGGCTTTTGTTGTGAGCCATTGGTTGTTGACCATTGAAAAAAAAAGGCTAAAATCAATGGCCCTTCATGTGCCCATTATGCACCACACGCACAAAAAAAGGGCTTTTGTTGTGAGCCATTGGTTGTTGACCATTGGAAAAAAAAAGGCTAAAATCAATGGCTCAGAAATGGTGCACTCTAGATGTACGCATTAGTACATCCATTTGAATACATTACGAAATCATAGGAAAACCTTAGTGAAAAGCGTATAAAAACACAAAGAAAACCCCCTGTTATTATGCTACATATTAGTGCCTGCTCTGCAATGTAGCTTGGGGAGCTATAAATTTTATATAGACATGAGTAAGGTACCTTTTTAATAATAGGCCACACTTATTTCAAATGTGTTCATCTTTCCCTCATTTAAGTAGTTAAATCTTAATCAAAGGTTGTGTTGGAGTCTATCCTGCCATAGATCTTCATTTCTACTTTAAAAAAGGAGTTTTATTTTGTGTACAATAGATCTCCAGCACCTATTCTCTCTATGAAAGGATTTGGTGTTGTAAATGTTAACCATGTCAAACATATCCAGGGAAGTGCATATGGGCACAATTTAGGTCACTTCTGAAAAGCATGGCCATCCTCTTCAATCCATACTCTGCTCGAGCTCTCGATGTTAGATGTTACCTTTATTGGCAAATGCCTTGCACTTTGTAAAACTACTCTCATTCTTAACTTCCAGAATAACATTGTTGGCATAAAGTAACAGTGTTAACATCTTTGGTGGTTCTAGGGGCGTGCCATATTTATAGCTTTGATATAACAATCTCTAGCTGCTACCTACTCTACATAATCTACACAATTGGCATTAGAACATTGTTATTAATTTATCAGGGGCCTCATTTTGAGGTCCCATTAGAGCACATAGATTTGTCAGCATCCTTTGTGGCACTAGATCATAAGAGATGATTTATTGAAATGTACATGATCTGGATAGATTGAGAATCTGTTGCGGAATTGTGATGTTTGCAGACTAGCATATATTATGGGGTCATACCATATGGGAGAAAAATTGGAATTTTAATTCTAAAAAGTAAATTATTAATGTATGGCATGCTTTGGCTAGAAGGTCCTCTAAATTTGGTATCAGTTTATGACATGGGTACAAGGTCCTTATTTAAGGCTTTTTTATGTTGCCAATGAAGTTTGCATCTAAAAGAATCAATAACATATGTGCAGGGCCAACAAAGGATAAAGGTCGTGGCGCTGATTATGCAAGGAATCCTTGATACAATCTTTTAACAGAGGTAACAAAGCAAGATTTATCGATTACTAAAACAAGAGAATAATGCATGAATATGTTATTGTGCTTGCCCTTTGTATTAGCAACATTACCGCATGTTCTAGATTGACTGTCTGGCTTGACGGAAGAGGATGATTGTGCCACAGTTTGCATGCAGTTGAGATTTTAAAATAGTCTTTGGCATCTTTGCAATACGCTGCATTTGCAGCTATGATATTAAACATAGTCAATGTTTCATGCAAATTGTCAAAGTTCATGCTAGATGAGTTTGATTGTCTGTCTCTCATTTTAAGGATCAATTTGATCCTGTTAATGCCAATACGCACAGAGGTTACTAGACTCTTAACAAGAGGTGAATTGAAAATCGGCATTTGATATTACCTGATGCGTCATTCTGAAGGGCAAGTATGCGAACCTGGAAATCCAGGTCCTGAAACTAATGCCAACATGCTCTGAGGTGTTCAATGTATTCATGGCATTTTGAGACAATCCAGGATGTCTTTAACGTTGTTTCTGTAAACCAAAAGCTCTGCAATATACTTTCTATCCAGACAGCTGAAAATCCTTTCTTCTGGAAGATTGAGATATGATGGTTATGTGCATTGTATAATGAGAATCAACATTTTTTTGTATGTTGGAAACATGCGAGTTATACACAAATTATTACTTCTGAAAAATCACTCCTATGCATGCATGTTCTTGTTGTATTACAGAGAGCAATTCATTGGAAACGTGCGAGTTATATACAAATTAGTACATCTGAAGAATCAATGATATGCATGCATATTTTCTGTTGTATTACAGAGAGCATGTTTGTTGAAAATATCTGCATGCATTTTGAAACACGTAAATATGATCAATATGATTTTTAACCAAGCATTGTGGAGATACATGGAGATAATCTGGCTGAAGCCTGAGCTGTTATTCTGGTTGTAAATACCTACAATCAATGATCAAACATTGCTATGGTCAATGCTTTGGAAACCTTTGCTACAATGTTTTGCATGGTTGTAAATGCTAGAAATGAAATAAAAGAAGTGACATAACCATTGCATTAATTCACTAGTGAATTAAATTCTCTAGTGTGCATATTCGGCTACACATATTATACTGAGTAAGTTTTTTTTTTTTTTTTTTTTTTTTTGAAGGACGACAATCTATTATCAAGGAAAATCAAGATACATACAAGTGACCTGTGACATGGGACTCAAAACCAAGAGGATGAAATAGTCCACTAAGCAAAACCACCCATACACAGTATATAATCATACTTCTTGTGCCACCTTGAGGTGTTTAAAGTGAGAAGCTGTAAAGATTTACTCTACACTAACATCAAATTTAATCGGTTCGAGATTTGGAGAGGGCGTATTGCAAATGTGGAACTTGCATTGGGCCATAGCCATTTAAAGCAGTTGAGAACAATGATGAGTTTCCTTTTTGACATCACTGTTAATGCATAAATTTTCAAAAGAAAAGGAAAAAGTCATGCCGACGAATTTGGTCATGGTTCATTAATTGATTGATGAACATTTTACGATGTAGACCCATGGTGTATGTCATCATAATAAATGTGAATGAGCATAACTACGTTACTCAATATTTAATTAATCAAGGGAACCTACTTGCTTTAAAAAATAATCACCTACATGGTTGAATTAAAACATTAGGGTTTTTTTGAGATTAAAAAAGGGCCTTCAAAACATGCCAACTAAGCCAAATGAAGATAAATGAACTACCAATCAGAAATCAGAGCCTGACGGGTCCAGTCAGCAAAACACCAATCAGAAATCAGAGCCTGACGGGTCCAGTCAGCAAAACTGTTATAACTAACTCACTGGATCACATTTTCTAGCGCAACTATTGATAGAAAAGTCCAAATGAGCTCTTGTTTAGTGCAATAGATAGATCTCGTTGAGATCTTTCCAACCTTAGATGCTTTGCAGATATTTTAACCACTTATGATTGTCAAAACTCCAAAAAATGTAATTTTTACCATTTTTTTACTATCATACGGGGCTAAAAGATATGCAAACCACCCAAGGTTGGAAAGATTTCATTGAGATCTATCTATTTCACCAAACAAGAGCTCATTTGGATTTTTCTATCAACACTTATGCTAGAAAATGTGATCCAGTGAGTTAGTTATAACTGTTTTGCTGACTGGATTACCAGTTCTGTTTTCTGATTGGTAGTTCATATAGCTTAGTTAGCAGCTCTTAGAAGGCCCTTTTATGATCTCAAAAAATCCCTAATGGGTCTTTTGTCACTCCCCTTAAACTTGACATCACAATTATTTTATAGAGATGCACACACGTAACAATATGAAATAAGTTTTACCTTGAGTTTTAGAATTCTAAGATTTCAAGTCCATCAAAAATATTCACGAGCTAATAAACTACTTGAATGTTTAAGGTTCTCCAAATCCTAGACATCATTATTGCATTGATATATTAATCGAGGAAGAAAAGTTAAAATAATATATATATTCCATAGTTGCGCGCAACTAGCCATTAAATTAAATGACTTTAAACTCAATAAAATTTTAAAATTTAAGTAGTCCTTTGTTGCACTTTTAACTCAACAAAATGACTACTTAAATCTTGTTAACATGGACCTTGTCCCAAGAAGTTTCAAGAAGTTAACTCTCCCAAGAAGTTTCAATAAAAGAATGAGAGAATAGAATAGAACAGAATAGAATTTTTATTGTCCACGGAGACTAATGCCATGGGACCCATACAACCCAAGAATCTCATTAATAGGATGACTTCTAGAAAAAAACGATATGTTGCTCCATTGCAAAGACCAAGCATAGCAGCGAGCAACTTCTATTAATTAAGTAATAAATTTTTTCATGTGAACTTCTTCTTGAATGGGAGCCACTCTCAAATTGGGTAATCAAGTTAGGCAAAGGACTTGGCCAGTCCTCACAATAATCTAAAAACATGCCAAGTCGTCAACCTCACATTAAAAACCAAACCAATTCAATTCAATTCAACTCATTTCGGACAACAAAAAGTCTCAAAGAAAAGAAGCTTTTGTGATCATACTTGCATTGAGGAATTTGAGGAATCTCAAGACGATCTATGAGAATATGGGGGAATCTTCATAGAATATTTGAGAAGGGAATCTTGATAGGATCTTAGAGAATCTACTTAGAATCTTGCAAAATCATGTGAATCTTGAGAGAATCTTTAGGAATCTAGGGGAATCCTGATGGAAACTTTGGGAATCTAGGGGAATCTTGATAGATTCTTGGAGAGTCTAAGGGAATCTTAGAGAATCTACAAGAATCTACGTAGAATTTAATGGAAAATCTATGGGAATCTTGAGAGAATCTAGAGGAATCTTGGAGAATCTAAAGGAATCTTCTTAGAATTTAAGGAAATGTAGGAGAATCTACATAAAATTTTGGGGAATTTAGAGGAACCTTGGGATAATCTTTTTTGATTTAGGGGAATCTTGATGGAATCGTGGAGAATCTTGAGGATTTTCATGTAATCTAAGGGAATCTAGGAGATATACATAGAATCTTGAGAAATGTAGAGGAATGTTTTGATAGTCTTTGAAAATCTAGGGGAATCACTGTAGAATTTTATTAATCTAAGAGAATCTTTCACGCTCTGTGTATTTTGCATATATTTTTCACACATTTTTGTCATAGATGAATCTTCTTAGAATCTTGGAATCTGAATGGAATCTATGGTACTTTAAGAGATCTAGGTGAATCTTCTTGGAATCTTTGAGAATCTAAAGGAATCTTAAGAAAATCTTGGAATCTATAGGAATCACAAGAGAATCTTTGCGAATCTAGAGGAATCCAAGGGAATCTTCCTAAAATATTTGAGAATCTAGGGGAATCTTGATGGAACCTTTGAGAATCTAGGGGAATGGGGAATGTTATAGGATCTTAGGATGGAATCTTGGGAGAATCTTTGAGAATCTAGAGGAATCTAAGCGAATATTCTTAAAATCTCGGGAAATCTTGGAAAATCTAACGGAATCTTTATAGAATCTAAGGGAATATAGGAGAATCTACATAAAAACTTGGGGAATCTAGAGGAATCTTGGGATAATCTGTTATAATCAAGAGGAATCTTAATGGAATCTTGGAGAATCTTGATGAATTTTCACATAATCTAAGGGAATCTAGGAGAATATATATGAAATCTTTAGAAATGTAGAGGAATCTTGGGATAATCTTTAAAAATTTAGGGGAACCGTTGTAGAATCTTAAGAATCTAAGAGAATCTTTCACACTGTGTTTTGCAAGGTATTTTTCACACATTTTTGTCACACATTTCTCCAAATGCATAGACCCTAAATAATAATGAACTTGTATATATATATTCCATAGTCGCGCGCAACTGACCATTAAATGACTTTAAACTCAACAAAATTTTAAAATTTAAGTAGTCCCTTTGTTGCAATGGGATGACTTTTAACTCAACAAAGGGACTACTTAAATCTCGTTAACATGGATTTTGTTATCATATAAAGCAATCTCCAACCGGGAAGTTTCAATGAAAGAACGAGAGAATAGAATAGAACAGAATAGAATTTTTAATGTACACGGAGACCAATAGGCCATGGGACCATACAATGCGCTAGAATAACCCAGAATATCACTATCTCATTAGTAGGACGACTTCTAGAGGAAAATGATATGTTGCTCCATTATAAAGACCAAGCATAGCAGCGAGCAACTTCTAATTAATTAAGTAATAAATGTTTTCACGTGAACTTCTTCTTGAATGGGAGCCACTCTCAAATTGGGTAACCAAGTTAGGCAAAGGACTTGGCCAGTCCTCACAATAATCTGAAAACATGCCAAGTCGTCAACCTCACATTAAAAACCAAACCAATTCAATACAACTCATTTCGGACAGCAAAGTCTCAAAGAAAACAAGCTTTTGTGATCATACCTGCATTGAGGAATTTGTGTTTGCTTTCGACAACATGAATCTCTTGTTATGGGCAGTAATGTTTCTATCGTTCTTGGGTTTTTCCTATGGGAAAGGAACTTATCACATTCCACAGAGCAGATATGTAACAGATTATCCTTTGGATGATCTGGACAACGGGTTGAAGGGCCACTGGACAGGTCTTTTTGCAAATCTGAGCAATGATTATAATTATGGTCTCTATTTTTTGGAAAATGAAGATGCAGGATACAGATTGTCCATGGTTGTCTATGATAATACAATTGACGATGGATACTTTGGGCAGGAAATGTGGACTGCCAATGCTTCTCGTGCTATCAGTGACAAGGGATTTTTGAGCATTAGTACAGATGGAAACCTCGTACTGTATGATGATGGAACTGAAGTATGGTCTACTCAGACAAAGGGTTATGATGTACAATGGTTAAGCATCTCAAACCAAGGTAACCTTATCCTTGGGAACCATAAATCTGGTAAGATATGGCAAAGCTTTGACAATCCCACAGATACTATGGTCTGCACCCAGGTTCTAAGGCAGGGCATGAAGTTGTTCAAAGGGAGTTATAGCCTGCAAGTGCAAGAGAATATGGTTGCAGCTCTATATGGGGATCAAATCTATAAAAAATGGGTTTACAATGCTTCTTCAGGAAACTATCTAGTCTTCTGTTGCAATGACACAAGACTTTCTCTGCAAATCCGCTCTGATTTGGATAAAGTAACACAGTTCAACTTCCTTCATAGTAAATATTGTCAAGTTGGAGCGGATAACATAACCGAGATAATGGGAGTTGAAATTTACAATGCTTTTACATATGCAACTTTTGTGAGACTCAACTCCATGGGCCAATTAACTGCAACTAAGTGGGAAGCTAGCAAGCGAGGTTTCGAAGATTGCGACTTGCCCTCAGTTTGTGGTTCCTATGGCTTGTGCAACAATGGCTCCTGCAGCTGTACATATTCTAGCGATTTTACATATGCAGACCAGTCCAATCATGCAGCTGGTTGCAAGGAACAAAAGCCTCAGGTCCTGTATACAAGTTCTTGTAGTAATAGTAGTTTGACCAAGCCTATTCCAGGAATTGATTATTTTGCCAATCAATACATCAAGCCTGAGATCAATGTCACTAGCTTACAAGATTGTAAAGACGCATGTTTGCGAAATAAATCTTGCCAGATAGGGTTCTTCATTACCAAAAGCTGTTTTCTCTATAGTCAGGTAAGTAGTCTGAAGAAAACCAATAACGGTAGCCATTATGTCTTTTTTAGGATGTGCCAGAATATCTCATCTATTCCATCTGTGCATTCGAAATCTTCACAACTGAAAGTTGTTGTTATATCCATCTCTGTTGTCCTTGGATTTTTCCTTGCTTTAGCAGCGCTCATAGCATGTTGGCTAAAGAAAAACATGCAGAATTCAGATTTTGAGGAGGAAGACAGTATTTTAGAGTCCTATATCTCAGAAGCAGCATTAAAGAGGTTTTCTTACAAGGAACTTGAGGAGATCACAGGCGAATTCAAAGAGGAGCTGGGCAAGGGAGGCTTTGGCACGGTGTACAAAGGAAGACTGCCAAATGGAAACCTTGTTGCAGTGAAGAAGCTTGATGGCTTGACTCAAAATCCAAAGGAATTCTATGCAGAGGTATCAATTCTCAGCAAGGTTCACCACTTTAACCTGGTACAGTTAGTTGGTTTTTGTGCTGAAAGACGAAAGAGAGCATTAATCTATGAATATATGATGAATGGTTCTTTAGATCAGTGGATATTTGGTACGAAATCAGCTGATTTGAACTGGCAGACTAGACTAAATATTGCAATGGGAGCAGCTAAGGGCATGGCTTACTTGCATGAGGAATGCTCTGAAAGAATTGTGCATCTTGATGTGAAGCCTCAAAACATACTTCTTGACCACAATTTTGAAGCAAAGGTTGCTGATTTTGGTTTGTCTAGATTCATCGACAGGGGCCAGAGTTTTGTGATGACAATGGTAAGAGGAACCCGCGGGTATCTGGCACCTGAATGGTTCACACAAGGTGCCATTAACGTCAAGGCAGATGTCTTCAGCTTTGGGGTTGTTTTACTAGAGATAATTGGATGGAACACTCAAAACATTCTGCAAGAAAGTGGCACCATGTTCAGGCTAAGTGAGACAAACTTTTTGCGCAGTCTACTGGTTGAAAATTTTGGGGATTCATTTGATTTGGAAGAGGCAAAAAGATTGGTTGAAGTGGCCTGTCTATGCGTTCAACATGAAGTTGATGATAGGCCAAACATGTCAATGGTTGTGCAAATGTTAGAAGGCAAAGCGCCAATTCCAGAGATCAAAACTAACCATGGTTTCCGCGGAAATATAAGCACTCAGACACGTGAAAACTTTATGAAACTGCTTGAGTCCAAATCCTCCTTTGCAACATGTTCTGCTACAGTGGATTTAGAATCAAATATAGATCCAAGGTAAGAGGAGATTACAGGAATAACAAACGACAAACGTGATTCTGTCAATGGAAATGTCCATGGAACATCACATGCTGCATTAGCCATAGTATGTAACATTATAATTGCAGATATGTACCATTACTGCAGATATTTAACATTACTGCAGATATGTAACATTCCTTCAGACAAAAAATACCTAGTATGGTGGAAAACATCAACGTAGGGAAATTTGCCTGCGGTTTGAGTCCAGCGACTTTGCACCACTACTGATTTTTTTAATCGGAAAAAATCCTAGCAATAATTAATGAGATTAGAAACTGGGTATACAAACAATGAAACAATGCAATGGATGAGCTAGTTGAAAATTTATCCACTTGCATCACGTATTTGCTCCATTTGAATCGATTGCTGAGCTATTACACGTTCGTATTTCAGGATTATGTAACAAACACGCAAGAACCACTCCAACACCCAAGCTCACATGTGCCTTATAAACACAACCAACACAGAATAACCATTCACGGTAATATGGAAATAAACGTGTTCATGCCTTCCATCTAAAAGTTTCGGGTGCTAACCTCTTTTTAACCATGGCCCTACATGATTCACGAAAAAATGACGCGCCAATGAAATGATTGCCACAATGAAATGCATCAATGGAATGATTGCCACATTTATTACACATGTATGCGACTCGAGCTAATCATATATTCCACATGTGCAAGCATGTGCAAGCATGTGTGACCTTTAAAATTATGTGTGCGCATTAATTAAATGTTAATGACAAGAAGTTCAAATCATTGGCCATTGGATCTAGGGTTGGATGCAACACACTAAAACATTATAATATAGGATATAAAAGTTTCTTAGATATCGTGCTTGGATTTGATTAAATGCTGGACAGGCCTGAAGGGCATGGCCAGCGTTGGGGAAACCTTTTTCCTATTATCGGAAAATTTCCTATGGTTTTCTAACCGAGTCGGAATTTGCAATTTTGAATCGGATCGTTCCTGCAAACAAAATTCACAACCGGATATCATTTCACCATTGTAAAGTTAGCCAGATATGTTTTGAATATTGTTTGCAACTTAGAATTTTTTCTTAGCCATATTTTCCTTGTCTCAAATATGGTTTTCAACTTAGGCCTTTTTCCTTTCTCAGGGAGGAAAAATGCTAGAGTGCTTCTTTTTTCTGCTGAATTTAAACAAGATGGCAAAGTAAGCAGTTTGGCAGCATTACTGATGGTAAGGATATGGATCTTTACTGCAGTTAGATAGAAACAAAAGCCCAGAGTATGGGCCTGGCATGTCATGTAAAATAAGATGTAAAGAAAAAAAAATAAAAAGCGCTATGTTTTTGTGACGTTCCATGTAGTTATACGGTCTACGTCATGTATTTGTACGGGACACGTACAAATACAAGCACGTCACCACGCTACCATGGGGGTATGGAACTTAATTGCAACCTAGGGGGTTACCTTAAAAAGGATTAAATTAGCTATGCTAATTTAACACATTAATAATAATAACCTATAACCTAGGAAATTAGGCTAATTACCATTTGGGAAGGCCACCTTTGTCGATTGGGCAGACATGGGGATTGCCAAGTTTGGATGCCAACTTGACCCTATCCCGGGATTGACTCACGAAGATCGACCAAGGAAGGCCGGAGGAGCGCCATCATACACTGCAGAGAATCACCATAACAAATGTCGTCCACGTGAAGTAACAAATTTGAATTCTCAACTCCCTGGGAGATGGAGGCCCCATGGAAACGAGTCCGGCCGAATTGGTAGGTGGTTATGTGGATTCTAGATAACGCTTGGTTGTGTCCGTTTCTCTGTTCTCTTTGTGATTCAATCATAGAAACTAACCCTTGATTGTACAAGCAAGTTCTCTTTATATTCAATTGGTTTCTACTGAAAGGATGGATTGTTAATTCTTTTTGTTAACTGACTCAAGCGAGGGGATTACGGGGGTAGAGACCTCCGAGCCGTGTATTGTAGTATGCTCCTAGAAATACATGTAGAGTCCTATTAAATGCGGCTGTGCACAAGAACCCCGAGGGTCCTAGATGCTATGGTATGGCTTAGCACCGGACAAGGAACACAAGTGGTGACATGAGGGGTGGGGTCTTGCACGCGAGCATACAAGGCTCTTTGAGACTCCTACGCTGGGCTAGGCTCGAGCAGGGTCACGTAGAGGGCGGGTATGGGTCTCACACTCCTGAAGGTGTAGAGGTGTGATCCGTGCATGGAGCACCCCCGCACTTTGAGTAGATTTAGGGTGAGTAAGTCGGTGCATGCGGATGCAAGGGGGTGGCTGATGTGGCATGTATTCTCTAGCTCACCCATGGAACCATTGTGATTCCCGGAAGGGGCCGCCTCCCGAGCCGCCTCATCGGACCAAAGGCCATGAACCCGGAGTAGGCTCGAGGGTGATGCCCCCGAAGTTTGCGTCTCTCGGGAAGGCTATAGCGAAGCCATAGCATGAATTGACCCATCGCAAAGTGTTGTGAGGGGCGGATGGAGTGGACAACCCTAGCCAATGTTCTATGCCCGATAACGCCATGCCAAGACTTCGGTCTGGCTGATCTCTTGAGGCCCAGCCGTCAGTCGATCCTCACGGGAGTCTGAGCTGGGGTAGAACCTGGGTTCTGGGTGTTTTCTTAGGATTAGATGCATATTCTATGCCGTTGGTATATTAGATGGATGCGCCACCCTTCGTGGTGGTTATTTATGTATATTCATGCTGTGTGCTAACCCTTGTATTCATGCTTCCGCGACGTAGGAGTCCCATTGAAGGCGTGCGGCCGAATGACCCCTTAAGTGTCCTTCTTTCGGGCCTCATTTCATAGATGGCCGAAATAGGCGGAGGGCCCCGCTCATGGTGAGATGATTGCCATGGGAGGGAAAGTCCCCGTATGTGTATCGTCCGAGGGTCGTATATATTCTCGAGCGTCCGCAGTGGTATCAGAGCGTGATTTCGGGTTGCTCGAAATCATAGCACCGGCCAAACACTAACTAAATAGGTAATTAGTTAGGAGGAGGCTAAGTCAATGTGTCGTTAGTTCTCTTTGTTGTTTGGCTTGGTGTTAGGTTAAGTTAATAAATTGTAGCTTTGAAGTGGAGGGGCCAAGATTGGAGGCCTAGCGGTGCCAGTGGGTAGCTCAAATGGCGAAGATGATGGTTCAAATGGGAATGGGCGTGCTCGGAATTACCTAGAAACGAGTCAACTTAGAAAAAAAATGGTCAAGGGCGGGCCCAAAACGAACGGGCGCTTGCCTTTTGTCGCCTCTGCGGTCAAGATCAAGCGCCGAAATGTCTTTGTCGGCCGAACCCGTCGACTTGAGTCAACGCTGGCCCGCCAGTCAACTCGGGCGCCGCTTGCATTTCGACGGCGCTTGAGGCGGTAAGCCCGTGATAATGCCATCGGCGCCTTAACCGTATGTGGCGCTGTATTTCCGCCAGATATTTTTTTAATAATAAAATCTTGAATTTAATAAGAAACAAAAAAAAAAAATTTTTGAAATTTTAAAAGTTAAGTGGCCGTTTAGCAAACCATTTCTTGTCATTTGCTTTTGCTTCCGCGCCTCCAACCACTGAGGCTTCCCTCGCCATCGCCACCGGACCGGACCTTGCTCTTGCGCCCTTGTGCCTTGTGCATCTTAGCCTTTGCCATCCTCTTTGCCGCCACGCCTCACTATCCGCTATGGCCATCACCAAGAGCGCCGGGATCCAACTACCTTGAGCATCATTGGAGATCTCACGCCATGATTGCTAAGCACATGGCTACTGACCAAACCCCTCATTGATATATTCTTAGATGAGTCGGTAAGCGGGGTTTGAGAACAACGATAGGATTCCATATCCTATCTATCACTTCTCGAGAACCATTCTTGATCCATTTGAACCGCCGAACCTCTCCTATACCATTGTTGAGCAACCCGACATGGTCATGATGCTCATTAAATTTTATCCTCCCGAGGGAAGGCCATACAGAGGAAGAAGATATCGGACGCAGGGCCGGCCGTATAGGGGGTTGGGCTGAGGAAGATGATCATAGAGAGATTGAGAGGGCGGACACGGCAGCCCGTGGGAGGGAATCTGGTACCCGGGGATGGCTTTAAGGCCATTGATGGCAGAGCCATTGAGGTTCCCCATACATTTGGGATGAGGATTCCAACAGTTTTGTATGGGGAGAAATCCCCCCGATATCAGTATAGGACTATCGATAACCATTCGGATAGACATGGGTTTTGGCGACCCACCTGCATTCATGCCGAACTTAATCGCCGTGTCTTAGACCCAACTTTTTGCTAACCATTCGTGAAGATCTCGAGGAGGGCCGGGAAGAACGGGAAAAGCTTGAACGAGGAGCGGGACCGGCAAGACCGGAGGGACCAGCAAGATGGAGGAGCATCTGGGAGTGGCGAACCCAAAACCGGATGCATCGTAACCGTTAAGCTCCAGGGGAAGGGAGTCGCCTATAAGGCCGGCGGTATTTCAATACAAGGATAAGTTAAGGACCTCCGGGGCTTTTTTTGGGAAGAAGACCAGCTCCAACAAGGAGGCAGCAGAAAAGTGGACAACCTCGCCTCTTTTGGGGCTAAGATGCGGTCCCCGGCATCGACGGGGTTTACCAGAAGCCCGGGCACGGCGGAAGCCTCACGGGTTCGAAGCCGATGCGGTGGCATTTGGAGATCCGCCAAATTTCAGAAGTCCCGCGGACCGGTCCCGAGAAGCTACAACACCGAGGCTGGTACGGGGAGATCGCGGCAATTTAAGACCGATCTCCGTTTCCGGACCTTTGTAATTTTGGCGCCCAAGAGGTCGAAGCCTACTTGCAGTGGCACTTTTTGGTGACGCCAACCTTTGGCGCTATCCACGCAAAGAGGGTCACCATAATGCCTAAGGATTTAGCCCTCACCGTAGGATGCGGGGGAGCAACCTTAGCCTCGCGGGGATCCGATTTGTACATATTTTTTGTGATAATTAATAAAGAGGCTTTTATTTTGAATTAAAAGTTTAATGTTTTTTTTTATGTTAAATTTAAAATAAAAAAATGCCGAACGTCAAGTTTTTAATAAAAGGGTTTAAAGGGGACTGTAAGGTTATTTTAAACGCTTCTTTTCCCTCTCTCCTCCCTTCTAGCGCCATATTTGCCTTAATCTTGTCTGGCCTGGTACCTTGATGGAGAGAAATGGGATCCATGCAGGTTCCCTTCGACCTGCTGCAGCCTTTGCCATGCCAACGATAGATCTCCTTGCCAATATATCGGCCCGACATCAGGACTTCACCGGATTCCTTGACTTTACATGGAGGAAATGCTTCCTCTCGTGTATTCCTCCTCGGGGATCCTCCCCACTTGTATTTGAGGGGAGATAGTTCGGCAGATGCTAGGCGGGGACACACATGCTTATGACGCCTTGAAGGGGAAACTCCGATGGGGTAAAAACACCTACCGGTGGTCAAGCATCGTGGGCAAAGCAGCCGGAAGCTACTTCGCATTAGCCATCCTCATGGACCAATACGTGGAGGATGAGACCTTGCCAAGAGAGAAGGATTGCTAGGAATCCTCCCGAGGGGGGGGGATGACGAAAGCATATAGGAATGGGCTTAACTTTGCCCGTTGGAAGGAGCTAGCGGAGGAGCTACCACCGCGCCCGCGGACCAATCTATAGGCTTGTCGAGGGTTAGACGGCCTTCCGGTTATTTATCACCAAGGGCAGGAATACCTCCTCTTGGATGATATTATCCGGGACGTATCACGTGGTGGCGGATTTCGACGCCAGCGCAAAGACCATGTACTTTACGAGCTTGCGGAGTATTGTATGGATGATTTCATCGACTTCACTTCTACCGAAGCCGGAGGTGCACCAGCTGCCGCAGTTCCGGGCCGAGACCCTAGAGCCCGGCGGAGACTCTATTACGTCTTCGCGACTGCGGACCGGGGAACCAGCCGAAACTCCGCACTGTGATGCCTTCACACGGCTATGGGACCTCACGCCCCAAACATTAATATGGTTGAGGTTCCCTCAGACTTCGGATGATGAGGGTGAAGATTTATACCATAACCCCGCGCAAGAAGGAGGAGCAGGGGAGCTCAGGAGGAAGAAGTCCCCATGGACTTGGATAAGGAAGTGGCAAGATCCGAGACTTCGCAGAAGGGAAAAAGGCCGGGTAACCACCTTACCCGCAGTTTCTTTTTGTCGCCCCGACATGGGGGCAAGTCCTCTTCATAGCCCCGAGATCTAGGGGCCGTGACAAGCTTCATGGTGGGCCCTCCGCACTCTCTACACCGGCCGCCACAAGAAAGCTTCCCTATCGTGACGTTTACGCATGTACTTCATTGACGGGATCTTGCCCCGACGGCCTTGGGTCAGGACATTGCGCCTTGGATGGGCATGAAGCTCCTCACGGCAGCCCCATTGGCGTTGCTCATCCACCAGGAGGTTGCATCATCAAGGCTGCCACAAGAGACCACAGGGTTACTCTTTGCGACACCGGCCGCCTCCACCACCACCTCCTAGGGCTAAGGATCAAGAGGCAGGGCCTAGTTCCTAGACTAATTTTGCTATGAAAAATGTATATATATATATATATATATATATATGTTTTGCTAATTTTTGTTATATATATACATATGTGTGTTCTGGGATTTTCGATTGGCAATTGAATGGACCATATTGACAAATGGTGTACCTTATTTACTTATTAAATACAAAGTTCTCTTGAGGAGTATTATTGAATTGTGTGTTTTTTTTATGACATCCTCTTCAAGAGCATTAAAACTTTAGAATATAATGGAATTACAAAATGTTCTCTATTCATTCCAACTATGTTGCAGAGGAAACCATTTGGGAATATGAGGAGAGAATCACCGATATGGTTAGGAGGGACGATCCCGGCCGGACTCGTGACTATGGCCGTGAGATATGGTGAATATCCAGTGGGAGGAAGGCTATGAAACCGGAACCATGCCACCAGGGGAACTCTCGACCTCGACAAAGGGTGGAGATAGTTAACATCCTCGGGGATCGAGCTTCGAGGATCTGAAGATGACCTTTGCGGTCGCACAGGACTTTTGGAATATGACCAGGCACGAAGCCTTCGAGGGCGCCAACGACCACCTTTGGCAACTCTTTTTATGCGAAGGCTCTTTAACCTTCGATTATCAGCCCAACATGGGAGTACCAAGCAATCATTGTCCAAGCTTTCTGGGCACGCTTATAAACTTCGTCCCGAAGTAGATGCGGAGAGTACCCCTTACGCGATCCTCAGACCCTTAGCCAACCCCTAGGCTTGGTCTCTTCCGTTATGTTTTAGTTGTTGTGGTTTGTTGTGTGCAAGTAGAACTTTAAAAGTTTCCATTGTATCATACCTACTTTTGTCTCAATCCATGTATCAATCAACCCGTTGTTGTACTCAACTTGAATGAAATACAAATATTGTTTTTACGTTTGTATATATTTTTGTCTCGATTAACTTAAAAAGGGATTGTACATTAATGTAAATGCTTTATATATTCATGAATGCTTCCTATAGGCGGTGTACATAACGCTTGGCATAAACACCTCCAACGCCGGAGGGCTCACCTGAGCAGGAATTGATGTTAATGAAAAGGCAACTTCGGCGAAGTTCTGTGCTTATGTGTTGCATACCAATCCACCGCCACATACCGGAGGACGGACCGGAATTACCTCGACCATTGAGTCCACTGGCAGACAATGCCATCTCCTCCTGAGCTAGCCTTGTACCTGCATGCGAGGAGGACTCATGCTAAGCGTCATGGGGGGTTCCTCTAAGGATAGCCGCTTCCTCACATTCAACCACCGGGTTCTTCGGGGTCCCGCTATCCAGGCGGTGACCATTCAAAGGCGTAAGGATAAGGAATAAGAAAAAACCGTTGATACAGCCATCACTAGTATATGGAAGAACCAGGAAGTTGGCTCGGTTTGATGGGAAATCCAGGAGGCTTGAATGCGGAATCTTGGTTGGACGAAATGAAGGAATTCGGAAGTCCTATGGAATGACAGAGAAAGATACTGGGAAGGTCGCCACCACGAACCTTACCGGAGCTGCCCGATTTGGTGGAAGGGTTACGCATGAGCTAAACACCGGATAGGAGCGGATGCAAGTTCAGGAAGTTTGCTAAGGCTTTTAAATGCATTACGTGCCTGCGCTCGCACAAATGCCAAGCATTCGAGACCTTCTACTGGGTTGGAGCGAGAAGGGCATGTCCGCAGGAGGCACCGGCGAATTCATGCGTTTGAGGTTTATGCGATGCGGAATGAATGAGAAAAGAGAGTAGAGGGCTACATTGAAGGGTTGGCCCCATCCATTAAACGAATGGTCAAGGCCATCGACCCAAAGTCGCGAATGGAGGCGGAAGCTAAGGCATTAAGCCTTGAGGAAGACACGCCAAGGAGCCGCGATCCTGACCTGCTCCTTACTCGCCGCCACGGCCGACCGTCCACACCTTACAAACCCGTTAAGCCAAGTCCGGGCCCCTCTCAAAGACAATTCTTATGGCCGCCAGAGAAGAAAGTCGCCTTTAGCACGCCCGGATAAGCGAGAACAATGCTGGTAAGGAAGTTCGGGGCCTCTTACAGTCCATCCCTAAAGAGGCCGAAGAGAACAGCTCCGGCCGAGATAAGGCATGCTACGGTGCATGAGGCCTGGACACTTCGTGCGCAATTGTCCCCGTCGTCGCCAGATCGCCTCGAATCGCCATGGCGACTGGATTGGGAAGATTTGGAGTCCAATCTTGCTGCGGAGGACGAGGCTCCCCGAAAGTACATTCATGGTGCGTCTCATATTCTTGCCGCTATAGAAACAAAAGTTTGAAAAGTCACCTATACATTATTTCTACAATAGGCCAAGTAGGCGGTAAGCCCTTCATAATTTTGATGGACCACGGGTGAAATGATAATTTTGCTTCTCCTAGAATGGCCCGAATGCCGCAAATGGAAGCGTTGAGATCCCGGACCTAAGCCGGTCACATTAGCTAGCGGTAAGATCCGGACACACTCATGGCCGTATTAACCTTAAAATCGGTTACCCGGGTGCACCGGTTGCCTTGGGTGCCGAGTTAATGGACATTGGCAAATATGATCTTATTGTGGGAATGGGTTTTTAGCGTCTGCCGGGGCCCACATAGATCGTGGAGAAGCGGGGAGGTCACCTTCAACGCCGCTAATGGAGCACGATGTGGCGATAAAAGGTGATTCATTACACTCCGCTATCGATCAATGTCAATAAAGCGACTAGGAAAAGCTATGCGAGGAATGAACTCCTTTGCCTCATTAAACTTGCTTCCATTGAGTCGGACTCCAAACAAATGGCAAGTAATCGACGCCTTTACCATCGGACATTGCTACCCTTCTTGAGAATTTAGCGATCTTTTTCCAGATGAGATCCACAAGCTTCCTCCTTTCGGGAGGGGTGGAATGTGAGATAACTCTTGAACAAGGTTACTAAGCCTACCGGCCAAAGCCCGTGACCGAATGAGTCCTGGGAGTTAGCGAGCTTAAGCTTGACTACAAGAGTTCTTGAATCAGGGTTTTATTCTGCCCCGATGTTTCACCATTTGGCGCTCCTATTCTTTTGTCAAGAAGAAAGATGGCTCCTTAAGGATGTGTATTGATTATAGGCAACTCAATAAGCATACCATCAAGAATCGCTATGCTTTGCCTAGGAGGCGGATGATCTTATGGACCGGTTACAAAGGGGCAAAATATTTCTCAAAGGTTGATTTAGCTCAGGGTACCATCAGATAAGGATAAAGGAAGAGGACATCCATAAGTGCGCTTTTCGTATTTTAGATATGGGCATTATGAATTCACCGTCATGCCTTTTGGATTGACCCAACGCCCCTGCGTTTATCGCGGTTGATGAATGACATCTTATGCCAATACTTGGATGACTTTGTTGTCATTTTCTTTGATGACATTCTCATCTATAGTAAAACCTTGCAGCAACATGAACAACATAACCCGATTAGCTTTGCAAAAGCTAAATCGCCATCGACTCTTTGCCAAGTTCTCTAAATGCAAGTTCGCAACTCAGGGTAGACTATTTGGGGCATATTATCTCAGCAGGAAGGCTCTGAGACCTGACCAAGATAGAAGCGGATAAAGGATTGGCCCATTCCAGCTAATGTTTGAGGTCCGGAGTTTCTTGGGACTCGCAGGATATTATCGGAAATTTGTTAAGGATTTTGCAACAATTGCCGCAGCACCTCTTACTAATCTCACAAGGCATGAAAGTAAAGGATTGGATGGAACATTGGAAAACAAAAGTCCAAGTCGGCTTCGAAGCTCAAGGATGCCTTAACATCTGCACCGGTCCTTACCTTGCACGATCCTGAAAAGGATAAATCGGTAGCCACCGATGCTAGTAAGATAACCTCTTGGTGGAGTTCTAATGCGAGGAGGGAGAGTTGTTGCTTACGATTCAAAGAAGATGAATGATCGGAGGCAGCGATATCCTACCCATGACCAGGAGTTCTTGGCGGTTGTTCGTGCTCTCAGATTTGGAGACACTACCTTCTTGGTAGAAGATTTCAGCTGGATGCGGATCATCGGAATCTAAAGCTATTTATCCACCCACCAAATCTGAATCTCGTCGTATGATGGATGGAATTCCTCGAGGAATATGACTTGAGATTGTATACAAGCAGGAAAGCACAATGTGGTTGCGGATGCTTTGTCCGTCATCCCTTCATAACCCGGACCCATTGTAATGCCATTTCCACACTCACCGGCCGAGTTTGGGAAGGCAGATAGAACAGACCGGCCCACGGATCCCGAATTACGCAGAATGTTTGGGAAAGTTTGGGTAAGGAAGCCCATACCAATAGAGAACGTGAAGCATTCCGTTCATATAAGAAAGAGGGCAATTTATTATATTACAAAGATAAGTTGTGTGTTCCAAATGACTTCGTGGGTGCGAAAAGCTGATTCTCCATGACACTTTAACAATGACCCTATAGCGGGACATGCGGGTTTTATGAAAACTTACTTTAAGATCCGCTCCAGCCTATTTTTGGCCTTCGATGAAGAAGGATATTGCTAGGTACATCAAGCAATGTCGGGGTTTGTCGACAAACCAAAAGGAAGAACAATTAAGAGTTCAGGGGAGTTGCAACCTTTGGATGTCCCCAACGCCAAGTGGGAAGTCATAACCATGGATTTCATTGTGGGCCTTCCACGCACTCTCCGTGGATATGATGCCTTAATGGTCGCGGGTCGACAAATTATCAAAGATGGCTCACTTCTGCCATGTCGCACCACGGACACCGCCGACACCGCCTTGCTCTTTGCAAAAGGAAATTTTCAGGTTGCACGGGATGCCGAGTAATTGTATCGGATAGGGATCCTAAGTTTATCGATTGCATTACGGAAAGATTTCTTCGCCACCATCCGGACCAAGCTTGCCATGAGTACACCTACCATCCCTCGACAGGATGGTCAAACGAGAACGTGTCAATCGTATTATCGAAGATATGCTACGAAGCTATGTATGGAGTAAACAGTCACAATGGGTGGATTATATTTACTTGGTAGAATTGCCTATATAAAATTTAAAAGCGGGAGTCTTCTAAAAATGTCTCCCTTCATGATAAATTATGGCTATCAATGTCTTACTCCGGACCGTGGCATAACCCCTCGTTTCTAAAGTGGAGTCTCTCAACAACTCCTTTTAGAAATGCAGGCCCTTGGTGGAGGAAGTTCGGGGCTACTTATTGGCCGCGAAGGTCCCGAAGAGTCTAGCGGATAAGGACCGAACCCCACCGGATCTTCAGTGTGGGCGAATCGGTTTGGCTTAAGATCAAAAGTAAAACAAGCCAAGCTTAAAATTGGTAATCAGAAGAAGTTGGCACCCGGATGTGGCCGGGCCGTTCAAGATTGCGAACGCGATGGGAGAACAAGCATATCGCTTGGACCTGCCACCCCGCTTTGAAGATCCACAAGGTCTTTCACGTGAGTCTTCGAAGCAACACACCTGACCCGGAGGAGGTTTTGGATACCCCAACTCTCCTAGAAATGACTTAAGAGCATTTGGAAATAGTGCCCGAAGCTCTTCTTGATCGAGCTTACAAAGCGGACGGAAAGGACTCAAATGTTACAATACTTGGTCAAGTGGAAGCACTTACCGGTTGAGGATGCTACGGGTGATGAAGATAGACCTTGAGAAGCACTATCCCGGACTTCATGCGGGAATCTCAAGGCCGCACCATCAACGATGCTATCAACCCCGCTCCCGGTAAGCTTGAAGGCTTGATTTACGAGAATCATGTTCTAGAGGGGTAGATGCATCGTATATGATAATAATAACCGATGATGAGATCACACCGTGTTCTCTAGGGCGTGGTGTATTGTTGATGTTGACATGACCGCTAATTGCTAGAAAGGCATCTAGTAAATAGACTGCGTTCATTAGGCTATCTGGGGGAACTCAACCATTCCTTATGCCACAATGAATTGCAAGCCGTACATGATAGATTCCCTTCTAGATATTTTTTCTTTTTATTTGTAGGGGGGTGGTCCTTCAACCACAACTTAATCATATTATTAACCTCTGTGTATATGGTTGTGTGCGGGCCAATGAACAAGTCGTCACCGCCTTGTATAGAGGGTTGCCTGATGACCCAACTTTTCCGTATTGGTTTTGTCTACATGTATGAATTCTGTTGTCAGAATGTTTTAAATCGGACTTCGGTCCTAAACTCCTTTGATGATAAGTTCGTATCGGGCACCCTGGTGCTTGTACTTTGATATTTTAACTTCAATGTATTACTATCCGAACTACTATAATCTCAACGTATTAATGTTATATTCTTAACTTCATTTTCTAATTCGCTTCAATGATATGTCTTGAATTAACTAACCCCAATGTCGAGGACAAACATTATTTTTAAGGAGGGGAGAATGACGTTCCATGTAGTTATACGGTCTACGTCATGTATTTGTACGGGACACATACAAATACAAGCACGTCACCACGCTACCATGGGGGTATGGGAACTTAATTGCAACCTAGGGGGTTACCTTAAAAAGGATTAAATTAGCTATGCTAATTTAACACATTAATAATAATAACCTATAACCTAGGAAATTAGGCTAATTACCATTTGGGAAGGCCACCACTGCCCCAATCGATTGGGCAGCATGGGGATTGCCAAGTTTGGATGCCAACTTGACCCCTATCCCCTGGGATTGACTCTGAAGATCGACCAAGGAAGGCCGGGGAGCCGAAGCGCCATCATACACCGCAGAGAATCACCATAGCGACCGTCCCCGTGAAGTAACAGCTGAATTCTCAACTCCCAGGAGATGGAGGCGCCCCATGGAAACGAGTCCAGCCAGAATTCAGGTAGGTGGTTATGTGGATTCTAGATAACGCTTGGTTGTGTCCGTTTCTCTGTTCTCTTTGTGATTCAATCATAGAAACTAACCCTTGATTGTACAAGCAAGTTCTCTTTATATTCAATTCTCGGTTTCTACTCCGAAAGGATGGATTGTTAATTCTTTGTTAATCGACTCAAACGAGGGATTACGGGGGTAGAGACCTCCGAGCGTTGTATTGTAGTATGCTCCTAGAAAGCGCCCTGTAGAGTCCTATTAAATGCGGCCTGTGCACAAGAACCCACCGGGTCCTAGATGCTATGGTATGGCTTAGCACCAGACAAGGAACACAGTGGTGACATGAGGGGTGGGGTCTTGCACGAGCATACAAGGCTCCCCGAGACTCCCTACAATGGGGCTAGGCGATAGCCGGTCACGTGGAGGGCGGGTATGGGTCCGACACTCCACGGGTGTAGAGGTGTGATCTGTATGGAGCACCCCGCACTTTGAGTAGATTTAGGGTGAGTAAGTGGATGCACGGATGCGGGGTGGGCTGATGTGGCACGTATTCTCTAGCTCACCCATGGAACCCTTGTGATTCTGGAAGGGGCGCCCCGGCACGCCTCATCGGACCAAAGCGTCATGAACCTGGAGTAGGCTCAGAGGGTGATGCGAAGTTTTGCGTCTGGGAAGGCTATAGCGGCCATAGCATGAATTGACCCATCCGCAAAGTGTGCACGGAGGGGCGGGGATGGAGTGGACAACCCTAGCCAATGTTCTATGCCCGATAGCGCCATGCCAAGACTCGGTCTGGCTGATCTTTTGAGGCCCTACCGTTAGTCGATCCTCACCCGGAGTTCGAGCCGGGGTAGAACCTGGGTTCTGGGTGTTTTCTTAGGATTAGATGCATATTCTATGCCGTTGGTATATTAGATGGATGCGCCACCCTTCGTGGTGGTTATTTATGTATATTCATGCTGTGTGCTAACCCTTGTATTCATGCTTCCGCGACGTAGGAGTCCCATTGAAGGCGTGGGCCGAATGACCCCTTCGTGTCCTTCTTTCGGGCCTCATTTCATAGATGGCCCGAAATAGACGGAGGGCCCTGCTCATGGTGAGATGATTGCCATGGGAGGGGAAAGTCCCCGTATGTATACGTCCGAGGGTCGTATATATTCTGGGAGCGTCACAGTTTTGCTACAAGTTTTGCATTCCCGTTATCCATCTAGTTTGGCTTCTCTGCTAAAAGAAGCTTATGCCTGTTTGTTTATCCGACTCCCAAATATGGTTTTACATTCTTATGCTGCAAAATTTCGCCAGAGATTACCCATCAGCCAAATTTTTGCACGAAGAGTATAGAGCTGAGTATAGAGTCGCATACAATTTGGTCATGCCGATTTGCCCTTATCTAGTCCTCCATGTGAAATTGGGACATCACAAATTTGGATGGATGCCTTAATGACCGGGAACCGGGTTCTAGAAATTCGAATAGTCGCGAATGGCGTGGCTTAAAATAATCTTGATCCTCTAGCCAAGAAAGAACAAAGCTGGATTTCTACAAATAATAAATTAAACTCAGTTAAGGAAAAGGATTACATGTTTACCTTATAGAGCTAAACTCTGGCAGTAATAAGATGAACATGGTCTATTGCAAAGCACTTTCTGGATCTCAGTTATACTCCAGCTTTGTGTGGTTTAGCTAGCTCCCAATCCATCCTGGCTTTTAAAAGTAGACGCCCTTGCATAAAGCTTGATGGGCAACCGTCTAAATGCCAGTTCTACAACTCTAGCACAATGGATCTCATGCTAATCTATCAGGAACTGTCGGTGGGTCTGCTGCAGCTGCTAATCCGTTTCAAAAATGTGTCTTGGGTGGGTTAATTCCGCTGGTGCATCTGTAAAACCCTTCAATCCTTCCGCAACCGCTTGTTGTGTTAAAACTGGAGATTTCCGGGTAGCGTAGGCATGTTCCCTCCCTTTGTTTTTGTTTATTGCATTTAATTTTGACCGCTGACATGCTAGTAAATGCCGGTTTGTGCTTTCCCAGTCGGCCAATTTCTAAAAATACACAATTTTTGTGCGGAACAGGTTCCGCCAGTTTGCCATGTTAGACGGTGAGTTGGCAATTTGAAACGGAAAAGTTGCCTTTGCCCCGGAGTTTCCCCAACGCTGGGCATGGCATTTGCCCTCTATGGCTTCGAGTTGGCAACACTAAAAAAATAGTGTGGTCATAGGATTAATATACTGATGTTAGTGTGAGCATAGGGCCTTGTGTCATTGTAGGATTAATATGCTGCTGGTATTGTGCTATCTTAACATGTGCTAGTGCACCCATATCCCAGAGTTTGCTAAGGAAGCATGCATCAAGGTACTACCGCAAGTGATTGTGATCATCTTCAGATTGGACATGGACGCACCTGTGTGCCTAGACATTCCATCGGAAGAACCACTGAGTTTGCTTTTCCTTCCAACAGGTTTTAAGATGATGTGAATCCAACGCCATAATATAAGCCTGGTTGGAGAGACGAGCATCACCCATACCGATCACTTTCAAAAGTAAATGGTATGGTAGTTTAATGAGGCCCTTTGAAGGGGTAAGAAGCCTGTCTCCTGCAACAGAATCTGATATAGGACTATGGACTTCACCTGAAGTGCTCGAGCTAAGAATGTCTTCTACACTCGCTCCAGATTATTCCAGATGCCAGGAGATATCACCGGGCCCAAGACCTCAACTCCATATAAGAGAACACGCTCTACCAAGGCCCGAAACAAGTGCGACTGATGGCCCCAGGCATATAGCTCTACTTTGTGACTACGTACTCCATGGCAAACAGTGATTTCCAGCCTGCTTTGAGCGCAACCGGATGGAAGCATTCTGCAAGACGTCGCATGCGACGTCTAGTATTTTTTATTTTAATTTTATTTAATTTACTAATTTTAACTAATATTAAGATATACTAGTAATGGTGCCCAGCGTTGCTGGGCATAAGTTGAGAGCCTGTAAATGCTTTGGGATGCAGTGAGAAAAGCCCTATCCCTTTCCCTTTCCCTTTTGCTCTATCCCGCATTTCATTTTTCCTTATTTTCTCTATTTTTTCTTTTCTTTTCCTTTTTTTTCTCGTCTTTCTCACATGTTTCCTTGTTTTCCCATTTTCCTTATAACCCTTTTCCTTCCCTTTTTCCTTTCTCCACCTTTTCCCTTTTTTTTCTTTGCCCTTTTTCCTCTTTTTTTTTTATGCCTTCTCTTTTCCCACCCTTTTTCCATGTCTTCCCTTTTCTCAACCTTTTACTCTTTCGCCTTTTCCATGCCTATTTTCCCTTCTCTTTCCTCCTTTTCCCCCTTTTTTCCTCCTTTTTGTGTGCCCTTTTCCCTTCCATTTTCTTTTCTCCCTCAGTTTTTCCATTTTTTACCTTCCCTTTTCCATCTCCTCACCCTTTCCCTCTTTCCCTTTTCCATGTTCCTTTTTTCCCTTTCCCCTTTTCCATTTTCCTCATTTCCTTTTTCCCGTGCCTCTCTCTCTTTCCCCCCTTTTCCATTCTTTTTTCTTTTCTATTTCCCTTTTCCATGCCCTTTTTCCCACCCTTTTCTTCTTTCTATTTTTCCCGTGCTTCCTTTTCCTCCTTTTCCCACCCTTTCCCTCTTCCCGTGCAATTTTCCCTTCTTTCAACCCTTCCTTTTTCTTTTCTCTTTTCCTTTCCTCATGTCCTTTTTCCCTTAAACCATCTGCCTTCAAAAGAGTAGCTTACAACCTAAAAATTGTATTCATTGATGTTATTTAGTGGCTCCTTTGCTTTTACGCAAAATTGGCATTAACAACGCATCATCTCCAGTATAACACATTGTTGCTAAAGCCTAATTTCTTTGTATAGCTTAGCTATAATATCCCAAAACTTGTCAATCCGATTTTTTTTCTTGTTTTTTTTTATGTTTGCTTGATATTATCCCTAAAACAACTTCATAAGAAGATATTAGAACGCTGGTGTCTCATTTTTTGTAATGCAACTGAAAAAAAAAAAATTATCTCGAGCATTTCACTAAAAAATGTATGTGCACCACTTAATAATTTCCCACAGTTAGATTTTCATTAAGGCAGACATCAATTGGAACATTTCAAATGGATAACCAGACTTTTGCATCCCAGACATAATATTTTTCAACATAAAATGATGGATATTCTATGAATTTGCTCAAAAATCTTTTTAATTTTTGAGCAAGATAGTATTTCCCAAGTAATTGTCAAGGTTGCACTAAGAAAGGGAGAGAAGGGGATGCACAACGATATCCGAGAGTGCAAGCTACCAAAACAAAGGAAAAATGGAATTGTATTCAATGTTGTGTATCAATACATGAACTACAATGATATAAACAAAATGGGGAATAGTATTAGCCATTTTCCCACTACCCACTAATAACAGCCGTTACTTAGTTAGGTTGGTGCTCAGTGCTGATAAGGTGCTGATTCTGTTCAGTTCAACACTTTTTTAGCATCACTATACTGAGTGCTGAGTCACTGCTTCAGCACGTCTAACAAGATAGGGGTCTCGCACATATATCTTGACACTCCTCCTTGATGAGAGATCACCATCTCCATGCTCAACCTCTTCCTCCTGGAGATGAGATCTGGAACCTATCAAGACCAATATCAAGTCGGTGTCGCTCAAAAAGCTCATGAACTAAAGGCTTGGTCAAGAGATCTGTTGTATTGCCACATGTGGGAATATGCTCAATCTGAACCTGTTTATTAGCCACAATGTCCCTTACAAAATGATAATGCTTGGGAATATGCTTACATTTTAGATGCCGAACTTCAGCGGAGCACCAATCAATGCCATCTTTGTTATCCATAAGCATCCTTCCTGTTCCAGGAGTGCATTGCCCAATGCCGGCAAGAAAGTCCTTCAAACCAATGATCTCATAGGTTGTTGTAGATGCTACAACATACTCCGTTTCAGTGGAAGAAAGAGGTACATGACCCTGTTTCTTGCTGATCCAAGCAATGGCAACACTGACAAGCAAAAAACAAATGCCGGATGTAGACCTAGAGTTGTCTAGCACATCGCTAAGTGAGGAATCAATGTATGTCAGCAATGAAAAAGCATCATTATTGCTGCGATATGTAAGGCCATAATCAGCAGTATCCTTTAAGTATCGGAGAATATGCTTGGCCATTTCCCAATGCTTATGCCCTGAATCTGCCAAAAATTGGCTGAGAGCTATAACAACAAATGCAATATCAGGTTTGGTCAAACCACGTAATACATGAGGCTGCCAGTCAATTGCCAAAATGGAACTTTTGCCATTGAAGACGCTCAACGTCAGATTGTGGACAATTTTTCTTGGTAAGAAGAGAACCTGGATCCATAGAAATTTTAGATGGATTGCAATCATTTTTTTCGATGTACTTCTTTTGAGAGATATAAAGAATTCCTGTGTTCCAGTCTCTTGCAATTTGCAAATCCAAACAATAGCGAGCTTCACCCAAGTCTACTATTGAAAACTTAGCAGCAAGCTTTGTCTTGAATTCAACAATGTGCTCATTATTGTTGGCTATGAGCAAGGAATCATGCACATACAAAGCAATGATGAGTAAGAACTTGCCTTGATGACAGATGTAGACATTAGAATCAGCCTCAATAGGCTAGAATCCATGGTCTTTGAAGAAAGAATATATGGTTTTGTACCAAACACGTGATGCTTACTTCAACCAGTGCCTTTGTCAATTTGCATACTAAATGCTCAGCACCAGGACATAACCCTGAGGTTGCTTCATATATATTTCTTCATCAAGTTTGCGATCAAGAAATGTTGTTTTGACATATGTTTGATGAATCTCAAGATTATAATGAGTAGCAAATGCAAGAAAAATGCGAATGCTCATCATTTTGACCATTGGAGCAAATGTTTCCAGGTAATCAATGCCATATTGCTGGCGGAAACCCTATGCAACCAAGCGTGCTTTGTAATTCTGATGGTGCCATCAGGATGGAGCTTACATTTATAGATCGATTTGTTACCAACGACCTTCCAATCATGAGGACGTGAAACCAAATTCCAAGTGTCATTTTGAGTAATAGAATCCATTTCATGGTCCATTGCTTGCTGCCAATGAGGTGCAGCAGCACATGAAATAGCTTCACGATAGCTGGTGGGTTCATTGATAATAGCAGCACCACAAAATTCCATAATGTTGGGCATAATTTCAGTATAGAAGGCAAACCTTTGAGGAGGAAAACGTTTTCTTTTTCCTCGACCAAGTTCTTGTTCAACTCTTCCTTGATCAGGATGATTAAAATCACCTCCTGGATCAAATGGGTCAAGATCTCCTCTTTGATCAGATGTGTCAAGATCTGTGCCATGATCAGGAAACATGGGTGTTGTGAGCGCTGCTGGTGTTGGAACCCTGTAGGTGCTAGAACTGTTATAGATGTTGGAACTTCTACAGGTGTTGGAATATCTGAAATTGAGTCCCATGGATTAGAAGCTACAGCATCATCTATTATCGATGCAGAGGTATCAATAAATTCCACACTAGGAGTTCTTGAACCTTGCTGAAATGCCGAAACATCTTCATGGAAAATAACAGCTCGACTAACACAAAGCTTCTTGGTATCCGGATCAATCAACCTATAACCATGCTTGCACTGGTCAGACAAACCAACGAAGATCATTTTCTTGCTGGTATGCTTAAGTCTTGCGGTTAACTTTGGGAATAAGTATAAAGGCAGCACATCCACGTGAGAAAAATTTGGGTTAATGCCAATGAAAGCTTGTTCAGGAGTCTGATTTTTCACACTATTGAGAAGGTTAATGAGTATCTTACTGCTTCAGCCTAAAATTGAATGAGTGTTGAGGATTGGGCGAGCAAGCAATGTGCCATGTCAATAATGTTGCAGTTCTTCCGTTCAGCAACGCAATTATGTTACGGAGTATGAGGCTCGGTAAGTTGGACCTCAATACCATGATCATCACAAAAATGATTGAATGCATGATTGGTAAATTCTCCACCATTATCAGATCTGAACTTCTTAATCCGATTGGTTACTTGATTTTCAACAAGTGCTTTTCATTCATGGAATTGGGCAAATGCATCAAATTTTTGCTTCAAGAAATAGACCCGTGTTTCCTGCTCAAGTCATTAATGAATGTCAAAAAATAATAGGCATTCGAGAGAGAAGAAACATGAGTTGGACCACAAAGATCCGTGTGTACTAGTTCAAGAAGAGCAGTAGCACGAGATCTAATGAGATTAAATGATTTGCGATGCTATTTTCCCAATGTGCAAGCCTTACAACTTGCAAGAGTAGGGTGTTGATGAAGATCAAAACCTTCTACAAGTTGGGGCAGCTGGTTGAGTGCTCTAAGACTGATGTGTTCAGGCTTCTTATGCCATAAATCACAAGTACCATTACCAATAGCTATAACAACAACTTAGTCAGCATATTCTTATACCAAATGGTAGAGATTATCTGTACGAATAACACGAGCAAGTCTCTTTCCTGTAAGTTTGTTGTGAACAATGCAGTCTTCACTATCAAAGGAAATTATCCCATATCAATAAGACGTACAACAGAAATCAGATCTTTGCGCAAAGTAGGAGCATGTATTACCCCTTTTAGAGTGAAAATACCAAGGCTAGTAGGCACTTGAATGTTACCCATTCTGCAGATTTGATGCTCACTATTGTCTTTTTTTTTTTGAAGGCAAGGTTGGTGGGACTTGCACCCACCCACGTCTCCCACCCGATGGTAGCTAGTGGGTTTTGAATCCTGATGCTCACGATTGTCACCAATTTGAAGAATGGGATTGGAAGAAGTAGGTCTGAAATTTTCAAACCAATCTTTGTGCCAACTAATATGAGCTGTAGCACCAGAATCCATGATGAAGTCGATAGAGGGTGGGCTGCCACTTGTTTACAAAGATAGACATGATCCCGCCGCAAGGAACCACATTAGCTACGCTTCTTCAACAATTTGGGCTTGACATTGATTGAAGCTTTGTTTGTCTTCAAATCTTTCAGTTTGTGCTCAAGATCCTTCATCTTCTTCCTACATTCCGTTGCGAATTGACTGCCTTTCTTGCAATAGCCACAAGACTGTTGCTTGTGTGTTGTGTCTTTGTTGGACCCTTGAAGGCGTTGCTGCTACTGTTATTCTTTTTTTCTTAGGTTTTTCATTCCCTTTTTCATAGGATTTAGGCTCAGAATGACTGCAGAGAAAGCATTGTGCTCGTCTTTGATAATCCCAGCATCTTTCCTCATCATAATCTCCTCATTGACAGAAGCGATTGCACGATTGAGATCCATGTCGGCAATTTGCATGAGATTCCTGTGCAAAGCATGGAAAGAATTGGGTAAGGATCTAAGAAAGAAGAATAATTGCAATGAAGGAGAGATCTTATTCTCTTCTCCAGAGGCTTCAATCTGCCGAAAGATGTTCTTCATGCAACAGCGATTTGTCAAAACACTAGGTCTCTTCCAAATAAGATATTCACCACTTCAGCATATAAATGCCCAATTTGTGTATGGGTCTTCTTTTCATGCTCTTGGATGAGAGCATTCTAGAAATCATGGCCATTCTTCTTCTGAACCTCATGAAGAAGAGATTGAGCAACAAAAAGCCCAATTGTAGCCATTTTCTTGTCATCCCGGCGTCGCCAAGCATCAAGAACAGATTTATTCTTGCCATCTGATGCAAGCTCGGGTGCTGGTTATTGGCCACTAACAATTCCCCAAACTCCTTCAAATTTTTAAGAATGAGAGTCATTCTTTTTGTCAAAACACTAGGTCTCTTCAAGTAAGATATTCACCACTTCAGCATATAAATGCCCAATTTGTGTATGGGTCTTCTTTTCATGCTCTTGGATGAGAGTATTCTAGAAATCATGGCCATTCTCCTTCTGAACCTCATGAAGAAGAGATTCAAACAACAAAAGCCCAATTGTAGCCATTTTCTTGTCATCCGACGTCGCCAAGCATCAAGAACAGATTTATTCTTGCCATCTGATGCAAGCTCGGGTGCTGGTTATTGGCCACTAACAATTCCCCAAACTCCTTCAGCCTTAAGAATGAGAGTCATTCTTCTTTCCATTGCTGAAAACCTGCATCGAAGATTTGAATCACACGACTGCCAGGGAAGGTAATCTGGTTGTACCTTGCATCCTTCTCCATTGTTGTGTTGATCTTGAATCAATCTCAGTATACTTAGTGCTCTGATACCATATCAAGGTTGCACCAAGAAAGGGAGAGAAGGAGATGCACACCGATATCCACGAGCGCAAGCTCCCAAAACAAAGGCAAAATGGAATTGTATTCAATGTTGTGTATCAATGCATGCTGTACAATGATATAAACAAAAGAGTCATAGCTAAGAATAATGTGAGCTATTTACCCACTGCCCACTAATAACAGTCGTTACTTAGTTAGGTTGATGCTCAGTGCTGATGTGGTGCTGACTCTGTTCAGTGTAGCACTTTCTCAGCACCACTATGTTGTGCTGAGTCACTGCTTCAGCACATCTAGCAAGATGTTGGTCTCGATATCACGAATATCTTGTCAGTAATCGCTTCAAATTCAGTCATCTTCAAATGAACGAATCAAATTCTTCACACTAAGGCCTTTAAAAATATCCCTTGTTCTTGTTTTTTTGTTTTGATATGCACAATTTCCTATTATGTTTTTGTAGTCACGAATTTTCTTGATGTATATAGGATAGGTTCGGCTATTTCTAGGCGGAAAAGAGATCCGTAATGCCCAACTCAAGGTTTCTTAGTAGTTTAGGCCATTTACGATTAGGCTTCAAGAAATTTTGAAGCTCAAGTATTCCGCAGGTTGACAAAAACAAAAGCTCATGTTGCTCATGTTGCTCTCTCAGATGACGATGTAGCACAGCCACAAGACTCCCTGTTCGAATTCAAAGCTCCTCCTAGTGAAAATGTTAAGCGAAACTTACACAAGAAAGCTTGTACATCCTAAAGGAGAAAGAAACTAATGGATGAGGGACACTTGAGGGCAACACATACAAAACATTGTTGTCTTCAACGCTATTTGCTAAAGATTGGACTTAAAGAATTAAGATTGATTCGTGACAACTACAGTTCAATGACTTTGTTAGAACAAAGGGGCTACTTAGCCTTCAATATTCGTCCAAATTATGGTGACAAGTTTACTTACACAGCTGGTGGCCATATCGTCTGTCAAACGGCCTTTAAAATGGTTCATGCTTTAGGCAGCAGAGGGCTTCACCGCCTGAAGAAAAGGCTTGACAAGAATCCTGGCATTAACGACTACTGCCATTCGGGAAGTATATCCAGAATTCATGCCCTTCAATGTGTTTCTTGGATAGAAGGCTTCTTCAAAGGAGTCTTGCGATAAACTACCTAACAACCCTATGTATCACTTGGTGACAACTTCACCTAAGCGCGGAAGTCTACAATAATTATAAGGATTTGTGTGTTGAGGCTAAAGAGCATAAAATGCTACTCTTACTTTATCGTGCTCTAGAAAAAAAGAATTTTCCCGTGTGTCTATTCCTAGAAAGCACCGAATGTTTGTTTGTGCTACATGCTCAATTAAAAGCTCGGAGGGCCGGATGCAAGGACACTTCACACTAAAAGTAAGCTTCCACAAGCGTATATTGCTTAGTTCTAGTCAATGGTAGGTTTTTTTTCTTGAACATATTTTCATTTCGGATGCATTAAAGAAAAACCGAACAACAACAGGACAAAGCTCTAGAGAACAACAATCTTTGGAAAGGAGAAAATCGACAAAACAGGGAAACTCTCTTGCAAGGCATTCTTGAACTATCCAAACATTCATGCTGATCCAAAGGGAATTCCCACTCAATTAAAAGTGCCTTGGATGAGAACAAGCGTCTTTGCCAATGCTTTTCGATTGGGAGTTATAGTTTGGAGATGGTAAAAACAGGAGTGGAAAGGAGAGCAAAGTCTAAAGCAAATACTAGTATCATAGATCTAGCTGAAGTAAAGGTTCTTGCATATGACTTTGTTCTGACTGCTGCTAATAAGTTAAGTGTGATCACTCAAACTTTAATAAGGTCGGCATGTGGATTAGATAAAGAACCTAAAAAAGTTGCTAAAAAAGATGATGATGAAGACTCACGGGTAGATAGTGAGGAAGAAGATCGTTCGAGTACATCCAGTTTTGAGAGTGAGGGTGAGGATGAAGGCTCTACTGATCAAGGACTAAACGAGTCTGAGGATGACATGCATCCTGATATTGCTGCAAAATGTAAGTTCGTCCGATGACTCAAACATGTAAACAAGAGAAAGTGCCGGTGACAAGGCTTTGTCAAAATATGCTATATTTTTGACAATTTTGTTTATAATTTTGTAAAATTTTCACAAGCTCACGAATATATCACTTCTTTATCACTCTATTACCCTTCTTTGTTTTTTTTCATTGTCCATTTTTGCTACTCTTTTATATAATTAACTATTTTTTTGTTCCAAATTAAGAGGCTGAAAGTAGCTATTAAATATTTTTGCATAGAAGCTATGTTCAATCAGCCCCTCAAAAAGGGTACCTGAATTACCTAAATTATCACACTTGTCACGAACAAACTTTCAAAATGGGCTTTTTTTAGGGAATCTTTCAAAGATTCCTTCTGAAGTGCGTTTAGAGCAAATAAGTGCATTTCAGTTTGAACTTTGTTCCCTTCTTAAAATCCCTTGTTTCGCTCTGATCTTGGCGAATCCGGCCTCTCTTTTTTTTGTGTCTTTTAGCTCCATTTCAGGTTTCTTGTTATGTAAGAGCGCAAATCAAGACATTAGGGCCATGATTAGCCCACCAAAATAGGCTCAAAATCCATTTCTCGGCTTGAAGCTTCTTTTAGGGTTCTTAAAAAACTTAGATATAGGGTATATATCCCACATGCCAAATTTGTTATGAAAGATCAAGCAACATAAGAGCTAATGCAGGTGGACTTATAAAAATATCATTGATATTTTCCGTGGGTGCTGGGTTGCCACCCCACATGCCGAGAAGGTACCACATGGCAAGGGGTGATTGGAAGGAAATGGTGACTAGGTCCTTGGGGGTAGATAGGATTTGTTTTTTCCAAATATGGCACGATTCCCAAGAAATGGAATTTGAAAGTCATAATTAGGTCCCTTTTTTTTCTTTTTTGTGCAAATAGCATCTTTTTTAATGCTCTTTAAGATAAGAGAATCTTTTTGCAAAAAGAGCATCTTGATTTTTGGGTATAAAATGAGATCTAATTTGGTGATGTGATAAGGCTAGGGAGTGAGGTGGCAACCAAGTGATGGCATGGCTCAATGGGATGCTGATGTAGCAAGCAAGGTGGTAAAACAATTTTTTTCTAGTCAAAACTTTTTATGATGTGGGATGAGGTGGGTGACATGTGCATGGTCAGGTGGATGTACTGTGGTGATGATGTGGATACACTTGATAATGATGTGGACGATTTGGCATGGCATTTGGCACTTGTGCACATATACATTAGAATTTTTGCATCCGCTTGGCAAATTTATGCCTTCTCAAAATGTATGGCAATAAATGTGCACTCTCGTTCTCTCTAGTTTCGCTTTTAGAGAGAGAATGTGGCCTTAGACATTAGAAATGGCCAAATTTGATGGAATTTTTTGCATTTTCTCAAGAATGTTAATGAATGTGGGTGAGTGATATGTTTTGACTAAAAAAAAAAGTTGCCAACTTTGAGCTTAGGAAAATGGCAATGATGCATGGAAAGAGGAAGCATGAGGTGTGAGAGGTATTTCATGAGTGGAATCAAGATGTAGAACCTAGGGAATTGTGAAATTTGGAAAATGGAATTCATGCCAAAATAACTTGAATCTAGCCACATGACAATAAAACTTGAGGGGTCTTCTAAACATTGACAAAAAGGGTCTTCAAATTTAAACTCAAGTCCTTCACATATGCTCTGTTTGGGTCCTAACCTCCTTACAATGCCTGTATGATGCCCAATCAATGTCCTCCCTTGGTTCTTCATCATAAATGTTTTCTATGAGTCTTCAAGATGGATGTCTTCAATCTTGTTGCTTGATTAGCTCATGCACAGATGTCTCAATCCAGATGTTAGCCAAAGGTGTATATAGCTCTTCTATGCTGCAAAAATATGGTAGATCATACCAAACACAGAAGGATAGGCTGGTCCCCCAGCCTCTTGATCTTTATATGAGTTCTCAAGAGTCCTTGATGGTTGCCAATATGGAAGTATATGGTTGGCAACATGGGTTTTCACAAGAAGTAGGAGAAAAATAGCATGGTAGGTAGGCCAAATGATGTGCAAATGATTATGGAAGCATATATGATGAACCTGCATGACAAGTGAGTTAGCAAGATAGAGTTGCCTATGGAAGTATGGTGGCAACCTGGTGTAATGATTGGAAATGATGAGATAGAAGCGGTTTAAATGGATAGTGGACACCTTTGAGCAGATTATCATATTATGGAGGTGAAAAATTGGTGAACCTGCATGTGACAAATCATGTATTAGTACAAGGGGTTGTTGTTATGGTAGATATGACAGCAGCACAATATGAAGAGATTTATGAGTGAAAGCATTTTATGTAGATGAGAATGAAGTGTAAGAATGAGTGTGGCAGATGCGCTTGCATGGAAATTATGCAATTTAGTGATCGAGAACTTCGAGATTGTGGCCTTGTATCTGGCACGCAACCTGCATAAATTTCATTGCTTCTTGCATTAGTTTCAACAGTAGACAGTTAAAATATATAACACCCTAGATCTTTCAAGAATGAAGCCTATTAGATGCAAACAACCAAAACAAACTCTTATACTACTATCTAACATTGCTAAACTTGTTTTTGGTCTATTTTTTTCTGTTTTTATCTATTTATTTATTTTAGTTTTAGCATGAACAGCTACTTAATGACAAATCTATTCTAACCTACTCACTAAATGCAAGTTAGTCCTAATTAAACAAACTTAAGGCAACATGCTGCTGCCAATACCTCTTCAAATGTAGAATGTTGATGGGATTAGGCAGCTCCTTATCCTCAATGATAGATTTCAGCTAATAAGAGTCCTTGCCTGCTACTCCAAGCACTTCAAATGGTCCTTCCCATAAGCTTTCGAACTTGGCAAACAATATCTTCCCTTGCTTTATTTATTTGAACACTAATTCACCACTTTTTTAATGTATGTTGGCGTGTGGGCATCTTTGAAGGCTGCAATATTCTTGGTTTTCTTGATTAGTATGGCATTTTCAGCTTCAAACCTATGCTCCTCGGTTACACCAATCTCACACACATTTTCTTTTAGTGCATCCTCCATTTTCAAGTTAATTCTATGTGCCAATCTAAGGGGAGGCAATTCAAGCTCAATTGGGACAATAGATTCAATGCCATAAACAAGGCTAAAGGGTGTATGTTTGGTAGATGTCTTGATAATGGTCCTATAACCCTACAAAGCATCATGAAGCTTGATGTGCCAATCCCTTTTTGAAATGCTATGAAGGATTGACTTGAGTACCTCGTTTGTTGACTCGGCTTGTCCATTTCCTTGAGCATAGTAGGCTAAGCTCTTAGTATGCTTCACTTTGAGTGTAGAGAGTAATGTGGCTATGATCAGGGATAGGTTCAATCCGCTGTACGTTTTATACAAAATATGTATGAATTGAATGATCGGCACAAATTTTCATTATAAAAGCGCAAAAATACTGAAAAAAACAATTAGTTAGGAATCTAGCGATAGTGAAGGCATTTGCTTTTCTAAGTGGGACTGCCTTAGCCCATTTGGTGAAGTACTCATTGGCCACAAGTATGTATTGGTGTTGTGTGCATGAGGGAGGATCTATTGGACCTATGAAGTCAAGTCCCCATACCCGGAATGGCCACGGGAGACTTTACTTTGATAAGAGGGGTCGGTCTGCGACACTCTTTTTACCAAAGATTTGGCATTTATGACAACACTTAATCATTTTATAACAATCTTTGAAAAGAGTAGGCCAGAAATACCCTAATCCCTAGGATCTTCTTGGTTGTTGTATCCAGCAGGAAAATGGCCTCCACACACATCTTTATGGCGGGCTTCATCAAGGTCCCACATCTCAATAAAATTTATTCTATTTTCTATTCATAAAACATACTCTATCAACCTAAACTTCTTGCATTTCTCCTTGAGTCTCCCTCTTTTGGCTGGTATTCAAATCCTTTGGCATCTCATTGCACTCCAAATACCTTCTAATATCATGCTGCCAATCTATTTCTTTCACTTAAAATACAACAAAGTTAGTAACATGGTAGAATCAATTTTTTCCAATCTTTCTTAATCTTCATATTCAAATAGAGCATGAGGAAGGTAAGAGTTTGGATTGTTGACTAAATGGACCACTTAAATACTAAGATCATAAGATTAAACCTTACATGCCCATCTACAAAGCTTGGCTTTTGGCTGATTTTTGGCAAAAAGTAGGGACATGAAGTTTTGTTTCATAAAGGCTTGGACACGACTCTTTTGTAAGAGATGTCCTTGCTTATCAATCATAAACATAAGGGCCGCTCCACTCTTTTCAAGCCTTGAGTATCACGAGTTCAGTTTGAGACCAAATCTTGCTTTGCAAAGGAGACAATCCTATCTTCTTGAACTAATGCCAAAATTATGGCTCTTCTTGTGATACTAATATAAGCTTGGAAGGGTTTCTCAAGGTTAGGAGGTTTCAAGCAAGATGGAGTGGCATATAGCATCAATGATCTTTTCAAATACATATTGATGAGACCTCACTCCAATCTACTAGTATATGTTTGCTTTCATTCTTTGTGAATTTGCCCACTTTGGTGAGGCTAGAAATAGGACCTATGTTTGTGAGAAATGAGGCACATACATTCTCAAAAACTAGTCATACCTAGAAAGCTCTTGTCTTGCTTTTTAGAGTCTTTGGGCCGGGTAAGTTCCTTCAAAGCCTCCACCTTATTTGTAGCCACTTGGATGCCTTTTGTGGAACTTCATGACCTAGTAGATCTCCCTTTGAGCACAAGAACACACATTTCTTTGGATTCAAACTCACACCTCCCTTCCTACACATATAGCTTTCTGAGATAAGCAAAATGATCTTTAGTGGAGGTACTCAAGCACAAATCATCAAGAAACACTCTAAATAAGGAGGAAAGCATATCCTTGAATATAGTATCCATTGCCCTTTGGAATGTAGCTGAAGCATTCATGAGACCAAAAGGCATTCTTCTCATAGCAAAGGTTTCCTAAGGTGTGATGAAGGCTGTCTTTGGTTTATCCTCCTCTTTGATGCTGATTTGATTGAACCCAGAGAATCCATGTAAAAAGGAGTACATCTCCATACCTGCAACAAGATGTAAGACCTCTTCCAAAAACGGCAAGGATATCAATCTTTAACAGTAGAGTTATTATCTCTATAGTCAATGCATATCCTAATAGTCTTGTTCCTTTTTTCAACAGGGACAATACAAGACAACCATTCAAAATTCACAATTTCGGAAATCAAACCAGCATCTTTCATTTTGTATAATTCTTCCTTAATAAGGGCAAGCAAAATTAAATTTATCCTTCTAAGTTTTTGCATAATAGGTTTCATGCCTTCCTTGATCTTAATCTCAAACTCACATGCATTCTTGTCAATAACAATCAACTCATTGTAATCCCAAGCAAACACATCCTTTCATTCATCAAATCAAATAATTTCACAAGAAAGCCTTCATCCTCTTCCTTAAACATGTCACCAATATAAAGCACTCTACTTTGACCATTTTTTCAACCTTTACCTCTTTAACTTGTTTTTCTTCACTTGCATTGACGACTAGGATTGAATAGAGCTGCTGCAACTCATTCTTCTCCAACTCTTCCTCTTTGATTGCTCCCTCAACCAAGTACTCAAGGACAACACTCTACACAAGCATCATCTTCACTATTGAGCTCCCTTGGCACATGGTGAAACCCCCAAGTCTTGAAAGTTGATAATTCTTCTAAAACCTTGTTCTTTAGTAAGATCATGTCCTTATTCTTGGCCTCATACTCTCCTAAAACCTGCCTACAAACAAGTTGTGAATCCCTAAAGATCACAGTGTTAGAAATGCCTAAATGCTATCAGAGCCTTATACTCAGGCATATCTGAGGTAATATTTGAGAATATCTTGCCAACTTTAGCCAATAACCTATTAATATGATCTTTCACAATAGCAGCAGAAGATGCAACACTCAACTTTTGGGATGTCCACCATCAAACTATAAAAAGGCAAAGTTTTTACCTTGGGATGTGGTGACCTCCATTGGCATCTTAGATTCTGATAATAGGGCTGGGCAGCAAGTTTATACTCATCAAAAGGGTTGGAATCCAGAATCCTCCTTAATAAAGTTAAAAGCTTCAAATTCCCCAATCTTGTTGTAAGGACTCACTTTTTTCCTTCCATCTGATATGGTACACTCACATATAGGCCTTGCATCCATAGTCGATAGCCATTTTCTCCCTAAAAGCAAGTCATAGATGCCTGATTTTTTATCAACACCTTCAAATGCCATCACAACAATGTTAGCAACCACTATGATGCCCTCAATGCCAATTGGAATATTGCTTACAATGCCTATAGGGTTGATTTTGTATTTGAGAAAGATTTGAGACCATAGGAGGTTTCTTGTCAATCTCCAAACCACACAACCTCATGATGTGATGGGGCAGCACATTAAGTGGTGATCCCCCATCAAGCAACACTTTGATTAAGATTTTCATACCAATTCTCGCCACACATGTGAAAGCACCAGGATCATACTCTTCTTGGGTCAATACTTGCTCTTCAATGTGATTTGTGAGAGCCACTTATTCCTCCTTGGTTAGACTCAATACCTTGTTTCTGTAGGAATGAGCAATCTTAAGCACTGTTAGCAAATCCACACTAGTCTTTGAATTCTTCAATAAGGACTCAAAGTCCTCACTCTCTTTGTCTTTCCTAATGTGCTTTTGACGAGGAGGAGGCATAACCTGATTGACTTCATTTTCCTTTGCTTTCGTGCTTTATCTTCCTCATTAGTTTGCAGTACTTCCTTACCTTTGGAATTGAGCATCCCTCTCGTATGGACTGGCATAATCTCCTTTTCATCTTCTAATTCCTTCACAGATCTCACTAAAGCACTTGATTCGGCAGCCTTGGCCTTGTCTTGTCTTGCATAATAGTCTTTCACACTATATTTCTCCTCATAATGGTCTATGGCTTTGCAAAAAACACAAGCAAGACATTCCTTATTAAAATGACCTATTTTACCACATTTATTGTGTGACAAGCCTGCCGAGTTGATCCTCCTGGCAACTCGGGATCTTGTCAAAACTTGCGCTAATTCTAGGTTGATAGTGTTGGTGAAGAATTAAATCTTCCTTTGCAGATGAAACTTGAAACTATTCCTATATTTTCAATATCCATCAAATACAACATAAATCCAAAGGATATATTATCCACAGTACATATACTACATAAAGTAGGAACTCAACCTAGAATCATTTAGCTCAACCATGCTCCCCGACTACACTGTCTCCATTAGCTTGACCACTGCTTGCTAACTCACTACACATGCACTCAAATATGGTTAGTCCTCTTGACTAAGTGGGGATCACTGGCTGTCACTACATGCATGGAAACTCTCTAAATACAAGAACATAAGCACAAGTAGAGACACAAAATCCTATGTGAGTATAGTGCTAGACAATGACAACATAATCCAAGGAAATACCAAACATGAGTATCAGAAGTAGAGAAACATAGTCAAAATCCAAAACATCATAACATAGCTCCGTGACAGTGGGAAGCTCAGCCAGCCTACATGCTGGCCCAGTTAGCAGAAATATGCCCAGCCAGCGCATATTCTGAGCCCTGTAGCAGGAGTGGTGGGGTGAACCTCGTATGCGCATACCCTTCTCAGCCCACGTCTGGCACTGGAGGCCCACTTACCATGGAGTCACAGAGAGGTGACATAGCATCCCTGCCAGGAGAACTAAGCCCGGTGTAACAGAGCACAAGAATACCACAGAGAAACACATATGAACATAAGCATGCCGGAGCAACCTAGGCCATCGAACCTAGAAGCCCGACCCCGGAGGTTCCATGTACATCAAAATGTCAAGACAACAGTGGAGCAATAGAAAGAGTCAAAGACCATGACATATGATGTTCGTTACGACATTTATTATACATGTGCTTAAGTCATACCCATGCCGAGGTTGCCCATACATGTCAGTGTAGCTAACATACAGCTGAAAACCATGATGAGGATCCAAACATATCGAGGAAGCCTTAAACCTTATTGTATTGATATATCTCCAACACCTATGCACCCCATTAGCAAATAGAGATACTAACACTCTTCTCATATGATTATACCACGATCATTCCCCCATAAGAAATGCAACATTTATCAATTACCAAACCCATCTAGTAACTTAGGCATTTACTAGGCTCACAATGCTCCATGTCATATCCATGTCCAGAAGCCCCTATAAGCTTCTAATAATCCTCCTGGGCCCTCATGCTGATGCCACACATGCTTTCTAGAGTTTAGCTTCCATCTCAACATCCAATGCTTACTATAAATCCATGCCAGACTGATCTCTACTCTTCTTCCCATCTCTGAATACCAAAGCTACAATCAAACCATGTGTCCTAGATTTCTCTACATGAAAATTCTCTATAGTATCCAATGCTAGACCATTTATTCAATGAAGTGTATTTCCTGTTAAATCTTCATGCCAATCTTGTTGTCCCATCTTGATTACTTTGACGCAAAGCCCACACAATATCTTTCGTAGCTTACATTTTTCTTAGCTTACTTTTATTGCTTTAAGAAATGTGGCAAGAAAAGAATGTGAATAAAGAACTAAGCAACAATAAAAGCAACACACATCAAAAAAATTGAGGTAGACCAGACCTCTTCCAGAGGCCATTCTTGCTTCATTCCCTGATATATATCTAGTTCTAGCCTTCTCCTAATAAATCCTTTGCATATCACGCCATTTATATGCCATATAACCCTCTTACTAAAGCAGAAATTTGAATATGGCAGCCCATGTGTCTGAGATTGAATCAATCAACAAAAAACTCCACCTGCAAATTTCTTTATGCGTAGACTTCTGGACCCTTTTCTGTTTCTTGCACCTCAAAAGATCGCCTTCTATCTCCAAGAATCAAACTGCAGAAGAACATACATAGTGCAGTTAATTCTGACCCAGCATCATAATTTTGTCATAACTTTCTTTAACAGATGTGTTTCAGCCAGATTAGACCCAATCCAAAAAGTTTACTCAAAAAGTCTTTCCAACAAAAGAAAAATCACCTAAAAAAGATCTCCGGTCGGCGAGATATGATGCTCCAACTTTTGGGCTCTAAAACTGCCCAGAATTGCTCCCTGCTCTCCAAACAGACAAAACCCTGGACTCATGTTGATTACATGCCATGCATCTGTCCATATATATAATAATATAAATACATATATTGACACATCAAGTGGCCAGGACTATTACATAAATAGCCTGAAGAATTAGTATTCCTTGAGCAATGAGCACATGGAGGATAAGTTCTCTTCTCGGGTCTTGAAGCCTTCATCTCTTGGAGCTGCTTTATAACCTCAGTCAAGGCTTTAGAAATAGCCACATGGGTGTTTGAATCCTCCATCTTGAACTTCTTCTTGTTCTTTTGGATAGCATATATTGGTATGGGACCATGCCCCATGTATTTTCTTGCTCATAATCTGGAAAACAAGGATTTTTAGGAGAGTTTAAGTCATCAGGAAGATAAGAGAGCATATCAGCAATTTCAGTAGCTTTAGTAAAGGCCTTGTGTATGGTGTCAAATCCCTCTTGCTTTTCTATCTTGAGCATTTTTCTGTGCACCTGACTTACTTGACATTTGACAAGGTACAAATTGGATCTCTCCACATATTGATGAATAGTCTCATCATGCTTGATATGAAAGGTCTGCAGTTCAAATCCTTTATTATAAAGTTTTAGTGTATGTCGTGCATAAAACCCTAAAACTTTCGACGGCCCAGATTTCGTTTTGGTTTTAGATCGAATGGATTAGGTTTCTCTAGGGTTTCAGCCGAGAGAAAAAGAGGGGTTTCAGTCCGTCGATCATCTCCCTAGCTTGGGGTGCTGCCCCGCTTCCTCAGTGCCATGCCATAGCCAAGCAGTGCTAAAATATCCGGTTGAGCAGGGTATAGCTTTAGGCGGTTGGATCTACTCTTATAGAAAAGCTTTACGCTTCCGTTTTACTTCCGGTGGCAGAACGGCGATCATGAATTTTTGTTTCAGTTGGTTGCACCTAAGCGACATTTAGGGCACATGTAGAGTGTTCTGAGATATCCGGCCACTGCTCTTTCGTTTTCGTGTAGAAGATCTCGAAGATTTCAGTTGGCACAGTGGGTGCTCCTTCACTCAAACACACAGCTCCTCTAAAACGAAATTGTTCAGTCTATGATTCCAAGGGCACAATGCTTTGTGGAGGCCTGTGAAGAATCCCCTCGAATTTTGATCTGCACCCTTCTTTCTGGAATGACTATAATGTACAAATTGGGAAACTTCTTCTATTTCATTGTGACAAGAAGAAAGTCTTTTGTACAATAGGTCTTCCCAGCAGGATGATAGCGGCAGACAAAGGTCCGGATGGCACTGTGATTTCAAAAACCTATATTTTCAATTTTTACTCAAGGTGTTTCTTGATTGTTACAAGATATGCAGTTTTGCCCTTTATTCTACTTTTGTTGCAAGCAAACATGAGCTTGGACTTATTACTTGGTGCAGGAAATTTAAACACCCTGTTGACATCAAGCATCCAGGCGGCACCGTAAAGGAAAATGGTGGAATCAAGAAGTTTCAAGGTAATAGTGTTTTAATATCACGGTTCAACATCACGATTTGCGAGTGGATGATAAGTTTGTCCATCATGCAAGATTTGACACCCCATCCCATTAGTAGTCCGAAGCGTAAATAAAGTGGATAGAAAAGTTAGAGACGAGCATTGAGTCTCAAGTAAGTCTTATTGCATGTATATGCGCGGCGTTATTATTAGATTTATAGATATTAAAGGCGTTGATGAGTAAAAGATGTTCTCTTAGAAACATAGGCTATTCTAAGGGATGGTGCACGGCCTTTGAAAAGTTCACATTTCATGCATGGTTCCTCGGGTAGAAGAAGTATGTTGGTTGAGTGTGTTGTATATTCTTTATGTCTAGCTAATGATCTGATTGGATTTATCTGACTACAAGCGAATCTTGAGGATGAGGCTTCATACTCTTTGGTGTGAAAGTACCATTGGGATGTAAGTATACACCGGTTATTCTACTATAGAAAGTTTTTCATTCTTCTCATTTCTGCTACAATTTTGCAGCTACGGGCAGTGGATGCCCTTATGTACTTAATGAGTGTTGTTGTTTTTCAAATGAAACTACACCACTTGCTGGACATTTGGGCCTAGGACGTTTGAAGAGGTATTCAAACCTGTATGTTGCTTTTGTATGTTTCTTTCAGTCTCTTGCTTAGGGAATAGGAATTTCTAATGAAATGGCAATTCATATTGGAGAACATATGGAAGATAAAAATATAGGAGCCAAATCATACAAACCGGATTTCAAATAGTTATATTGTCTTGAAAAATGTGCTCAAAATATAAGGAAAGTGTATTTTGTCTTAAGGAAGCAGTAAAAAGTATTGACATGATGCCTCACTATGATATGGTTTCAGAGACTTTTACACTTGCATCACATTGGTAACACATCCTGGACAATGGAAATTTCTGGCTTGGAAGGTGGAAATTCCTCTATCGAGACCTCAAGGGATAGCAGTACATCATCAAATTAGGTTGATGTATATCAGGCTGGTATGTATGCTACTACTAAATGGTCCTCAAATTATCTTGCCTATGGCACAAATCTGGAAAATTGAAAACACTATTTTGCAGAGTATGTGATGTTTTCGTTCAAGTTGGTGCCTTAGAATTTGGATCTGTGGGCTAAAAAGCAGGCAGTGATCTTTACACACATTTCATGATGAGTTGGTGCATGAGTGGATAGCTATGAGTGGATAGCTACGAAAACAATGAACCGCAACGCGTTCAAAACTTGAATTCACATATAAAACAGGATGATCATGTGCCAAATGTGTACCTTTTTGTTAGGCATACCTCGATATGGAAAGAGATCTTTTTGTGGCCATGTAGAGAAATTGGGTGTAGCATTTGGACTTTGCATCTGCCACAAGAGCAAACATTATCGAAAAAAAAAACTTAGAAGATATGCATTGATTGTCATGATGTGATGAAGGTAATATGCAGGAATGAGGGAAGGAAGATTATTCTCTAAGAAAGCGATTGGGCCCATCATTTGAAAGGCGGCGTCTCTTCCTGTGGAAATATGTGGTAATTAAAACCCTTATGCCTGTGCAAATGCTTTGGATCAAATTTCCTCACTCGACAATATTTTCTATGAAATGGAGGTGTTAAAATCTAACATGTAAATAGATGTTTAAAGCAGGATCAATGGTGCTTGGAAATCTATTTTATAGAGGATAAGTAATTGTTTTGGTACTTAGATTGATTGCTTAAGCCAAATTACTTTGAGATGGAACAGTTGATATAAAGTCGACAAGGTTGTCCAACCCGAAGGTGAGTAATATATCCATCTTATATTTTAACTGAAACTGCTTTGTCCATGAACCTTTAGTTTTTGCACACGTCATTGTTTAAGCGACGCAAGCAAAAAGTCTCTAAGACGAGTATAAAAAATCGTGAATGCGAAAGTTGCCATATTTTGATATAGATTGACCATAAAGATTCTATACAGGATGATATGAACTTCAATTTCTCGACTTGAAGCTCAAGATTTTTATAGATCACAATTCAAATCAAACAGCTAGATCTTTAAATGCTCTAAAGCAACTTCATCTAGATAAGCAACTTGGTAAAATCCCATGAAATATGGCAATCATTTACAAATAGCATAGCACTTTTAAACAATAACACATCTACAAAACTACCATATAAAATATAGATTGGGCAATATTTGTAAAACAACCACATGTTGTTTATGTGATTTAACAAGGACGTCCCACCAAACTATTGTTTCTTATGTTCATTTTTTTTTATGCTTATTAAACAAAGGCATTATTAGATTGTTATTACGTGTTCTGTTTATCGATAATCATTTTTAAGACATTTGTAATAAGGAGAATGTTGAGAAGAGGAACTAACTGGTTTTGTGAATTTAAGATTGTCTTTAACAACCTTTATCACACATTACCTAAATGTCAATAAATTTTGATGTTTAAGGAAACTTAAGCAAAAATTTGATGTTGGGAAAGAGTTGTAAAGAGTACATACAATAACCTAAACATCCAATGCACACACGACCAATTATAGCCCAACAACACATATGCAAGCTGTGCAATTCAGTTGATTAGTGCATTTACAGGTTTAAGACCCTATATAACTAACAAACCCAGGCCATCAATCCTATACATCTAACAAACCCAGCCCATCAACGATGGGCACAGTAACTATGAGTAAAGATGTACTACCTCTTCAATGTGCAATTTTCAAGATGTCAACAATAAAAGGATATGTTTGAGAATTTTTGTTACAATAAAAAGGTACTGCACACTTCTTCCATTGCGGCCAAAAGATTTATAGATTTCCAACTGATGCCCAGCAACGCTGGGCACCGTTACTAGTATCAGATTTTAAGGGTCAAGAACTTACCAAACCTTGCCAAGAATTTCTTCACAATCTCTTCGCAAGAGTTAGCACCTATGCTAATCACATATTCAAGCCATGCTCTCACTTCATCATTCTTGAAGCACTTTTTGAATTTTGAAAATTTCCAACCTCTTTTGTAGCCATATTCTTATTAGCACTCTTAAAAAGTCTTCACAAAGTTGTCATCAATGATGCTTGGATCAAAAGTAGAAGGAGGAATTGGTACGTTGAGCTCAAAATAGTGACAAGGCATACTTGAATTACCTTGAAAGGTTACTTCTTGTGGTGCAGCAGAAGTTTTAGGGTCACTTGTGTCTCTACATGGTTAGCAATATCATTGTTTCTTCTTGGAGCCTCCAAAATGTTGAAGGTATTCTTGGCAAAACTTCGACCTCTGTGGTTTAGAATCTCCAGATTGCTTCAAGCAACCACTATGAGACAAAATGATTGCAAAGAAAAAGCTCAAACTTTGAGTTAGGAGTGCTTTCTCAAATCAAGAAAAAAGAGACCTCAGCATTAATGGTCCTCGAATTTGTGTATCTCTTCCTACTTACTGCTGCTCTCTCTTTGTACTTGGGTCCCATAGGCCAGTTGGTCTCCGTGGACGATAAAATCATATTCTATTCTATTCTATTCCCCAGTCAGTAGTGGTCAAAAGTGGCCCACTTTTTTTCAAGTACAAACTACGTCTGCTTGATGGACCTGAGCTTGCTAAGATGTTTCCCAATGTTGAGGCTTTCACTACTTACAGGTCTAGGCATAATTTTGTCTCTACCTCCCCAATTGCTCCTTTCCCCTGTCACATAGCAGCCACTTCACTCGAGTGTCGTGTTGTATCATCTTCTTCCCTATCTGCCTCTGCACTAGTTAATCCGCCAGTATTACCAGCTCGTGTGCCTTCTTTGAGTGCATCTCCGTCTCAGTCTATATCAGTAGACCCTCTTAATGAGGATCAACACTCTCGTCTTCTGGACATTGCTCACAAGCAAGAATTATTGGAAGAAGGATGGTCTACTCCACGCTTGAAGAAGCTTGCACGTCGCAAAAATAGCTCGGCTCCTCAATCTGCGTTAGTTCACTCTGTCGCGCCAGTATCTGCTACGATTGTTACAGTGGATGTCCCTGATTCAGTGGCATTGAGAACACCAGGGAGCAGATCAAGTTGCTGTTAATGATTCTATGGATGTGGAAGTTCGACCTGGTTAAAGTAACTTTTCTATAAATATATTATTCTTCTCTTTGTAGGAGAGGAAAATAGTGTGAACTGCATTATACTGTCATGCTTAGATGGATGGCCCTGTTCAGTTGGATCTGATTGTCCACTGGGTTTTTTATTCCTGTCTCTGCATTGTGTTATGTATTTTTTTTTTTTTTTTTTTTTTGAAGGACGAAAGCCAAAAAGTTTATTAATCAGAGAAAAAGTACAAAATTTACATGTCTCATCTAACTGTGTAAGCAACAGAGATGCCACAGGAGCACGAGCCTGGAGCACAATGTACTTACTCCAGAATAAGAGACTAATGATAAGAATCAATCACAACAGGAGAAAGGTCATTTAGCGACGTCTATAGCGGCGTCGACGGCGTGAATGAGGCGTGACCACGGGCGTCATTTGGAGACATCGTCGCGATCGGCGACGCGGCGTCGCATGCGACGTCGTGACGCGATTTGACAGGCGTGACCGGACGTCGCGTCATGCGGCGTGACACGTGGAAATACACGCGTGGGAATATACGCGTGGAATACCAAAAAGTCCCACGTGGCGTAAAAGCCCGCGATGTATCGTCGCATCGCGGCGTGACACGTGGAATATACGTGGAATATCAAAAAATCCACGTGCCGTAAAAACCGTGTATATCGTCGCATGCGGCGTCACGCAAAAATTATGAAAATCCCACGTGTAATTAGAAAAGCCCGCGTGGCAATAAAAAGCCGCGTGGATCGTCGCATCGCGGCGTGAAGGAAAAAAAACCCACCAAAACCTAGAGTACTAGGTGGGACATCAATCCTCGGTCAAATCCGGGGATTGTATTATCAGTCCGTGTTCCATTTTCATGAGAACAGGTGGTACTTATTAGCCCTTAGCCCTTAAAAATAAAAAAAAAATAAAAAAAATAAAAAAAATGTTTGGCTTAGATAATTATTACAATATGATGTACAAGGAGCAAAAGGGCATTTATATTTTTATATTTATATTTTTAAATAATCACAAAAGTATTTTTATATTTATACTTAGAAAAAAGTGCAAACTAGCGTTCTTTGGGCTTTTTCATCATGCATAAATGTTAGTAGGGGGAAAACTACAAAATACCCCTAACTTTTTGCAAAATTCACACTATACCCCTAACTTTCCAAAAATTCACAAAATGCCCCTAAAAACCTATACATTAGGGGCATTTCATGAATTTTCTAAAAGTTAGGGGTATGTTATGAATTTTGCAAAAAGTCAGGGGTATATTGTAGTTTTTCCCTAAGTTAAAAAGTAAACTTTACAACAACTAAAGGTTAAAAAATTGTATAAATTGGGAAATCTAGCGCCACAAATTTCTAGGAGCAAGAGCAATGGTGCTAATGAACTAATGTAATTTGAGTGAATATCTATGTTGTTGGTGGTGGCATGCATAATTCCTATTATGTAGTGTTTTAGCCATACAAAAGTCTATTCTAATGTATTCTAGCAAACGTGTGCTCGACGTTGCCCACGGGTTAGATTTGCAAGAGAAATAGGAAAATGTATTTTGTTGCTATTGATTTCTTCAATAGAGGCATTTGTGATAGTGTTTACAAAGTACGTAGTGCAAATCTTATGTGAGTTGTGATGTGTCAAATGAAAGGAATCTTCTATCTAACAAACATGGGCCAAATATTAAATTCTTGAAAGTGATATCAAAGAATAAGCAATTTAAGATCTTATGCGCTTTTCATGAGTGTGAGGAATTTGAAACCACTGATTGTAATTAATATCCCACCTTGACGCCAAACTTAAACTTTCCAATTGTTGATAAATGCCATATGCATCGTCTCTTGATATGGCTAAATTCATTGTCAAATTTTGCAAATTTTACTATGTTATCTAGTGGTTCCTACTAATTGCATCTTCTGGAACATGCTAATATTATCACATCCTCTGAACAAAATTACCATTTAATGATTTATGTCGCTTTTCAATGTCTAAACTACTGCCACATGCATTGAAAATGGTAATGAGAATATTTACATTTGGCTTCACACCAGACTCCTGCATCTCATCATAGAGTTCAAGTGCTTTTACATCATCTCCAGCTTTTACATAACCTGCAATAATTGCATTCCATGTGCCTACATCCTAGGCAGACATTTTATCAAAGATTTGCATTGCTAGTGCTATCTGTCCACACTTTGCATACATATCAGGAAGTTTATTGGAAACTAAGATACATGCTTCAATTCTGTTATTCACAATATGCTTTCAAACTTCCTCACCCTCGCCTAGGTCTGCAAGGCTTGTGCAAGCATTGAGAACGCTAAGAAAAGTCAGCATGTTTGGCGCATAACCTTATGATCCTTAATGAATCTAACAAACCATGACCTCCATGAAATACCTACTGGATAGATGCTTGCACTGCATAAGTTTCTTATTATCTCATGAATCTGCTTTGAGAAAAGGAATTGGCACTTTGATGAAATTTCAGACAGGGCAAAGAAAATAAAAAATAAGACCAAAATCATGAGATTAGGTGGATGAATAGGAGAATAGAGATAAAAAAAAACCAAGTTCAGTAGCAATTTGCAAACTTCAAAATACCACAACCAATGCAGGAACTTAAAACTTATGAGCAAAGATGATGGGTGATTACAAGCAAGCACCAAATAGGCCAAATGGGCTGGCTGGGATTGAAAATATAAAACTCATGCATAAACCCTTAATATTTGTAAAATATTGATCCCCTCAATATCTGTAAAATATAAAATATAATGACTGCATGCATAACAATGCAATAATAATATGCAGCATGAACCTTGAATCAATTCAAACCTGGCAAAGCAAGTCAGGCCTGGGCAAAGCAATCTCCAGCGAATGACCATTTAAGGTAGTAGATCCAGCTCCATTGCTATTATGGCACCATGGGTATAGACAATTTGTTCTAACGCATCCAGTTTCACAGATCCCTGCATAAAAACTGGATGACCTTGGGCGTGCCCTTGGCGCATGCCATTTTGCAAAAAGATCATCATCCTCAAGGCACTGTGATAAAATAAATCAGTTTTATTAGCTTGCAAAGAGCCTCCATGGCAGCATGTCTCTGGACAAAATTGGCATCTAGGAAAAAATAAAGCAGAAAAAATAGCGAAATTTGCATCTAGGAAAAAACAAACTTGCAGAAAAAATAGCATGTTTTTGGCATACACTGATCCGCCATAGATGATAGCAAAAAGTTTCCGCTTATTGCTCTTCTTATCCCTACAAAGGAAAGTTGTTATTTCTGCTAATAGGAGAACATGCCTTGCTTTTGCAATCCATGCACAGATCGAGCTATGTGTTGGACACAAAGAGTCGCCACACAAACCTCGACCAGAATCGATAAGCATTTTAACTTTATAAAGACTACGAGACTAAGTAAGTAAAGATCCTTGATCCTGGTAAGGCATCAACCCGCAATTACTCTAAGTTTAAATCGGTTGCATTCTAGAAATTTAGTTAGGATGGTAGAAAAAGCTAAGAGGAAGAGACAAGCCAAGATCCGCACTCCCATTCCGAAATGTCAAAACATAGTTAACAGGACATGTTGTTTGCCATGGGATTGGCTGAAAGACCTTGCTATCTATCATAGGATTGGCTCAGACATTTGGCACACCGTCCATATATCCATTGAAAGATTTAAGGGCGCATTGCATTACAGGGATGTTCTAGGATTTCCTAGAAATCTTTGGGATTACGATTACTAATTGATAGCACAAAACTATAGATGTAGGATCTTTAGTGCAATGTTATTTTAGAGTCATCATGGCAAATGCCATCTTAAAACAGTCTCCAGATTTGGCTATCTAAAAGCCTATTAGGGCATCCACTTACTTGGATCCTTATGTTTATTACATTTGCAAAGCAAAGGGATTTGTATGGTGCGTAACAATTTACAAGCACCAACCCGTGACTGGGTGCATCTTTGTGAAGTATGCTTACCAAGAAAAATATTGTTAGACACCATTCCTTCATATTTCCAAAGATCTAATACTAAATTGGATGTAATTCTCGATCACATGGCTTCTCTAATGGGAAAATCCTTTCAATTCAAGTATGCCTTTCTCAGAAGTATGATCTCACACATCTTGCAATAAGTTATTTGTGATGCACTTACTCGTATATGTGCCATAAAAATGCACCACATTTTCAAATGTGTTTGCTTAGAGAACCCAAAATGGGTGCAAAGAATGGGTCGAAAGCAACATAAACTAAGAATAGATGCTTGAGAATTATGTTTGTAATTTATTGAATCATTTCTTTCACATCTCTATCTAATTTTCAAGATGTGATCATCCTGTTTCATGCTATAGAGGACACCCTTCTTAATGTAAAGGCTAAGTGTAAGGGCTTCAAAGAAGCATGGCAAATCTTCAAATACTCTTCAATGGCCACTTGAACTACGATTTTTCCATTTACCATTTGGGTTCTTGAACATTCAACTGAATCAATGGAGGCAAGTTCAACAACAATGTCCCATCCGATTCTTTTATAACCTTAAAAATACACTCACATTGTGGAAATGTGGCAAAGTGAATTCGCATCCCAAATCATAGTTAAGGACCGAAAACTCAAGAAGGCATAGAGGGAATTCATACCTCAAATAAATAACGATCGGGTCGACAGTGCAACAAACTGAAATTTCAAAACCGCATAATCTCGAGAGGAAGAACTTGGACACGCTCTACCCATTGGGCTCGATCCCGTGAAGAATAAACATAATACAAAAGAATTAACAAAACAATATAAGAAACCTTCATAGATAATTAATAAAACAACATAAGAAACCTTCACACAAATTGACTTTTGTGGGCTTGAAATATACACATGAAATCCATCCTTATGTTTGGAGTGAATCCGCAATAAGAAGATATTTGTTTGTTTTGCCAAAGACAATCCGGTGTTCCCCGCCGCTTCTGAGGGTAACTGTGTAACCGTAATCTCTCCTTGCATCTCAAAAAAAAAGGGTCAACCATAGCAACAAATAAAAATGCCATTCTGTTTCAAATGCGCCATACCATAGCAACCAACGTAGGCTGCCATTTTTTTTTTTCGAGATCACCATTTTTTTTTTGAGATCATTGCTTCTCACTTGAACAGAGTAAATATAATCATAAGCTATCATAAGTGTGGCGATTGATGTCGAGGCGGAGCCTCATCGTAGATTTGGTTCGACAGTAGGTGGCATTCACGCCGCTCGCATGCATTAACCTAGTGAGCTAGTGAGGACAAAATAATAACTAATTATTTAACGGCTTAGAATGAAAGTTTTCACACAACAAAATCAACGGTCGAGATGCTCTGCACAAACTACATTTTGCTTTTATTACTATATATAGATAGATTTTTAAATAATCACAAAAGTATTTTTATATTTATATTTTTAAATAATCACAAAAGTGAATTGTATTTATATTTTTAAATAATCACAAAAGACTAGTTAAGGGGAGTATCCACCCTTTTAGCCTAGAGCTAATCTCTGCCGATTCAATTGGAGTAGTCATCCGATTCGGGGTTGCGATTGATGGCCCTCCACCATAGTTTGCGCATCCTCACGACCCCGCGCCCCATGTCCTCGCCTAGGGCTTGATTCATCTCCGCCACTGCTTTCTATAAAAACCAAAAGAATATGGCATTAATGTAGTTCATAGAATTATAATAATTTTCTACACGGATGTGGGACAGTTCCCTCTTCGTATAACTGTTGATACAGATAAACAGCTCCACGTTCCGTGGCTATTTGTACGTGCTCCTTGCTAGGGGGAAACCCGTATAGCCAGGTCTATGACAATATAATCTAGTATTAGCTAATGACATTTAAAGTTCTTATTAAAATTAATGTGAACTAATATAGCTCTTACTTTAATCTATGGCTAAACCCTTTCCGACCGCTAGAGCCCAAATGAGACGGATGTCGTTCACTTGCTTGCTTGCTTTTCGGCCCCGAGCTCTATGACTGTTTCGATCATTTGCACGTTCGAATGCAATCGATTACAAGGCACACAACATTATCACAAGTTAAATTGAACGAATGGCAAAAAATAAAAATACCTTGATATCTTCCTTGTGGAGATTAAGTGGTTTAGGGACATTTGACCAATCGCCTCCAACTTTTTCGCAAGAAGTCGCCTTCGGTTCCTTGACCTCTCTTTGCCTTTGACATAAATCGATAGATCAACGCAATATTAAAATAATAAAAACAAGACTATGACTAGGTCATGTACCTCCTTTTCAGTAGAAGCTCGCCCATCATCGAAGTGAGCTTCTTCCGCTTAAACTTTCTTTACTTTTTCTAAAACAAAGACTTACGTGTCTAAAACAAAGCGAAATGGACGCTCTTCTTCAGTGACACGACGTCGTCGGGATCCGGACCTCTCCAAGTCAGGCGATTCACGATGTTCTTGGGATCCCGAACCCTATGATGATCGTCGCGATCTTGAACGTTGTGAGTCTGTTGCTCCATTACTTCTTGACCTGGGAAGTAATAAGAGAATGAGCATATTTAACATGCTGCAACCAAAGAAATGTTTGGTACGTAGTGGATATATATTTACCTGTTGAAATCTCCCTCCAAGTTCCTTGCACCAGACCATGGGTGCGAATAGACCCTTACTCGGATCAAAAGCTAGATTTGGCTAGATAATAGAGGAGGCTTTGGACTGATGGAATAAGCTAGATAGACTAGATTAGATCGGCTGGATTAGGCGAGAGTATGATTAGGACCCGAACACGTGCTCCTCCCCACTCATGGTGGAGTCGATCATGCCCTTTCCCTAGCCACCTCTACCTAACAAAAATAATAAGAAATGTGGGACTAGGGCCCGAACATCTGGTCCCCTCCACTCATGGTGGAGCCGACCATGTCCTTGCCCTAGCTACCCTGGCTAAAGCCCGACAATGAAGCGTGAACTAACGCCCGAACACCTGGTCCTCTCCACTCGCAGTGGAGCCGACCATGTCCTTGCCGTAGCCACCTCTACCTAAGAATGAGAAGAAAAGTGGACTTGGACCCGGACATCTGCTCCTCTCCACGCAAGATGGAGCCGACCTTGCCCTTGAACAAGCCACAACAATTTTATTTTAGACCTAACAAATAACAAGTCGAAGTCGACTTGAACCCGGGTAAGTGATCCTCTCCACTCTAGGTGGAGTCGACCGTGCCCTTGAACAAGCCACTCCTTAATAAAATTTGATCATAGTGGAAGTGGACTTGAACCCCGGGTACACATGGTCCTCTCCACTCTAGGTGGAGCCGACTGCGCCCTTGAACAAGCCACATCTGGTCAAATTTTTTAACCTATTTAAAGCTATAAAAAATGCAAGTGTGATGAACTTACCAAATGAAGAACGGTGCGAGATAAGATCCCGCCGGCCCAAATAAAAAGGACAAACGGCCAAACCTGCAACAAAAAGTTAAAAGAATAAGAACAAAAGAAGAAGAAGATCGAAAAAAATAAAAAAATTAAAGTGGAAAAAATAGAAAATCAAGAAAAGAAAAAAATAATCGAAGAAGAAGATAAGGGTGGGAGAAACAAGAGAAGGGGGGGGAGAAGAAATAAGGGAAGGGTCGAAGATGGGAAGGGAAAGCACGAAGGAGAGAAGAAGAAATGATGGGGAGGGGGGGGAGAGAAGAATAGAATCGAAGGGGAAGAGAAAGAATAGAAGGAGGAAGAAGGGAAGGAAAAGAAATATGAAGAGAAAAATAAGAGAAGGAAAGAAGAGATAAAAAAATAAGAGAAGAAGAAAGAATCGAAGAAGGGAAGAAGAGAAAGAAAGAATAGAATCGAAGAGAAGAGAAGAATAGAATCGAATAAGAGAAGAGAATAAGAGAATAAGAATAAGAGAAGAGAAGAATAGAATAGAATAAGAGAAGAGAAGAATAGAATAAGAGAAGAATAGAATCGAAGGGGAAGAGAAAGAATAGAAGGAGGAAGAAGGGAAGAAATAAGAGAAGGGAAGAAGGGAAGGAATGAGAGAAGAAGAGAAGAAATGAGAAGAAATGAGAGAAGAAGAAAAGAAGAGAAGGGAAAGAAGAGAAGAAAAGAAGAGAAATATGAAGAGAAATGAGAGAAGAAGAGAAGAAATGAGAAGACATGAGAGAAGAAGAGAAGAAGAAGAAGAAGAAGAGAGAAGAAGAGAAGGAAAGAAGAGAAGGGAAGAAGAAAGGAAGGGGAAAGAATAGAAGAGAAGAAATGAGAGAAGAAGAAAAATGAAGAACACAAAAAACCTAGGTTAGGCATGCACCTTTCAATCCAAAAAACCTATTCAATCTAAAAAATATGATGTACTAACCTTAGAATAGTTGTTGCGCGTGTCGATCAGGGTAGTAGCGCCAAGAGATCGCCCAAAACGCCGGCTTGAAGCTTAAAAAGAAAAGGTGCGGGAAAGCCGCCGTAGCAGCTTCAAAATTACAGAACGTCGCATGCGACGTCCACGCGACGTATTTTGTTATAGCGACATTATGGACTTTATTTTTTTTTTTTGACATCTTTTTTAAATGTGATGCTCATTAAAGTTTGTCCCTAGGCTTATTTAGACAGTACTGAGGCCTTCCCGAAGAGGGGCCCCTGAACGGAGGATCCAACGGTCGGATAGGGGAACTGGCTCGAGGGTGGTCATTAGCGCAGGCCGGGAGCGCTGCAAGAAAGGGCTGCCTCGGGAACTTTTTTGGATCCCGCCTCCTGGGGTCCGAACTCTCCCCTCTTGTGAGGGATCCCTGCAAGGTCCTGGCCTCGTTTGACTTGGGGGAGGGTGCCAGCTTGGTTGCCCCGTAACGGGCTGCCCCGACCGTTCTAATGCTAACCCTTTGACCTAGACCTTCTCCAAAGATTCCAAAAATTGGGTTGTGTGCTGGAGATGAATTAGGAATCCAGCTGGCAAAAAATTAGAATTTATTTTCGTACAATGCATTAATTACGAATTTATGAATGTCTTGCCACTGCAAAAGCGCCCGACTTCTAATTGCCACATCGGGAGGAGGACAGCCCAAACTCCAATCCGCCAGTTCCTATTGTTCGTTATTGGTTGCATTTTTCGGCCGTGTCCCAACCGCAATAGATCGAAGACATTGACCTCTCCAAAATGCAAACCCTTCTAGAACCCTCGCAAACTGCGGGTGGTTTACATTTGAGGGAGGCTCTCCTTGTCGATTTGGCTGGGACCTTGCGCCGTGACTTGATGTGGAGTGGGGGTGTTGACGCCAGAGCACGGACCCTAAAATCCCCCCGGAAGCTGCTTGCCCCGAATTTCCTCTCCCTAAGGCCACGGGATGACGGGGGCTAAGACCTCCCTCTCCCGAAATCACGATTTGGCTCTGCCAATGGACTCAGAACGTCGACATTGCCCTAGGGACCAAGTTCTGTGGCCAGAAGACCAAAACCCGGCCCCCAAAACGAAAACCCTTCTAGAACCTGGCAACTCACAGGGTTTACGTTTGGAGGCCCTCTCCTTGTGGGATTTGGCCGATCTTGCGCCGTGACTTGACGTGGAGTGGGGGTGTTGATGCGAGCATGGACCCTAAAATCCCGAAATCGCAGCCCGAATTTCCTCTCCCTAAGGCCTCGGGACGGGACGGGCGACCTCCCCTCCGGAATCACGATTTGGCTCGCCAATGGACTAACGCCGACATTGCCCTAGGGACCAAGTTCTGTGGCCAGAAGACCAAAACCCGGCCCCCAAAACGAAAACCCTTCTAGAACCTGGCAACTCACAGGGTTTACGTTTCGGAACGAGGAACTTTACGTATGGTGTAGATTAAGGAATAAGGAGTGAATATGCCTATCCAACAGCTCTCGTTGCCCGGAGTCACCCCCGTGTGAATATGCACCCAAACCAAAGGGGGTTTAAGGGGGATTTTAATTTAAATGTGTTGGACCCAATGGTTGTGTTAATTAATGTCAATGGTATGTGTTGGTTGTTAATGTCAATGGTTGTTATGTGTTGGTGGTTATGTGTTGGGGGATTTAATTTTTATATGTTGGATGTTAATGGTTTGTGTTGCAAAAAAATTTTTTTGCCCCTTCGGGCCTTAGGGACGCCCACCCCACCCAGGTGTGACAAAAATTTAGAATTCAAACCAGAAAAAACTAGAATTCATTTGAGGCTTTCATCAATTGTAGCTTTTGAATTTCATCACAATAAAACAAATAGAACATAAGTAAAAAGTTACCATAAAGATAGAGCGGATTGATCCCATTATTCTGAAAGTCATAATGTTTGCAACATCCATACACAAACATTTTTCAACTAGAATTTAACAGCAGCCTTTGGTCTCCATGGATTCTTGTGGTGAGAAACCAAAGTGGGAAACTTTTCTGCTTGTTAGCACAAGGATCTAGAAGCCTTGGAATTTGCTTAATAACTGCCTCAAAATCTAAAAATGCATGGTAATTTTTTGCAACCTTCATTCGGAATGAACCATAAAACAATATCCAATAGTGCAATCTTGTATTAATCAGCTGGTAGGATGTGAAAGCCTACCAAACCCGGCCGAAAAATTGCTGTTTTAGCATAGATAACTTAACCAAACATATCCATATCATACACTATCAAAAAGATCTCGGAGAGGGCTTTCCAACGCAATAAAAATCATCTCAAACAGAGCTCTGGATCAAAAGTTATGATAAGAAATGTGTTGCCAGCGGGGAAACTGCACATGCGCCCTTCAAGCCCTTCATGTGCCCATTATGCATCACACACACAAAAATAGGGCTTTTGTTGTGAGCCATTGGTTGTTGACCATTATGCACCACACACACAAAAAGAGGGCTTTTGTTGTGAGTCATTGGTTGTTGACCATTATGCACCACATGCACAAAAAAAGGGCTTTTGTTGTGAGCCATTGGTTGTTGACCATTGGAAAAAAAAAAGGGCTAAAATCAATGGCTCAGAAATGGTGCACTCTAGATGTACGCATTAGTACATCCATTTGAATACATCACAAAATCATAGGAAAACCTTAGTGAAAAGCGTACAAAAACACAAAGAAAACCCCCTGTTATTATGCTACACAAAAACAATTCCGGGCATCGAGAGCTGTTGGATAAGCATATATGCCCTTTATTCCTCGATCTCGACCGTACATAGAAATCCTCATTTGTGGGGTATGCATGTACAAGTTTTGGTATACTGTATAACACAGTTTTTAAATACTATAAGATTTGAGGCAATGTACTATATGGTGTTAATTTTGTACATGTGTAATATGATTTTAGGGGGCTCGCGCCCTCACGCCACCCCCTCGCGGTGAATATGCACCCAAACCAAAGGGGGTTTAAGGGGGAATTTTATTTTTAAGTGTGGAATGTGATGGTTTGTTTTATACTTAAAAATTGTTTTTGGCCCCTTCGGGGCCTTTAACAAACCAAGGGCCTGAATGTAATGAATTGTATTTATTTTTAAGAAAATTGGGTCTTTGTTAAAACAATTTCATTTACAAGAGTGGTATTGTCCACAATGAGATGAGTACAGACATGACTTCAATCTTCAAAAGCATATGCTCCTAAATTGCCAAAGAAACAAGTTCACAACCTTGCAATAAGAAAAGAGAAATAAATTGCCAAAGAAACAAGTTCACAACCTTGCAATAAGAAAAGAGAAACAAAGTGGCCCCCAAATTGATCTAAACACAAAAGGGAATACACACGGATGCATGTATTTTATTAAGCTCATCATCTTTGTGGTAAAGTTGGGTAGAAATTCTAGTTCGGGTTTCCTCACCATATCATAATTGGTCGCTTTTTTATTTTTCTGATCTCTCTATTCCATGTTCTCGTCAACCCAAGGCAAGATGGTCGTTAAAAGAATCTCTTTCATTCTTGCACAAGAAACAAAATAGAAGGGGAACATGCTTGAGCTCGCAAAAGAAGAGAATAGATTATAAAGGGATTTGGATAACCATGCTCAAGTGCGAGACTATAATGGATGCCTCAACTCATACCTCAATGGCAAGCAAAATAGCCAAGGAAAGAGAGAAGGGAACAATTTCTTAACATCTACATAGACCCGTAGGCTGTATGAGACCAAGTACGCACAACATGGCATAAGCCTTCTAAACATTATTGCAAACTTCTACCGCAAGAGAACTTATCAAAAAGACCTCAAAGGTGTTCAACTTGGTGGCGGTTTCCTATTTGCCATTTTCGCCACGTACGTGCATAGCTTAATATTGCCATTAGGCCCCTTTGTTCTCTATCAAGCCTCCTAAGCGGGGATACATTACTGAGCCCACGGACACTTCGTAATGCACATTGAGAAAGGCTGTTGATTGACACAAAAAAACTGCCAATTCTTTTGTATCAAACTCTTTCATATCAAACGTTCCAGAACATGGGCTTCTCAAGCAATAGGGACTTCAAGAAGCATAGGGACTCCATATATTAGCAGAACCAGAGATGACTGTTATGCACATGGTCGTCCATATAGCAGCATATGGGTAAATCTCTTTCATGCCATCCACTATCCTTGGACATGGAGTGGAGTAAATTGCACTTTATAATCAAATCAGAAGCACCCCAACCACCCTGTACTGGAATAAACTGTCCACATATGCCATGCTTAAATTGTTCAAGACAAACAGAAGAAGAGCTACCTGAGTTCTTCCTTTCACCAAAGCATAGGCTCTAAATAGTGCCTCCACACTCTGCTCCAAGCAATGCCACAAGGGTTTTCTCTCTCCTATTTTTAATATGCACGTAGGTCCTAAATCATTAGATTTCCAGCTGGAATGATTATCCATATGTACCATTCAGTTCAAACAAGATCATGTCAAATAGCAAAAATATGCATTAAGCCCACCTGTCATCCAGAGCTAGCCTTAAGACTTTAGACATGTGTGAGAATTCTTCCCCTTTAACTTCGGCAATTGTTCCCTGCATCAGTCAAATGCGCATTCAACTTGATAATTAACTAATGCTCCACCTTGAGGATTATTAGCTAAATGCTTTGTTGATGGGTTTGAAGAATGAGTTGAGTCCTTGCATGCTGATCCAGAGAGACCACCAAATCGTCTATGCGAGATTAAACCCTGCAGGACATATCCTTTTTTCTTGGATTGACAACAACCTTAAGCTAGAAGAATTTGAACAGCGGCCATTAGCTTAGGGATGGCAACGAAATCAGCTTTTCAAAACAAAAATAGATTTTGGCCGAATCAATTCTAGGCGATTCACCCTTCAATCCGACACCTTATAAACTACCGGATCGTAATTACTCGCTTTTGATTATAAAAGAACCCTTTCAAATTAGATTTGTCAATCTGCCGGACATCACGACTGTCAAACCCGGAATTCTCCCCTAAAAACCTTCATTTTCATTCCCAACACATAACCCTAAAATGGGTTATCTCGAGCCTTGCATGTCGAGCAGAATATTTGATACAATAAGAAAATACAATATAAAAAGAAAGAAATGTATGATATATGGGTCTAAACCATTGGATATAGGCATCAAAATTAGTTCAAGCGTACGTGCACTCTAGATATACTAATCAGTATGCCTCATCAAATACATCCATGAAATCATATAAAAACCTTAGGAAAAAAAGTACAAAAATACAAAAGAAACCCCCTGTTATTATGCTACATATTATACTCTACTCTACTCTACTCTATTCTATTCTATTCTATTCTATTCTTCCAGTATGCCATCTTTGGATTGCCCCAAAGAACAGAAACTTTTCGGACTTTGTTAGAATATTATAGACAATAGAAGATATTTGTATATTTGTCCTCTATTTTAGCCAATCTTTTCTAGGCATTTGTGCATTCTCTTTCCCTCAAATCATTGCATTGTCTAGATTTTGATATCTAATCAAGATATATAAATAGACAGATAGATAGGTTCTTAGGGTTTTTTGAAACTTTTTGTTTTGTTGTATTATGGGAGATGTTGTTTTTTTGGTTTGAAAAAGAAATAAAAACCCAAAAATTTAATGAATAGCATATAAACCATCAAATATAGCACAAATCCCATCACATTACCAAAAAAAAAAAAAAAAAAAAAAAAAATAAAATTTTTGTTTTTTTTTTTTTTTTTTTTTTTTAGCACACCACCCTCTACCAGGCCCACAGCCTTTCTGCAATTCTAGCCTATCCACGGTAATTTCCATGTCATGAAAATCCGAGGTGCCTTATTTTGCACCATCGATCTTGGCTTTGCAAATCTAAGGCCGTGGAAATTAGAAAATCTTCAAAAATGGGCACGGAGATGGAAAAGGGCCACTTGAGTAATTTTTTTTTTGTCGTTTGAAGCTCGGGCCAAGAGCTTTCGGCGCGGGCCCTAGCACATTGTGTTCTACTTGCCTTTGCATCTCCATTAGAAAAATTTTAGAGCTCACTTTTGAATGAGAATAGTGTTTGGAGATTAACCACTAACGCCATAAGATATGATCCGATCATATCTTATGCATGCTAGTGGTTGCATCTCCTCAAACACTTCTATTTTTACTCATTCATTCGCTATTGTCCCCTGCATGGATAGAATGCAAGTGGAAGAGCCTACCTAGCCTTAATCCAACCTATTTGTCCCAAGAACTAGGGGGTTTTTGCAACCGGAAATTGTTCACAAATCGGCAAGAACGGCTCAGGCATAGTTTCCACGGCTCGTGCACGTTTCCAAAGTGGTCGTTTCTATTATTCTTTTGCTGAAACCTGATCTGCATATAGAGCTTTGGCTTATTGGAGTCAGGGGTGTAAAATCGCTTGTGGGGTACAACTTTTGGCTTAAGCTTTTTAAGCTTTTCTTTGCGGAAACTCGCGGACGCCGAAGTCTGGCCACGCCTTCTCCCTCCTTTTCCCCGGGCGCCGAAAACTCAGATCGTTGTTTCACCGTTGATGATGGAGGCATGGAGAGCGGATGATTTTCACAAAGATCGAGGTCTCAGGCAATTCGGGGTGAAGCCCCATGAGGAAGAAGCTTGGTTGGAAAATAATGTCACGGATCGAGATTGGGATTTGCTTTTGGACAAAGAAGTTGAACAAGGGAAAGATAAAATGGCACCGCAGGTAAAGGAGCATCTTCAAGAGAAGTTGGAAACATCACGAAAAAAAATCTACAAGAATTGTCACAACAAAGAAGTAAGAAAGCAACCGGCCCTTGCTTTTAAGCTTTGAAAATTGCACTAGATCAATACTTGCATCCGAGGAACAATAAAGTAAACGGGTCAGATTTGTCGCGGTAATGTCAAAGATACCACAACAATAGACAAGTAAAAAACAGAGGCGTATGTTGTAGCACATGTTAGGAAAATGAAATGAAGGCAAAGCCAAAGGTGGAGTCGGATCAAATGAGATCAGTGCATGTGATGAGAACATAAAAACCTTAGAGAATGCAAGATGTGAGATTGGAAAATCGGGCTTTTACTTATCACAAAGAACGGGAAGCAAAGAGGGAAGTGAGTGAAAGGCAATGAGAAGGCCGAATTACGTAAAATGATGTTGGAAGAGGCTGAAAACAGCTTTTAAGACAAAGCACAAATGATTTGGCTACAAAACAGAGGAGTTCAAGCTTAATCCAACATGTGAGTTGGAGGCGTAAATTAAAGATTTGAGAGTTTAATCGTCAGATGGAAACTTGGCACGGGAACAAGGTACAAAAAGCAATGAACCCTACATCTGTTAATGAGCAGGTCAAACGTAAACTCAAACTTGAGGAGGAGTTAAAAGTTCTCAAGAAGAAACAGACTTGATTTCTACATAAACAATTTAGGAAGCTGAAAATGGATACTCTTGCAACATTTAGCATCTCTACTATTATACGAGATAAGTTGCTAGTGGAAGATCCATTTTATACATGTTCTAAGATGTGGTCCTGGAATTCATAAAAGCTTACGTGTTAAGTTTAGCAATCGAATTGCCAACATGAGTATCATATAGCTTGTTGTTCATTGTTGAGAGGAGGACAATGTATTCATGGTTGCCCCGAAATGTGCCGGAGGGTGTATTTGTGAGCTAGGTTTTGGCCATGTTGCAGGTGCTTCAAATAGTACACCAAAAAAGGATGTGTTAATCCGTCCTGCAATTGAGGTCTCACCGTTGAGGGTTCAAAGAAGGACAATGGTGCCATTTGAAGATGCACAACACCTGCAAAGTCCTATAGGAGTACAAACAAACCAGACTGATTTGAATGCAACAACCAGAACCACCACCACCAGTCCAAGAAGTCGTCCAAGAAGCTATAGAAGAAGTCAGAACACAAAGACCTGGGTTGTAAACACAGCACCAGTTGTAAACACAGCACCAGTTGTGGAAAAAACAACAGACCCGATTGTACACACTGAAGCACCCAAGGAAGTTGAGGGAGTAATTCCATCGGATGAGGGCAACTTGGGTGTATATTTGCAGAAGGGAAAGGGCAGAAGAACAAAGAGGGGTAAGCGGAGGATAGCAAAAGAAGTTGTTCAGGCTACAAGAAAGAGAACAAGAAGTAGCTATGCAAAAGATGCAGAAGCAGCCTCAATCATGACACCACACATATCGGTGTGTTTCAAGAAAATGCGAATCAGGCCCTCAAGTTTCAGGTGAGCCTGATCTTCAACAAGTGATTGCTGCCATTACTAACCCTGGAAAGGGGGTATGGGCATTGTTGGGCAAGAAGGCCACAACTTAGTGTTGCTTAAAACATTGAATATTATTAATTTTCTTTTGTTGCATTCACTGTAGGATTACCAGTTGATTCTGTTAGGTCAGAGAATCCAGCATTGATACGTAAAAGGTTTCCACATTCAACCCATTTTCATTTTCATCTTCATCTATTTATTCATGTAGTAATTCATTGTGTGTAGGTATTAGGATGTTCCAACATACTAAATATTGATTTGCCGCCAAAAGATAAACTCATTGTCTTGGATTTAAATGGTGTGTTGGTAAAAACATTTGGTGCAAATGAACACATACGCTTGGAAGCAGGATTGACAATGACATACACTAGCAGAAAGAAAGTGATATTCAGACCAGAAGCAGTGTTCTTCTTGAAGACTTTGTTACAGAAGTGTTGTGTTGGTATATGGTCATCAATGCAACTCTCCAATGTGGAAGATGTGCTGCAAGTACTATGTCCAGATTTGAGGGACAGATTTCAATTTGTATGGGGAGAAGAAAAAATGTGTGCGGCACCAGTTTTCACCACCCTAACAAACCCGGGTCAGTCCGGCCATGATGAAGCCACTTGGGAAAATATATGAGTCATACCCAAGATTCTTCTGCAAGACTTTGCTTCTTGATGATTCATTATACAAGTCTTACCTTAGGTCCCCTCGAAATTTCGCTGGTACCGTGATTCAAGATGGATGTCCATGATGAAGTGCTACCAAGACTCACCCCAAAGATAGAAGAAAATACCGCAGCCAAGACCGAGGAAGAAATGAAGTTATTGGTGAAGAATACACATAGATACAAGCCTTGGCCTAAGACGATAGAAGATTATGAAGCTATGCTTGGAAAGACTTTCTTCGAAAACAGATTTGCAGATTCAAGCGGGTTTGTGAAGGAGGAATTGAGAAGGTTTATGGTGATGACGCTTTGTCATTCTCCATGATTATTGCTTTGTTTGTCATTTATTTAGGCCAAGGAATCCTACACTTTTCATGTACCATCTTTATCTTAATTTAAGAATGTTTTTGCTATATTGTTTATGTAGTTCAATTAACTTGTCTATAAGTTTTTGCTATATTGTTTATATATACTTCAATCTTCGACCGAAAAGGGATGCTTAAAACTTATCAAGTGCTTAAAAAAATTGCCCGCAAGTGCTAGGGTCCGGTATGAGTCTTAATGGCGATATCGGCATTATTGTCATGCTGACAGTGGATACTTTATGTAGTTGCTTAATGTCATCATGTGCTTACCATCATGCGCTTAAGGTCAAAGGCTTATTGTTAAGCCATAAACCATTTAAAGGTAGTGTTTATTGCATAAGTGCTCAGGTGTTCCAATTGCTTACTCAACGCACTGCTGAAACCGATTAAAAATGCTTAGTGTTTGAAACTAATGAAAGAGCTAGAGCATCGTTACATTCAAGCGAATCTGAATGGATTTTACGGAGAATTGAACTTCATAAATTTGATAGATAGACAAAAATAACATTTCATAGATGAAGAAGAAGAGATCTCAATGAAACAAAGACAAAGAACAAAGTTACAAAAAAGTTTGATGGTAAACAAGATTTTTATAAAAAAAGGCCCTTAGGCCGGTACACATAAAAGAGAAATATACAAAATTTTTTACAAAATTTCGCCCCGAGGCCGGTGGTCTTCTTCAAAGGGGTGTCTTCTTCAAAGGGGGGTTGTCTTCTTCATCAAGGGGTGTCTTCTTCAAGGGGGGGGGTGTCTTCTTCTGTGGGGAGGGGGTGTCTTCTTCATCTTCATCCGCATCTTCATTCTCCATCGCAACAAATGAAACAAACGAAAAATTAAACAAACGAAGATTAAACAAACGAAAAATTGAAAGCGAAGAAAACAAATGAAAATGCATGTACCTTTAAGGACCATACTGAACTCCTCCAAGTCTTCCTCGTCTTCCTCTTCCTCTTCCTCTTCCTCTTCCTCTTCCTCTTCCTCTTCCTCTTCCTCTTCCTCTTCCTCTTCTTCCTCGGACTCGTCCTCTTCTTCGATTCGCCTATCCATCCTCAGATCCAATGGTGATATATTCTCGAATTCATTTGGAATTCCTCATTTTGATTCCTCATAGGAATCGAAGATGAGGAACCGGAATAGATTCCTCCTCAAACCGGAGGCGATGAAATTGGCAGGAGAGAGGAGCAGAGCGGTGCGCAGCAAAGTGGGAGGCAGCAAGAACGGGCACGGCGGAAGAGTGGAGGGAACACTTTCGACGCTTAGTAAAAGCGCCTCGCCGGTGACCTCCGGCTCCTCTTCTAATCTTCATGCGAATGCCGAATGCAGAATGCATCGCTGAAAGTGAGTGAGGAATTGGCGGGCGAGAAGCGAGGACTGGCGGAGCGTGGAGCTTGTAGGCGAGCGAAGCTTGTGGGCGCCAACGCTTGCTTCGCGGTTTAGCGCTGTAATGGCACGATAAACCTCACCGCAGCGCCCGAACAATTCTGTGAAACTGGGCTTAAATATTTCAGAGATGGCGGTCAATTGACACATGTCACATCGAAGAAATGCCTTGACAATATAATTTTGCCAAGAATGTTGGGATAGTGATGGTACCAAAATAAATAATTGAACCTTATTCCAATGTCACAAATCTACATTCTTATAAACAACAATTCAATCTTCATTTCGAAGTACGTGTCCATGCACACCACCCTTGTGCATCCTCACTATTGTTAATATATATAAAAATATGTGCTTACATGCTCCCGTATTTTTACTCATTCATTCGCTATTGCTCCCGTATGGATAGAATGCAGTGGAAGAGCCTAGCCTTAATCCAACCTATTTGTCCCAGTAACTTTAGGGTTTTTTGCAACCGGAAATTGTTCACAAATCGGCAACGGCTCAGGCATAGTTTCCACGGCTCAGGCACAGTTTCCAGTGGTCGTTTCTATTATTCTTTTGCTGAAACCTGATCTGCATATAGAGCTTTAGCTTATTGGATCAAAGGAATAGTGGAGTCAAAAGTTCATGATTTCTTTCTTTGCTTATTATGGCTGGTACAACAGCAAGACAAGGGCACGAATCTTTGATAATGGTGTCGGGATTCAAGAATTCAAGCATGGGATGCAGTTTCCCATTGAGAAGCTCTTCAGATAAGTTTTGATCTTGTCAAATTGTATTTACTTTAACAACATTTTGCTCACATTCAAGTCTTTTAAGTTACTGCATTTTGTTGATTGCATCCTTGGTATATCACAAAATTGTTTGCTGATCCATCCCCTTTTCATCATCTTAGCAATTATAAAGGATAGGGGTATTATTATAATGCTTCTATTATAATGCTTCTACTGGCGTCTATTGTGACCGAGATTCGGGCCTTTACTTCACATCTCGGGCTTATAGTTGAGAAAAGTAAGAACTTGGATCAGATACAAGCACCATTTAGAACTTATGGTTGTCTTTGTGATGCTGAGGTCCCTCGAATTCTAAGTGGGAAAGTCTTTGCGTTAGCTTAAATATGCTTGAGAAAGTGCTTGATAGAGAAATGCAACAAGGAAATGCCAAACTGACTAAGTTGTGGTCCGAGGTCCCCGGATTCACAAAGTGATGGGCAATTAGTATTGTAAGGAACTCTTATCAGTATGTTCTTGTCTCCTTTGCAATGATTGCAGGAGACATAAACAACAAATTTATCATGTACTCTATGGCCTCTTTATCATGTACTTTATGACCTCTGTTTAATCGGGGTATATAAAATTGTGTCTTATTGTAACAGTCGGTTCAGAAAATCCTATTGTATTCTATATTTGCATTAGTTGGCTTTGTACTCTATGATAGAAGGCAGATTCGAGAGATAGATTGTGATAGTGGGGCTTGCACCCCATCCCTTTTAGGAATATCTAACTTTCTTATCTTTATTATGTGCCTCTAATGATTTGGTTATTTTTCTAAACCGCCCGCAGTTTATGCATATCCGTGCTATTCTATTATGTGCAAAGTTGTGGATTAAAGACTTTCGAAATATGCACAAGTCGAGGGGATAGGTTCAATGTCAGACGTTTTATATCTGAATACGATGAATTGTATGATCTGGCACAAATTTTCAGAGGCTCGCATAAAAAATACGGCAAAAAACAATTCCTGCGTCGGAAGATTTCGCCAGACGCCTGAAAAACAACTATATCACAGACGACGAAAATTTTTTCGCGACGCGAAACCTCGAGAAAAACCAGACGCCGAACAAAATTTTACAGAAACGCTAAAACAACGCTCGGGGCAGACGCTGACTTTTTCACAGACGATGATTGGATGTTTTCCCAGCGAAAAATCTTCCCACGGAATTGTTTTTGCCGTATTTTTTGCGATTTTTTGAACACCATATTGCTACAGACGCTGAATGAACCGGATAGCGTGCGAAAAATTACCGGCGACGCTTATCCATTTAAGCTTTCAGCACGCGAATGTCAATTTCGTCCTTTATTGCCGCGATTCTTTCTATTTCGCGTCTGTGAAAAATTTTTCGCGTCGCGGCTTTCCGCGAAGGTTCCGGCAAAGATTTTTTCCTACCGGCGAGGTATTTTATCGTTTAAATGCATTTTATTAAAAAATACGTATTTTTTAACTTTATACGTCAGAAATTTTAATTTTGTACGTATAGAACCTATCCCTGAGCAAGTCTAATATAAAGGAAGGATATGTTTCATATAGACATGTGCAGCTGTTATATGCTTATAGATATGTTATACCAGTTGTGGATTGCAGCACTTTCAGAAACATGATAGCAAGAAGTGAAACAAGGAGGAGTCATGCCTTTCTCGGCCTTTTGGCTAAGATCGTGTAGTATATCTTCTTATCAGTTTCATAGCTGATATGGCATCCATCAGACCCAATGCTACTAATCTAATTTGGTGTGGATTGTGAGCCTGTCGTGCATCAAAGATAGACTTAACCATTGTGATGCCCTCTTAGAACTTAGAGCATTCTATCCAATTGATTGGAGACACATTTCAAGTTCCTAACAAATTGCAAACAAGTTGCTAACGTAACAAAGGGTTGCTCTATGGAGCAGAATCGGACAGACGAATCAGGAACACAATACAATTTCATCCACATGTATGAATGTGCAAGTAGCTGAAAAGATTATTGTCCCTCATCAACACTGTTTCTGAAGGTCTCAATATTGCAGTAAAAAATGGAAAAGTTTGTGCTCCAACAACACTGTTCTTGAAGGTCTCAATATTGCAGTAAAAAATGGAAAAGTTTGTGCTCCAACTCATATTGATTTGTGATGATAGAGGTGCATTTCATGAATATTGTGTCTTTTATATCATGAATATGCAGTAATCTACCATTTACTTATGTTGCTTTATTTATTGCACACCATGAAGGGTAAACATTTGCTATTATGTTGTTCTATCTGGCTAGTATAAAGAGTAGTGACAATAGAGATAAAAGGGCAGAAGCTTGACAATAGAAATAAAAGGGCAGAGCTTCTGCAGCATTATGCTATTAACACCATCTGTTAACTGTTCCCATTTGTAGGAACCAAGACCTAGAGCACAACATATGCCCCAACTATTTGTTCATCCTTAGCCAGCTTGTTTATCTTTCAAGCCTTGTTTCTTGTGGCAGCCAATGGCCACTACATCTATTTGTGAATAGAGCGAAATATATTTGATGAAAAAATGCTAAGCAAATGTGTCGTATTCTAAGTTATCCAAGTAGCACTTCCTCAACCAAATTCCATGTGGCAGACTTCAATGTCGAGTGGGCTCCATCCTTCTTAGAGTTCAATCTGTCAATCTGTAGACATGGTTAGAATTTAAGATTTCATGGTTCATGCACGAAGAAGCTTGCATGTTGTGCCACAAAAAAGAAAAGATCATTTTATTTTAACCCAATAAGCTGCAATTGCATGGACCCTCATGCATTTGAACAAGAAGAAATGTTACATTAGATAACACCATTTTTTAAACAAACAATGCTTTGGAGGTATAAAGATGGAGGCATATTCTCTTGATCCTTTTGAAGAACTTATAGGCAGCTGCATATTTGTTTGCTCTTTATTCTTTAATATATCCACTTACAAGTACTCTTCTTCCAACAGGAACGTTTCTAGCATCATCCTCAGAACGTTTTCTGTCAACCTATCTAGAAATCCCAGGATAATTCGACAAGCCTAAATCTACTACCAAGGCTTCACCAGTTTGGCCTTGCTAAAGCCTTCTGGTGTGCCTTTTGCTAGTTTCCTCAAATCCCCCCGAAAGCTGCTTGCCCCGAATTCAGTTCATTACAAGTTAATTATGCCATCCATGTCAGATAGCTTTAGGGAGCAGTCCGTTGAACAAGGGCATTCTCTCTATCCATATGCCTTGATACTGAAACACAACCATCATCACAAGCAACCAAATCTAAACCCCTCTCCCTCCCAACCCGCAGTAGTCTTTTGCTTTTCTGTAATCATTTATCTTCATTCTAGTAGTTATGATGCTTTTCTGTAATCATTTATCTTCATTCTAATAGTTATGATGCTTATATTCTCAATGCAATCTTAGACCAAGTATAACGTCCAGCCAGCCAAGGTCAACCCCAAGTACAACGATCCCACAAACTCCATTCCTTTGACCTTAGCTAACCCTTTGACCTAGACCTTGACCTTCTCCGAAAATTCCGAAAATTGGGCTGTGTGCTGGAGATGAATTAGGAATCCAGCTGGCAAAAAATCAGAATTTATTTTCGTACAATGCATTAACTACGAATTTATGAATGTCTTGCCACTACAAAAGCGCCCCCGACTTCTACTTGCCACATCGGGAGGAGGACAGGCCCAAACTCCGCTCCGTCAATTCCCCTTGCTCCGTATTCTCGGCTGCAGCTTCTCGGCCAGGTCCCAAGTGCAACAGACCAAGTCTCGGCCCCCAAACGAAAACCCTTCTAGAACCTGGCAACCCACAGGGTTTACGTTTCGGAGGCCCTATCCTTGTCAGATTCAGCCGGGACCTTGCGCCGTGACTTGACATGGAGTGGGGGTGTTGATGCCAGAGTGGGAACCCTAAAATCCCCCCGGAAGCTGCTTGCCCCAAATTTCCTCTCCCCAAGGCCCTGGGGACGGACGGGCGACCTCCCCTCTCCGGAATCGCGATTTGGCTCTGCCAATGGACTCAAAACGTCGACATTGCCCTGGGGACCAAGTTCCGTGGCCAGAAGACCACCCGACCTCCAAGAAGCGCCAAAGTAGCTCATTTCCATCACACTCGTAGTCAATTGGCCTAGGATGTGCATGCGGGATACTGTCGTGGAGGGCGTGAGTGTTTCTTTCTTTTGCAAAACCGACCTTGTAACTTGCTCCCTAGGGTAATTTGGCCATTCCGGACGATTTGGCCGGGGTCGATTTGCCATTCCTGAGCCTCCCTGGTGTCCCGAACGACAAAACACTACGGTTTATACAAGGCCGACATCAAGACGCCCAGCCCGGTTTGACAAGTTCTCCAGGACCGTCACGGAATCTTTTGGGCCTTCCGAAGAAGGGCTCCTGACGGAGGATCAATGGTGGGATAGGGGAACCGGGCTCCAGGAGAGTGGTCATTGCGTCCAACCCGGGGGGCTGCTGCTAGGGGCTGCCGGGAACGTTTTTGGATCCCCCTCTTGGGGTCCCGGACTCTCCCTCTTGTGAGAGATCCCTGCAAGGTCTGGCCTCGTTTGACTTGGGGAAGGGTGCCTTCGTTTCGTGCTTGGGCTGCCTTTGAGGATTCTAATGCTAACCTTTGACCTTGACCTTCTCAAAAATTTCGAAAATTACTGTGTGTTTGGAGATGAATTAGGAATCGAAATGGCAAAAATCAGAATTTATATTAGGTACAATGCATTAATTGCGAATTTATGAATGTCTTTACCCTGCAAAGCGCCCGACTTCTACTTGCCACCGCCGGAGGAGGACAGGCCCAACGCCTCCGGTCAGTTCCCCTCTGTTCCGTACCACGGCACTTCTCGGCCCGGGTCCCAAGTGCAGCAGGGACCAAGTCTCGGCCCCCAAAGCGCAAACCCTTCTAGAACACGGCAACCCACGGTTTTCGTTTGGAGGCCCCCTCCTTTGTCGATTTGGCGGGACCTTGCGTGACTTGGCGTGGAGTGGGGGTGTTGGCCTTGATGGGGACCTAAAATCCCCACGGAACCTGCTTGCCCAATTTCCTCTCCCCCAAGGCCCCAGGGGCCCGGACGGGCGACCTCCCTCTCGAAATCCAATTTGGCTCGGGCCAATGGACTCGAAACGTCGACATTGCCACAGGGGACCAAGTTCCGTGGCGGAAGAACACCCGACCTCCAAGCGCCAAAGTAGCTCACTTCCATCACACTTTCAAGTAGTCAATTGGCCTGGGATGTGGATGCGGGGATCTCTTGTCGTGGAGGCGTGGAGTGTTTCTTTTTTTTGCAAAACCCGACCTTGTAACTTGCTCCCTAGGGTAATTCGCCCATTTGGACGATTTGGCGGTCGATTTACCATTAGGACCCTCCCGGTGCTAACGACAAAACACCGGTTTATACAAGTCGACCTCGGGGCCCGCGGGTTTGACAAGTTCTCCGGACCGATCTGGAATCTTTGGGCCTTAAAAAAGGGATGGTCGGATAGGGGAACCGCTCGAGGGTGATCATTCCGGGGAGGTTGCCGGGGAAGGGCTGCCTCGGGGAACTTTTTGGATCCCGCCTCTTGGGTCCGGACTCTCCCCCCTCTTGTGAGGGATCCCACCGCAAGGTCTCGCCTCGTTTGACTTGGGAAGGGTGCCGGCCGGTTTGCCACCTCGGCAGAACGGGTGCTTTGACCGCGTTCTAATGCTAACCCTTTGACCTTGACCTTCTCCGAAAATTCGAAAATTGGGCTCATGTGCTGGAGATGAATTCTGAATCCCAAATTGGCAAAAAAATCAAATTTATTTTCGGTACAATGCATTAATTCTGAGGAATTTATGAATGTCTTGCCATCGCAAAAAAGCCCCCTGACTTCTGGCCATCGGGAGGAGGACAGCTCCAAACTCGGGCCTCCCGTCGGGTTCCTTGCTCCGTATTCTCGGAACAGGCTTCTTGGCCGTGTCCCAATTGCAACAAACCAAAGGCCCAAAAGCGCCAAACCCTTCTAGAACACGGCAACCCGGGGTTTACGTTGAGGAGGCCCTCTCTTGTCCGATTTGGCCGGGACCCTTGGCCGTGACTTGGCGTGGGTGGGGGTGTTGGCCTTGAGGCGGGGACCCTAAAATCCCACCCGGACACCTGCTTGCCCGAATTTCCTCTCCCCAAGGCCACGGGGGATGGGCGGGTGACCTCCCCTAGGAATCTTAATTTGGCTCTGCCAATGGACTCGAAACGTCGACATTGCCACAGGGACCAAGTTAGTGGCGGAAGACCACCGACCTCCAAGAAGCCAAAGTAGCTCACTTCCATCACACTCGTAGTCAATTGGCCTGGGATGTGGATGCGGGATCTCTGTCGTGGGTGGCGTGAGTGTTTTCTTTCTTTTGCAAAACCGACCTTGTAACTTGCTCCCTAGGGTAATTTCGCCATTCCGGACGATTTGGCAGGGTCGATTTGCTATTCGGGAACCTCCCGGTGCCCGAAGCGACAAAACACTACGGTTTATACAAGGCCGACCTCGGGGCCAGCGGTTTGACAAGTTCTCGGACCCGATGGAATCTTTTGGGCCTTCCAAGAGGGGCTGAGCGGAGGATCCAATGGTCGGATAGGGGAACCGGGCTCAGGGAGGGTGGTCATTGGCGTGCACGGCCCCGGGGGCGCTTCTAGGAAGGGCTGCCGGAATGTTTTGGATCCCGCCTCTTGGGGTCCCGGACTCTCCCCCCTCTTGTGGGGATCCTGCAAGGTCCGGCCTCGTTTGACTTGGGGAAGGGTGCCAGCTGGGTTGCCCCAGCGGGCTGCCTTGACCGTTTAATGCTAACCCTTTGACCTTGACCTTCTCAGAAAATTTGAAAATTGGGTCAGGTGCTGCTGGAGATGAATTAATAATCCGGTGGCAAAAAATCGAATTTATTTTCGCATAAATGCATTAATTTTCATAATTTATGAATGTCTTGCCACCAAAAGCGCCCCGACTTCTACCCTTGCCACATCGGAGGAGGGCAGGCCCAAACTTCGGGCCCGTCGGTTCCCCTTGCTCGTATTCACCTGCAGCTTCGACCCGAGTCCCAAGTGCAACGGACCAAGTCTCGACCCCAAAGCTGTAAACCCTTCTAGAACACGGCAGCCCGCGGGTTTTACGTTTGAGCCCTCTCCTTGTCAGTTGGCGGGACCTTGCGCTCGCGTGACTTGGCGATGGAGTGGGGGTATTGGCCTTGCAGCGGGGACCCTAAAATCCCCCGGAACACGCTTGCCCGAATTTCCTCTCCCAAGGCCACAGGGATGGGCCGGAGTGACCTCCCTCTCGAAATTGCAATTTGAAAACTGCCAATGGACTCCTGCTTGTCGACATTGCCACGGGGATCAAGTTCCATGGCGAGGAAGACCATCCGACCTCAAGAGCGCCAAAGTAGCTCACTTCCATCACACTCGTAGTCAATTGGCCTAGGATGTGGATGCGGGATCTTGTCGTGGAGGGTGAGTGTTTCTTTTCTTTGCAAAACTGACCTTGTAACTTGCTCCCTAGGGTAATTTCGCCATTTCCGGACGATTTGGCAGGGTCGATTTACCATTCAGGAGCCTCCCGGTGCCCGATCGACAAAACACTGCGGTTTATACAAGTCGAGGCCTCAGGGGCCCGCTTGATTTGACAAGTTCTCCCGGACCCGACCGGAATCTTTTGGGCCTTCGAAGAAGGGGCCCTCGAACGGAGGATCAGCGGTGGTCGGATAGGGGAACCGGGCTCAGGGAGGTGGTCATTAGCGTGCAACCCCGGAGGGGCCAGAAGGGCTACCCGGGAACTTTTTGGATCCCGCCTCTTGGGTCGGGACTCTCCCCCCCTCTTTTTGGAGGTCCCGACCTGTTTTGACTTGGGGAAGGGTGCAGCTTGGTTTGACACCAACGGGGGATCCCTTCTAATGCTAACCCTTTGACATATAGACCTTCTCCGAAAATTGGAAAAATTGGGTTGTGTGTCGAGATGAATTGGGAATCCAAAGGGCAAATTTCGCCCTTTTCCATGCCTATTTTCCCCACTCTTTTCCTCCTTTTCCTCTTTTCCTCCTTTTTTTTTGTGTGCCCTTTTCCCTTCCATTTTTCTTTTTCCCCTCCCGTTTTCCATGCCCTTTTACCTTCCCTTTTCCATCTCACCCTTTCCCTCTTTCCCTTTTTCCATGTTCCTTTTTCCCTTCCCCTTTCCATTTTCCTCATTTCCTTTTTCCGTTGCCTCTCTCTTTCCCCCCTTTTCCATTCTTTTTTCTTTTCTATTTCCCTTTTCCATGCCCTTTTCCCACCCTTTTCTTCTTTCTATTTTCCCGGGTGCTTCCTTTCCTCCTTTTCCCACCCTTTCCCTCTTCCGTGCAATTTCCTTCTTTCAACCCTTCCTTTTTCTTTTCTCTTTTCCTTTCCTCATGTTTTTTTTCCCTTAAACCATCTGCCTTCAAAAGAGTAGCTTACAACCTAAAAATTGTATTCATTGATGTTATTTAGTGGCTCCTTTGCTTTTACGCAAAATTGGCATTAACAACGCATCATCTCCAGTATAACACATTGTTGCTAAAGCCTAATTTCTTTGTATAGCTTAGCTATAATATCCCAAAACTTGTCAATCCGATTTTTTTTCTTGTTTTTTCTGATGTTTGCTTGATATTATCCCTAAAACAACTTCATAAGAAGATATTAGAACGCTGGTGTCTCATTTTTTGTAATGCAACTGAAAAAAAAAAAAATTATCTCGAGCATTTCACTAAAAATGTATGTGCACCCTTAATAATTTCCCACAGTTAGATTTTCATTAAAGGCGGGGACATCAATTGGAACATTTCAAATGGATAACCAGACTTTTGCATCCCAACACATAATATTTTTCAACATAAAATGATGGATATTCTATGAATTTGCTCAAAATCTTTTAATTTTTGAGCAAGATAGTATTCCCAAGTAATTGTCAAGGTTGCACTAAGAAAGGGAGAGAAGGGGATGCACTTGATATCCAGAGAGTGCAAGCTACCAAAACAAAGGAAAAATGGAATTGTATTCAATGTTGTGTATCAATACATGAACTACAATGATATAAACAAATGGGGGAATAGTATTAGCCATTTTCCACTACCCACTAATAGCGGTAGTTACTTAGTTAGGTTGGTGCTTTCGATCGATAAGGTCTTTGATTACATTGGATTCAACATAGCATCACTATCTTGAGTCTTTCGAGTCAGCACAAGACGCGTCTAACAAGATAGGGGTCTCGCACATATATCTTGACACTCCTCCTTGATGAGAGATCACCATCTCCATGCTCAACCTCTTCCTCCTGGAGATGAGATCTGGAACCTATCAAGACCAATATCAAGTCGGTGTCGCTCAAAAAGCTCACGAACTAAAGGCTTGGTCAAGAGATCTGTTGTATTGCCACATGTGGGAATATGCTCAATCTGAACCTGTTTATCAGCCACAATGTCCCTTACAAAATGATAATGCTTGGGAATATGCTTACATTTTAGATGCCGAACTTCAGCGGAGCACCAATCAATGCCATCTTTGTTATCCATAAGCATCCTTCCTGTTCCAGGAGTGCATTGCCCAATGCCGGCAAGAAAGTCCTTCAAACCAATGATCTCATAGGTTGTTGTAGATGCTACAACATACTCCGTTTCAGTGGAAGAACGAGGTACATGACCCTGTTTCTTGCTGATCCAAGCAATGGCAACACTGACAAGCAAAAAACAAATGCCGGATGTAGACCTAGAGTTGTCTAGCACATCGCTAAGTGAGGAATCAATGTATGTCAGCAATGAAAAAGCATCATTATTGCTGCGATATGTAAGGCCATAATCAGCAGTACCCTTTAAGTATCGGAGAATATGCTTGGCCATTTCCCAATGCTTATGCCCTGAATCTGCCAAAAATTGGCTGAGACCTGAGAGCTATAACAACAAATGCAATATCAGGTTTGGTCAAACCATGTAATACATGAGGCTGCCAGTCAATTGCCAAAATGGAACTTTTGCCATTGAAAGACGCTCAACGTCAGATTGTGGACATTTTTTCTTGGTAAGAAGAGAACCTGGATCCATAGAAATATTAGATGGATTGCAATCATTTTTTTCGATGTACTTCTTTTGAGAGATATAAAGAATTCCTGTGTTCCAGTCTCTTGCAATTTGCAAATCCAAACAATAGCGAGCTTCACCCAAGTCTACTATTGAAAACTTAGCAGCAAGCTTTGTCTTGAATTCAACAATGTGCTCATTATTGTTGGCTATGAGCAAGGAATCATGCACATACAAAGCAATGATGAGTAAGAACTTGCCTTGATGACAGATGTAGACATTAGAATCAGCCTCAATAGGCTAGAATCCATGGTCTTTGAAGAAAGAATATATGGTTTTGTACCAAACACGTGATGCTTACTTCAACCAGTGCCTTTGTCAATTTGCATACTAAATGCTCAGCACCAGGACATAACCCTGAGGTTGCTTCATATATATTTCTTCATCAAGTTTGCGATCAAGAAATGTTGTTTTGACATATGTTTGATGAATCTCAAGATTATAATGAGTAGCAAATGCAAGAAAAATGCGAATGCTCATCATTTTGACTATTGGAGCAAATGTTTCCAGGTAATCAATGCCATATTGCTGGCGGAAACCCTGTGCAACCAAGCGTGCTTTGTAATTCTGATGGTGCCATCAGGATGGAGCTTACATTTATAGATCAATTTGTTACCAACGACCTTCCAATCATGAGGACGTGAAACCAAATTCCAAGTGTCATTTTGAGTAATAGAATCCATTCCATGGTCCATTGCTTGCTGCCAATGAGGTGCAGCAGCACATGAAATAGCTTCACGATAGCTGGTGGGTTCATTGATAATAGCAGCACCACAAAATTCCATAATGTTGGGCATAATTTGTTATAGAAGGCAAACCTTTGAGGAGGAAAAACGTTTTCTTTTTCCTCGACCAAGTTCTTGTTCAACTCTTCCTTGATCAGGATGATTAAAATCACCTCCTGGATCAAATGGGTCAAGATCTCCTCTTTGATCAGATGTGTCAAGATCTGTGCCATGATCAGGAAACATGGGTGTTGTGAGCGCTGCTGGTGTTGGAACCCTGTAGGTGCTAGAACTGTTATAGATGTTGGAACTTCTACAGGTGTTGGAATATCTGAAATTGAGTCCCATGGATTAGAAGCTACAGCATCATCTATTATCGATGCAGAGGTATCAATAAATTCCACACTAGGAGTTCTTGAACCTTGCTGAAATACCGAAACATCTTCATGGAAAATAACAGCTCGACTAACACAAAGCTTCTTGGTATTCGGATCAATCAACCTATAACCATGCTTGCACTGGTCAGACAAACCAACGAAGATCATTTTCTTGCTGGTATGCTTAAGTTTTGCGGTTAACTTTGGGAATAAGTATAAAGGCAGCACATCCACGTGAGAAAAATTTGGGTTAATGCCAATGAAAGCTTGTTCAGGAGTCTGATTTTTCACACTATTGAGAAGGTTAATGAGTATCTTACTGCTTCAGCCTAAAATTGAATGAGTGTTGAGGATTGGGCGAGCAAGCAATGTGCCATGTCAATAATGTTGCAGTTCTTAGTTTCAAAGAACGCAATTATGTTCTGGTATGAGGCTGGTAAGTTGGACCTCAATACCATGATCATCACAAAAATGATTGAATGCATGATTGGTAAATTCTCCACCATTATCAGATCTGAACTTCTTAATCCGATTGGTTACTTGATTTTCAACAAGTGCTTTTCATTCTTGGAAATGGGCAAATGCATCAAATTTTTGCTTCAAGAAATAGACCTGTGTTTCCTGCTCAAGTCATTAATGAATGTCAAAAAATAATAGGCATTCGAGAGAGAAGAAACATGAGTTGGACCACAAAGATCCGTGTGTACTAGTTCAAGAAGAGCAGTAGCACGAGATCTAATGAGATTAAATGATTTGCGATGCTATTTTCCCAATGTGCAAGCCTTACAACTTGCAAGAGTAGGGTGTTGATGAAGATCAAAACCTTCTACAAGTTGGGGCAGCTGGTTGAGTGCTCTAAGACTGATGTGTTCAGGCTTCTTATGCCATAAATCACAAGTACCATTACCAATAGCTACAACAACAACTTAGTCAGCATATTCTTATACCAAATGGTAGAGATTATCCGTACGAATAACACGAGCAAGTCTCTTTCCTGTAAGTTTGTTGTGAACAATGCAGTCTTCACTATCAAAGGAAATTATCCCATATCAATAAGACGTACAACAGAAATCAGATCTTTGCGCAAAGTAGGAGCATGTATTACCCCTTTTAGAGTGAAAATACCAAGGCTAGTAGGCACTTGAATGTTACCCATTCTGCAGATTTGATGCTCACTATTGTCTTTTTTTTTTTGAAGGCAAGGTTGGTGGGACTTGCACCCACCCACGTCTCCCACCCGATGGTAGCTAGTGGGTTTTGAACCCTGATGCTCACGATTGTCACCAATTTGAACAATGGGATTGGAAGAAGTAGGTCTGAAATTTTCAAACCAATCTTTGTGCCAACTAATATGAGCTGTAGCACCAGAATCCATGATGAAGTCGATAGAGCGAGGGGCTGCCACTTGTTTACAAAGATAGACATGATCCGGGCTGCAAGGAACCACATTAGCTACGCTTCTTCAACAATTTGGGCGACATTGATTGAAGCTTTGTTTGTCTTCAAATCTTTCAGTTTGTGCTCAAGATCCTTCATCTTCTTCCTACATTCTGTTGCGAATTGACTGCCTTTCTTGCAATAGCCACAAGACTGTTGCTTGTGTGTTGTGTCTTTGTTGGACCCTTGAAGGCGTTGCTGCTACTGTTATTCTTTTTTTCTTAGGTTTTTCATTCCCTTTTTCATAGGATTTAGGCTCAGAATGACTGCAGAGAAAGCATTGTGCTCGTCTTTGATAATCCCAGCATCTTTCCTCATCATAATCTCCTCATTGACAGAAGCGATTGCACGATTGAGATCCATGTCGGCAATTTGCATGAGATTCCTGTGCAAAGCATGGAAAGAATTGGGTAAGGATCTAAGAAAGAAGAATAATTGCAATGAAGGAGAGATCTTATTCTCTTCTCCAGAGGCTTCAATCTGCCGAAAGATGTTCTTCATGCAGTCTGCGTATTTGTCAAAATACTAGGTCTCTTCCCAGCGCATATTCACCACTTCAGCATATAAATGCCCAATTTGTGTATGGGTCTTCTTTTCATGCTCTTGGATGAGAGCATTCTAGAAATCATGGCCATTCTCCTTCTGAACCTCATGAAGAAGAGATTGAGCAACAAAAAGCCCAATTGTAGCCATTTTCTTGTCATCCCGGCGTCGCCAAGCATCAAGAACAGATTTATTCTTGCCATCTGATGCAAGCTCGGGTGCTTGTTATTGGCCACTAACAATTCCCCAAACTCCTTCAGCCTTAAGAATGAGAGTCATTCTTTTTGTCAAAACACTAGGTCTCTTCCCAGCGCATATTCACCACTTCAGCATATAAATGCCCAATTTGTGTATGAGTCTTCTTTTCATGCTCTTGGATGAGAGTATTCTAGAAATCATGGCCATTCTCCTTCTGAACCTCATGAAGAAGAGATTCAACAACAAAAAGCCCAATTGTAGCCATTTTCTTGTCATCCTGACGTCGCCAAGCATCAAGAACAGATTTATTCTTGCCATCTGATGCAAGCTCGGGTGCTGGTTATTGGCCACTAACAATTCCCCAAACTCCTTCAGCCTTAAGAATGAGAGTCATTCTTCTTTTCCATTGCTGAAAACCTGCATCGAAGATTTGAATCACACGACTGCCAGGGAAGGTAATCTGGTTGTACCTTGCATCCTTCTCCATTGTTGTGTTGATCTTGAATCAATCTCAGTATACTTAGTGCTCTGATACCATATCAAGGTTGCACCAAGAAAGGGAGAGAAGGAGATGCACACCGATATCCACGAGCGCAAGCTCCCAAAACAAAGGCAAAATGGAATTGTATTCAATGTTGTGTATCAATGCATGCGGTACAATGATATAAACAAAAGAGTCATAGCTAAGAATAATGTGAGCTATTTACCCACTGCCCACTAATAACAGTCGTTACTTAGTTAGGTTGATGCTCAGTGCTGATGTGGTGCTGACTCTGTTCAGTGTAGCACTTTCTCAGCACCACTATGTTGTCTGGCCGAGTCCATCTACTTCAAACACATCTAGCAAGATGTTGGTCTCGATATCACGAATATCTTGTCAGTAATCGCTTCAAATTCAGTCATCTCCAAATGAACGAATCAAATTCTTCACACTAAGGCCTTTAAAAATATCCCTTGTTCTTGTTTTTATGTTTTGATATGCACAATTTCCTATTATGTTTTTGTAGTCACGAATTTTCTTGATGTATATAGGATAGGTTCGGCTATTTCTAGGCGGAAAAGAGATCCGTAATGCCCAACTCAAGGTTTCTTAGTAGTTTAGGCCATTTACGATTAGGCTTCAAGAAATTTTGAAGCTCAAGTATTCCGCAGGTTGACAAAAACAAAAGCTCATGTTGCTCATGTTGCTCTCTCAGATGACGATGTAGCACAGCCACAAGACTCCCCTGTCGAATTCAAAGCTCCTCCTAGTGAAAATGTTAAGCGAAACTTACACAAGAAAGCTTGTACATCCTAAAGGAGAAAGAAACTAATGGTGAGGGACACTTGAGGGCAACACATACAAAACATTGTTGTCCTCAACGCTATTTGCTAAAGATTGGACTTAAAGAATTAAGATTGATTCGTGACAACTACAGTTCAATGACTTTGTTAGAACAAAGGGGCTACTTAGCCTTCAATATTCGTCCAAATTATGGTGACAAGTTTACTTACACAGCTGGTGGCCATATCGTCTGTCAAACGGCCTTTAAAATGGTTCATGCTTTAGGCAGCAGAGGGCTTCACCGCCTGAAGAAAAGGCTTGACAAGAATCCTGGCATTAACGACTACTGCCATTCGGGAAGTATATCCAGAATTCATGCCCTTCAATGTGTTTCTTGGATAGAAGGCTTCTTCAAGGAGTCTTGCGATAAACTACCTAACAACCCTATGTATCACTTGAGTGACAACTTCACGAAACGTGAAGTCTACAATAATTATAAGGATTTGTGTGTTGAGGCTAAAGAACGCAAAATGCTACTCTTACTTTACTGTGCTCTAGAAAAAAGAATTTTCCCGTGTGTCTATTCCTAGAAAGCACCGAATGTTTGTTTGTGCTACATGCTCTGAATTAAAAGCTCAGAGACAGATGCAAGGACACTTCACACTAAAAGTAAGCTTCCACAACGTATATTGCTTAGTTCTAGTCAATGGTAGGTTTTTTTCTTGAACATATTTTCATTTCAGATGCATTAAAAGAGAAACTGAACAAGCACAGAGAACAACAATCTTTGGAAAGGAGAAAATCGACAAAACACAGGAAAAAAGACTCTAGAACAACCACTCAACTACATATTGGTTATTATTGATGGATGGAATAGACCAGAAGAAGACCACCCTACCTCACTTTGTCAATGTGCCTAAGGATGCTCCTGAGGAAGATTTTATACACCTGCATGTCGTTGGTGCTATGGTTTTTAATGGGAAACTCTCTTGCAAGGCATTCTTGAACTACCCAAACATTCATGCTGATCCAAAGGGAATTCCCACTCAATTAAAAGTGCACTGGATGAGAACAAGTGCTGCCAATGCTTTCAGTGGGAGTTATAGTTTGGAGATGGTAAAAACAGGAGTGGAAAGGAGAGCAAAGTCTAAAGCAAATACTAGTATCATAGATCTAGCTGAAGTAAAGGTTCTTGCATATGACTTTGTTCTGACTACTGCTAATAAGTTACGTGCGATCACTCAAACTTTAATAAGGTCGGCATGTGGATTAGATAAAGAACCTAAAAAAGTTGCTAAAAAAGATGATGATGAAGACTCACGGGTAGATAGTGAGGAAGAAGATCGTTCGAGTACATCCAGTTTTGAGAGTGAGGGTGAGGATGAAGGCTCTACTGATCAAGGACTAAACGAGTCTGAGGATGACATGCATCCTGATATTGCTGCAAAATGTAAGTTCGTCCGATGACTCAAACATGTAAACAAGAGAAAGTGCCGGTGACAAGGCTTTGTCAAAATATGCTATATTTTTGACAATTTTGTTTATAATTTTGTAAAATTTTCACAAGCTCTGAATATATCACTTCTTTATCACTCTATTACCCTTGCTGTTTTTTTCATTGTCCATTTTTTGCTACTCTTTATATAATTAACTATTTTTTGTTCCAAATTAAGAGGCTGAAAGTAGCTATTAAATATTTTTGCATAGAAGCTATGTTCAATCAGCCCCTCAAAAAGGGTACCTGAATTACCTAAATTATCACACTTGTCACGAACAAACTTTCAAAATGGGCTTTTTTTAGGGAATCTTTCAAAGATTCCTTCTGAAGTGCGTTTAGAGCAAATAAGTGCATTTCAGTTTGAACTTTGTTCCCTTCTTAAAATCCCTTGTTTCGCTCTGATCTTGGCGAATCCGGCCTCTCTTTTTTTTTGTGTCTTTTAGCTCCATTTCAGGTTTCTTGTTATGTAAGAGCGCAAATCAAGACATTAGGGCCATGATTAGCCCACCAAAATAGGCTCAAAATCCATCTCTTGGCTTGAAGCTTCTTTTAGGGTTCTTAAAAAACTTAGATATAGGGGATATATCCCACATGCCAAATTTGTTATGAAAGATCAAGCAACATAAGAGCTAATGCAGGTGGACTTATAAAAATACGTGATATTTCCACGTGGGTGCTGGCCCGTTGCCACCCCACATGCCCGAAGGTACCACATGGCAAGGGGTGATTGGAAGGAAATGGTGACTAGGTCCTTTGGGGAGATAGGATTTGTTTTTCCAAATATGGCACGATTCCCAAGAAATGGAATTTGAAAGTCATATTAGGTCCCCCCCCCCCCTTTCTTTTTTGTGCAAATAGCATCTTTTTTTAATGCTCTTTAAGATAAGAGAATCTTTTTGCAAAAAGAGCATCTTGATTTTTGGGTATAAAATGAGATCTAATTTGGTGATGTGATAAGGCTAGGGAGTGAGGTGGCAACCAAGTGATGGCATGGCGCAATGGGATGCTGATGTAGCAAGCAAGGTGGTAAAACAATTTTTTTCTAGTCAAAACTTTTTATGATGTGGGATGAGGTGGGTGACATGTGCATGGTCAGGTGGATGTACTGTGGTGATGATGTGGATACACTTGATAATGATGTGGACGATTTGGCATGGCATTTGGCACTTGTGCACATATACATTAGAATTTTTGCATCCGCTTGGCAAATTTATGCCTTCTCAAAATGTATGGCAATAAATGTGCACTCTCGTTCTCTCTAGTTTCGCTTTTAGAGAGAGAATGTGGCCTTAGACATTAGAAATGGCCAAATTTGATGGAATTTTTGCATTTTCTCAAGAATGTTAATGAATGTGGGTGAGTGATATGTTTTGACTAAAAAAAAAAGTTGCCAACTTTGAGCTTAGGAAAATGGCAATGATGCATGGAAAGAGGAAGCATGAGGTGTGAGAGGTATTTCATGAGTGGAATCAAGATGTAGAACCTAGGGAATTGTGAAATTTGGAAAATGGAATTCATGCCAAAATAACTTGAATCTAGCCACATGACAATAAAACTTGAGGGGTCTTCTAAACATTGACAAAAAGGGTCTTCAAATTTAAACTCAAGTCCTTCACATATGCTCTGTTTGGGTCCTAACCTCCTTACAATGCCTGTATGATGCCCAATCAATGTCCTCCCTTGGTTCTTCATCATAAATGTTTTCTATGAGTCTTCAAGATGGATGTCTTCAATCTTGTTGCTTGATTAGCTCATGCACAGATGTCTCAATCCAGATGTTAGCCAAAGGTGTAAATCATGTACATGGCTCTTCTATGCTGCAAAAATATGGTAGATCATACCAAACACAGAAGGATAGGCTGGTCCCCCAGCCTCTTGATCTTTATATGAGTTCTCAAGAGTCCTTGATGGTTGCCAATATGGAAGTATATGGTTGGCAACATGGGTTTTCACAAGAAGTAGGAGAAAAATAGCATGGTAGGTAGGCCAAATGATGTGCAAATGATTATGGAAGCATATATGATGAACCTGCATGACAAGTGAGTTAGCAAGATAGAGTTGCCTATGGAAGTATGGTGGCAACCTGGTGTAATGATTGGAAATGATGAGATAGAAGTGGTTTAAATGGATAGTGGACACCTTTGAGCAGATTATCATATTATGGAGGTGAAAAATTGGTGAACCTGCATGTGACAAAGCATGTATTAGTACAAGGGGTTGTTGTTATGGTAGATATGACAGCAGCACAATATGAAGAGATTTATGAGTGAAAGCATTTTATGTAGATGAGAATGAAGTGTAAGAATGAGTGTGGCAGATGCTCTTGCATGGAAATTATGCAATTTAGTGATCAGAACTCGAGATTGTGGCCTTGTATCTGCTGCAACCTGCATAAATTTCATTGCTTCTTGCATTAGTTTCAACAGTAGACAGTTAAAATATATAACACCCTAGATCTTTCAAGAATGAAGCCTATTAGATGCAAACAACCAAAACAAACTCTTATACTACTATCTAACATGGCTAAACTTGTTTTTGGTCTATTTTTTTCTGTTTTTATCTATTTATTTATTTTAGTTTTAGCATGAACAGCTACTTAATGACAAATCTATTCTAACCTACTCACTAAATGCAAGTTAGTCCTAATTAAACAAACTTAAGGCAACATGCTGCTGCCAATACCTCTTCAAATGTAGAATGTTGATGGGATTAGGCAGCTCCTTATCCTCAATGATAGATTTCAGCTAATAAGAGTCCTTGCCTGCTACTCCAAGCACTTCAAATGGTCCTTCCCATAAGCTTTCGAACTTGGCAACAATATCTTCCCTTGCTTTATTTATTTGAACACTAATTCACCACTTTTTAATGTATGTTGAAGCGTGTGGGCATCTTTGAAGGCTGCAATATTCTTGGCTTTCTTGATTAGTATGGCATTTTCAGCTTCAAACCTATGCTCCTCCAGTTACACCAATCTCACACATCTTTCTTTTAGTGCATCCTCCATTTTCAAGTTAATTCTATGTGCCAATCTAAGGGAAGGCAATTCAAGCTCAATTGGGACAATAGATTCAATGCCATAAACAAGGCTAAAGGGTGTATGTTTGGTAGATGTCTTGATAATGGTCCTATAACCCTACAAAGCATCATGAAGCTTGATGTGCCAATCCCTTTTTGAAATGCTATGAAGGATTGACTTGAGTACCTCGTTTGTTGACTCGGCTTGACCATTTCCTTGAGCATAGTAGGCTAAGCTCTTAGTATGCTTCACTTTGAGTGTAGAGAGTAATGTGGCTATGATCAGGGATAGGTTCAATCCGCTGTACGTTTTATACGAAATACGTATGAATTGAATGATACGGCACAAATTTTCCGTATAAAACGCAAAAAATACGGCAAAAAACAATTCCGTTAGAAATCTAGCAGTAGTGAAGGCATTTGCTTTTCTAAGTGGGACTGCCTTAGCCCATTTGGTGAAGTACTCAGTGGCCACAAGTATGTATTGGTGTTGTGTGCATGAGGGAGGATCTATTGGACCTATGAAGTCAAGTCCCCATACCTGGAATGGCCCTGGAGAAGTTACTGCAGTAAGAGGGGCTGGCTGCGACACTCTTTTACCAAAGATTTGGCATTTATGACAACACTTAATCATTTTATAACAATCTTTGAAAAGAGTAGGCCAGAAATACCCTAATCCTAGGATCTTCTTAGTTGTTGTATCAGCAGGAAAATGGCCTCCACACACATCTTTATGGCAGGCTTCATCAAGGTCCACACATCTCAATAAAATTTATTCTATTTTCTATTCATAAAACATACTCTATCAACCTAAACTTCTTGCATTTCTCCTTGAGTCTCCTCTTTTGGCTGGTATTCAAATCCTTTGGCATCTCATTGCACTCCAAATACCTTCTAATATCATGCTGCCAATCTATTTCTTTCACTTAAAATACAACAAAGTTAGTAACATGGTAGAATCAATTTTTTCCAATCTTTCTTAATCTTCATATTCAAATAGAGCATGAGGAAGGTAAGAGTTTGGATTGTTGACTAAATGGACCACTTAAATACTAAGATCATAAGATTAAACCTTACATGCCCATCTACAAAGCTTGGCTTTTGGCTGATTTTTGGCAAAAAGTAGGGACATGAAGTTTTGTTTCATAAAGGCTTGGACACGACTCTTTTGTAAGAGATGTCCTTGCTTATCAATCATAAACATAAGGGCCGCTCCACTCTTTTCAAGCCTTGAGTATCTGAGTTCAGTTTGAGACCAAATCTTGCTTGCAAAGGAGACAATCCTATCTTCTTGAACTAATGCCAAAATTATGGCTCTTCTTGTGATACTAATATAAGCTTGGAAGGGTTTCTCAAGGTTAGGAGGTTTCAGAAAGATGGAGTGGCATATAGCATCAATGATCTTTTCAAATACATATTGACAGACCTCACTCCAATCTACTAGTATATGTTTGCTTTCATTCTTTGTGAATTTGCCCACTTTGGTGAGGCTAGAAATAGGACCTATGGTTGTGAGAAATGAGGCACATACATTCTCAAAAAACTAGTCATACCTAGAAAGCTCTTGTCTTGCTTTAGAGTCTTTGGACGGGTAAGTTCCTTCAAAGCCTCCACCTTATTTGTAGCCACTTGGATGCCTTTTGTGGAGACTTCATGACCTAGTAGATCTCCCTTTGAGCACAAGAACACACATTTCTTTGGATTCAAACTCACACCTCCCTTCCTACACAGATAGCTTTCTGAGATAAGCAAAATGATCTTTAGTGGAGGTACTCAAGCACAAATCATCAAGAAACACTCTAAATAAGGAGGAAAGCATATCCTTGAATATAGTATCCATTGCCCTTTGGAATGTAGCTGAAGCATTCATGAGACCAAAAGGCATTCTTCTCATAGCAAAGGTTTCCCAAGGTGTGATGAAGGCTGTCTTTGGTTTATCCTCCTCTTTGATGCTGATTTGATTGAACCCAGAGAATCCATGTAAAAAGGAGTACATCTCCATACCTGCAACAAGATGTAAGACCTCTTCCAAAAACGGCAAGCGACATCACGCCCTTCTCCTAATAAATCCTTTGCATATCACGCCATTTATATGCCATATAACCCTCTTACTAAAGCAGAAATTTGAATATGGCAGCCCATGTGTCTGAGATTGAATCAATCAACAAAAAACTCCACCTGCAAATTTCTTTATGCGTAGACTTCTGGACCCTTTTCTGTTTCTTGCGCCTCAAAAGATCGCCTTCTATCTCCAAGAATCAAACTGCAGAAGAACATACATAGTGCAGTTAATTCTGACCCAGCATCATAATTTTGTCATAACTTTCTTTAACAGATGTGTTTCAGCCAGATTAGACCCAATCCAAAAAGTTTACTCAAAAAGTCTTTCCAACAAAAGAAAAATCACCTAAAAAAGATCTCCGGTCGGCGAGATATGATGCTCCAACTTTTGGGCTCTAAAACTGCCCAGAATTGCTCCCTGCTCTCCAAACAGACAAAACCCTGGACTCATGTTGATTACATGCCATGCATCTGTCCATACATATAATAATATAAATACATATATTGACACATCAAGTGGCCAGGACTATTACATATTGCATGGCCTATACCAAAAATAGCCTGAAGAATTAGTATTCCTTGAGCAATGAGCACATGGAGGATAAGTTCTCTTCTCGGGTCTTGAAGCCTTCATCTCTTGGAGCTGCTTTATAACCTCAGTCAAGGCTTTAGAAATAGCCACATGGGTGTTTGAATCCTCCATCTTGAACTTCTTCTTGTTCTTTTGGATAGCATATATTGGTATGGGACCATGCCCCATGTATTTTCTTGCTCATAATCTGGAAAACAAGGATTTTTAGGAGAGTTTAAGTCATCAGGAAGATAAGAGAGCATATCAGCAATTTCAGTAGCTTTAGTAAAGGCCTTGTGTATGGTGTCAAATCCCTCTTGCTTTTCTATCTTGAGCATTTTTCTGTGCACCTGACTTACTTGACATTTGACAAGGTACAAATTGGATCTCTCCACATATTGATGAATAGTCTCATCATGCTTGATATGAAAGGTCTGCAGTTCAAATATCAGATTTTAAGGGTCAAGAACTTACCAAACCTTGCCAAGAATTTCTTCACAATCTCTTCGCAAGAGTTAGCACCTATGCTAATCACATATTCAAGCCATGCTCTCACTTCATCATTCTTGAAGCACTTTTTGAATTTTGAAAATTTCCAACCTCTTTTGTAGCCATATTCTTATTAGCACTCTTAAAAAGTCTTCACAAAGTTGTCATCAATGATGCTTGGATCAAAAGTAGAAGGAGGAATTGGTACGTTGAGCTCAAAATAGTGACAAGGCATACTTGAATTACCTTGAAAGGTTACTTCTTGTGGTGCAGCAGAAGTTTTAGGGTCACTTGTGTCTCTACATGGTTAGCAATATCATTGTTTCTTCTTGGAGCCTCCAAAATGTTGAAGGTATTCTTGGCAAAACTTTGACCTCTGTGGTTTAGAATCTCCAGATTGCTTCAAGCAACCACTATGAGACAAAATGATTGCAAAGAAAAAGCTCAAACTTTGAGTTAGGAGTGCTTTCTCAAATCAAGAAAAAAGAGACCTCAGCATTAATGGTCCTCGAATTTGTGTATCTCTTCCTACTTACTGCTGCTCTCTCTTTGTACTTGGGTCCCATAGGCCAGTTGGTCTCCGTGGACGATAAAATCATATTCTATTCTATTCTATTCCCCAGTCAGTAGTGGTCAAAAGTGGCCCACTTTTTTTCAAGTACAAACCACGCCCCGCTTGATGGACTGAGCTTGCTAAGATGTTTCCCAATGTTGAGGCTTTCACTACTTACAGGTCTAGGCATAATTTTGTCTCTACCTCCCCAATTGCTCCTTTCCCTGTCACATAGCAGCCACTTCACTTTCGAAAGTGTCGTGGTTGTATCATCTTCTTCCCTATCCGCCTGCACTAGTTAATCCGGCCAAGATTACCGGCTTCGTGTGCCTTCTTTGAGTGCATCTCCGTCTCGGTCTATATCGGAGACCCTCTTAATGAGGATCAACACTCGCCGTCTTGGACATTGCTCACAAGCAAGAATTATTGGAAGAAGGATGGTCTACTCCACGCTTGAAGAAGCTTGCACGCCGCAAAAATAGCTCGGCTCCTCAATGCGTTAGTTCACTCTGTCAGGCCAAAAGATTCTCTGCTTCACGATTATTCTGAGTGGATGTCCCGATTGGTGGCATTGAGAACACCGGGGGAGCGGATCAAGTTCTTTGTTAATGATTCTATGGATGTGGAAGTTCGACCTGGTTAAAGTAACTTTTCTATAAATATATTATTCTTCTCTTTGTAGGAGAGGAAAATAGTGTGAACTGCATTATACTGTCATGCTTAGATGGATGGCCCTGCTCAGTTGGATCTGATTGTCCACTGGGTTTTTTATTCCTGTCTCTGCATTGTATTATGTATTTTTTTTTTTTTTTGAAGGACGAAAGCCAAAAAGTTTATTAATCAGAGAAAAAGTACAAAATTTACATGTCTCATCTAACCAGTGTTGCAAAAATACGCGTATTTTTTGAAAAGGATCCATACCGTACCGTACTTGTACGTACGTACGTATTTTTAAAAAATACTCCTGACGTTTTTTTTTTAAAATACTACTTGTTTTTCAAAGAACAATAAACTTGCACTTACCAGGAATTGAACCTGAGCCTCCTAGATAGCAAACAAACATGGTAACCAACTTCCCCTACATCAGTTTTATGTTTTATTTCACCGTTTTATTCGATTTAAACACTATTTTTTGATTTTTAAAAAATACTCCAAACGTACGTAAGGTAATGCGATGGTGAAAAAAAAAACGTATTTTTTAAAAATGCGCACAAGATGCGACAAAGACGGTGACGCTGCACGGGACAACATCGCATCTAACCGTAAGCACAACGGAGATGCCACAGAGCACGGTGAGCCCGAGCACAATGTACTTACTCCAGAATAAGAGACTAATGATAAGAATCAATCACAACAGGAGAAAGGTCATTTAGCGACGTCTATAGCGACGTCTAGGTCAGAATCTATCGCGACGTCGACGATCGACACGCAGGCGTGATACACGGGACGTCGGCTGGAGACACGTCGCATCGCGGCGTGCATCGCATGCGACGGCGACAGACGGACACTGACGCGTGACGCAGGCGTGATACGCCGGCGTCGCATCGCGCGTGACACGATGGAATATACACGTGGAATACCAAAAAGTTTTGTGGCGTAAAAGCCGCGTGTATACGCCGCATGCGGCGTGACCACGTGGAATATACACGTGGAATATCAAAAATCCACGTGTGAAAAAAACCCGCGTGTATACGTCGCATGCGGCGTCGCAAAAAATTATGAAAATCCACGTGTAATTAGAAAAGCCACGTGGCAATAAAAACCCGATGGATACGTCATGCGGCGTGAAAAAAAAAAAAAAAAAAAAAAAAAAAAAATAAAAATATAAAAAAAAAAAAAAAAAAAAAATGTTTGGCTTAGATAATTATTACAATATGATGTACAAAGAGCAAAAGGGCATTTATATTTTTATATTTATATTTTTAAATAATCACAAAAGTATTTTTATATTTATATTTTTAAATAATCACAAAAGTATTTTTATATTTATATTTTTAAATAATCACAAAAGTGAATTGTATTTATATTTTTAAATAATCACAAAAGACTCGTTAAGGGGAGTATCCACCCTTTTAGCCTAGAGCTAATCTCTCTGTCCGATTCGATTGGAGTAGTCATCCAGGTCGGGGTTGCGATTGGATGGCCCTCCACCATAGTTTTGCGAGATCCCTCACGAGCCAGCCCCATGTCCTCGTCTAGGGCTTGATTCATCTCATACTTTGCTTTCTATAAAAACCAAAAAGAATATGGCATTAATGTAGTTCATAGAATTATAATAATTTTCTACAACGCACCCCACATTCCCATGATGTGGGACGGTTCCCCTCTTCGTGATAATCGTTGATCTGAGGATAATGGCTCCGCGTTAAAGTGGCTATTTGTACGTGCTCCTTGCTAGGGGGAAACCCGTATAGCCAGGTCTATGACAATATAATGAGTATTAGCTAATGACATTTAAAGTTCTTATTAAAATTAATGTGAACTAATATAGCTCTTACGAATCTATGGCGAAACCCTTTCCGACCGCTAGAGCCCAAATGAGACGGATGTCGTTCACTTGCAGTTGCTTTGTCGGTCCGAGCTCTATGACTCTGTTCTGGATCATTTGCACGTTCGAATGCAATCTGATTACAAGGCACACAACATTATCACAAGTTAAATTGAACGAATGGCAAAAAAATAAAAAATACCTTGATATCTTCCTTGTGGAGATTAAGTGGTTTAGGGACTTTTGACCAATCGCCTCCAACTTTTTCGCAAGTCGTCTTCAGTTCCTTGACCACTCTTTGCCTTTGACATAAATCGATAGATCAACGCAATATTAAAATAATAAAAACAAGACTATGACTAGGTCATGTACCTCCTTTTTCGTAGAAGCTCGCCCATCATCGAAGTGAGCTTCTTCCAGTTAAACTTCTTTACTTTTTCTAAAACAAAGACTTACGTGTCTAAAACAAAGCGAAATGGACGCTCTTCTTCAGTGACACGACGTCGTCGGGATCCGGACCTCTCCAAGTCAGGCGATTCACGATGTTCTTGGGATCCCGAACCCTGTGATGATCGTCGCGATCTTGAACGTTGTGAGTCTGTTGCTCCATTACTTCTTGACACAGGAAGTAATAAGAAAATGAGCATATTTAACATCGCAACCAAAGAAATGTTTGATGCGTAGTGGATATATATTTACTGTTGAAATCTCCCTCAAGTTCCTTGCACCAGACCATGGGTGCTTGAATAGACCCTTACTCGGATCAAAAGCTAGATTTGGCTAGATAATAGAGGAGGCTTTGGGTGATGGAATAAGCTAGATAGACTAGATTAGATCATTTGGATTAGGCGAGAGTATGATTAGGACCCGAACACGTGCTCCTCCCCACTCATGGTGGAGTCGATCATGCCCTTTCCCTAGCCACCTCTACCTAACAAAAATAATAAGAAATGTGGGGACGAGGGGGGAACATCGGGTCCCCTCCACTCATGGTGGAGCCGACCATGTCCTTGCCCTAGCTACCTCGGCTAAAAGCCCGACAATGAAGCGTGAACTAACGCCCGAACACCTGGTCCTCTCCACTCAAAGTGGAGCCGAGGCCATGTCCTTGCCAGTAGCCACCTCTACCTAAGAATGAGAAGAAAAGTGGACTTGGACCGGGACATCCGGTCCTCTCCCATAAAGATGGAGCCGACCTTGCCCTTGAACAAGCCACTACAATTTTATTTTAGACCTAACAAATAACAAGTCGAAGTCGACTTGAACCCGGGTAAGTGATCCTCTCCACTCTAGGTGGAGCCGACCGTGCCCTTGAACAAGCCACTCCTTAATAAAATTTGATCATAGTGGAAGTGGACTTCGAACCCGGGTACACATGGTCCTCTCCACTCTAGGTGGAGCCGACCCGTGCCCTTGAACAAGCCACTCTGTCAAATTTTTTTAACCTATTTAAAGCTATAAAAAAAATGCAAGTGTGATGAACTTACCAAATGAAGAACGGTGTCTTGGCACAAGATCCGCCGGGCCCAAATAAAAAGGACCGTTGCCAAAACGCAACAAAAAGTTAAAAAGAATAAGAACAAAAAGAAGAAGAAGATCGAAAAAAATAAAAAATTAAAGTGGAAAAATAGAAAATTAAGAAAAGAAAAAATAATCGAAGAAGAAGATAAGGGTGGGAGAAACAAGAGAAGGGGGGAGAAGAAATAAGGGAAGGGTCGAAGATGGGAAGGGAAAGCACGAAGGAGAGAAGAAGAAATGATGGGGAGGGGGGAAGAGAAGAATAGAAGGGGGGGAAGAGAAAGAATAGAAGGAGGAAGAAGGGAAGAAGGGAAGGAAAAGAAATATGAAGAGAAAAATAAGAGAAGGAAAGAAGAGATAAAAAAATAAGAGAAGAAGAAAGAATCGAAGAAGGGAAGAAGAGAAAGGAAGAATAGAATCGAAGAGAAGAGAAGAATAGAATCGAATAAGAGAAGAGAATAAGAGAATAAGAATAAGAGAAGAGAAGAATAGAATAGAATCACGGGGGGTTCACCTTTAAAACACTTATAAACATAGTGCGTGCAAGAAAGGGGTATTTTTTATTGAACAAAACGTACGTATACGTACGATACGTTTTGGATTTGCAACAGGTTGATACCGTGTTTGAACAAAAGCGGTGCTGAGTTTTGGCGGGGTTGAGCTCGTATCATACGAGAGGAGGTCGTCTTCTTGTGGAATGAGGTCGTGGCATGAAGTAGAAGTTTTTTGAGATGTTATAATAAAAATTAATGTACAAATATTTTTGCAGATTCTTGCAGATTCGTCTGTTGATTCCGATGACCTGATGCTTTCTTCTGAAAGTAAACTCTATTTAAAAGAGCATTGACCCGGCTTGATCATCCACGGATATACTATTAGAGCAAATTGTAGAGATTGGAAGACTTAAAAAGAATTGGATTGCAATTCCGTAAGGTTAGAAAACGGGTCAAATATTTTCACTGTAAACAAGCACCCTATGAATAGTTCTAAGATTACTAATATAAATATGAGTGATTTGGATGACCAAGTTGATTCAAGACCAGTGGCCTTTTGGATCGGACTGTTTGCATATGGTCCTGCATTGGACACCCTGAATTATGGAGAGCAAATAGTATAGTGTGTGGCACCATTGATGTATACAAATTATTAGTGCGCCCAATTCCTTTGAGCTTTTAACCACCTCCATCCATCTCTGAAAAGCAACCCAAAGCTTCTATAATGATCATGACCATCTTATTTAAAAGCATGATGCTCTCACATGCTCTTTGTCTGCTGTTAAATCCAGATAGTACAAATTTTATTTCTGTTGGAACAACTCAAGGACTGAAGTGTCATTACCAATTACTGAATGAATATAGCTTGGTAAAAACGTGGCCTTCAAGCCCCCAGCAAGTGTATAAACTATAACACAGCGGATCCATTCCTGTCAAAGCATTCACCACAGCGGATCCACCCAGCAGTAGCATAGCAGTGACAATAATGTTTGTCGCAAAGCAGAAAACTAGAAACACAATATGTGGAGCTGTACCCCATCTACAAAGTAATAAGGTTTAATAAGTCCTGTATATATCAGAGTCTATCTTAACATGGGGCTTCTTGAAGCCTTAACTCTTTTTCCCAATATTTACCTCTCTGGCTTGGCATCGCTTGGCAAACAGTTTGGCACTCTTTCCTGAAATATAACCTCCATATATGATGAATGCTTTAGAATAAATTGTACAGCAATCTAGCGCCATTTTTCCTGATGCATCCAAGGCTTCAATACGTTTTCACTACTAGACAATTTGTGAAAAATAGTCATTTGTTCTGAATTCTGAAAGCAAGATAGTAGCAAATAATTGACAACGCATATATGTGCAAGCTTTGTCTGTGAAGCTAACAAATAAATTAGCCAGGAACAGGACATTTTAACCATGAAGTCAACAATGTTAACATCCACTCAGATATGAGAAACTTAGCAGCTTGGTTTCTATAAATTCTGCTTCAGATATATAACTGGAACTTTATCACAGCAGCACAAAGCAAAACTGCAAAGATATGGCATTCACATTTGGTCTGCAAAGATTAGAAAAATAATGGAAGAGAAATGTATAATCTCACAATAAAACTGTGATCTACAAAGAATAAGGTATGAAAAAGTTATAAGGCAAAGTGGAGGCAAGATCCATCAAAATGGTTTGCACCACCTGGCATGGAAAGTTACCTCGACTCCATTTGCCAAGCCACATTTGAGCTTTGCATTATTGTTGCAGCCCTGCTCTTGTATTCACACTGCAGCCCTGCTCTTGTATTGTTGCAGCCCTGCTCTTGTATTGTTACTATGATCATAACATGACTGCATATATCTGCGCATGGCTCATATCTGCACAGCAACAAGCTACGTGCAACAAAGGAAAAAACGAATTTGGATTTCATCCTAGATTTAAGAATTTAAATTGCTCACGCATATGGCAGGCACATCACAGCGTTGATTCTCAAAAATGTCAAGGACTTAACTTTCTGCTATGGCACTAATCTGGCAGCCTTGTCCTTAGAGACTTCTTTAATGATAACTCCGTATCCATCAATCAATTCATAAATAAACATATTTACATATCTTCCAAAGGGAGTCTACCTCAGCACACTGAATTATGTCTACTGCATGTGGTAGCCACATTGGGCAGCCACTTTTCTTTAACTGCTCTGCTGGTGCAAATTGCACAGCCCAAATATTTCGAGCTTATTAACTAATGGTATCTTTAATTCCTTGTAGCGAAGGCATTGTTAAGATCTAGCATAGAAGTAACACCAGACACTACTTTTGCTTGAAAATGAAACATCTCTACTCAGTTTAAAGCACCGTGATCATTCCAGCATAGAAGATAGTCATACAAGCTTGTTTTACTGTTAATTCCAGACAGGTCCAATGTAGCCATGTGTTAATGAACTAGAAGAATATTAATGGAAAAGGATAACTTGCATATTTAAAAGCTAACTCGCATGTGTTTTTCCAGCAAAATGCAGGCTGATCACAAGATTGTCTTCATTTTTCTTGACGATGGATCAGGAAATAAATATGAAATTGGTTTTGTGAATGCGCGGGAAGGCGTGTCCTATGCTGAATTACGTCATGAAATTGAATATGATGAATTGGAGGCATTAGTGGACAGAAGCTTTGTTTTCCTTGGTGAGCGAAATCTGCCATTGTCATGTAAACAAGAGAAGAGGCACAGGTTCAAAGCAAACGAGGTTTCAGTGAGGTTGACAGATGTCCATGCTGATAAAAGACGCAAGACTGTGATAGTAGACCTAGAAGAAGAGAGAATAGTAAATGATAACGTGGACAACAGGGCAGACGTGGTTGGAGAAGATAGAGATGATCGTCTTTCATCTGCAAATGCAAGTCATAACAGACTTCAATCCAAGCTGGCCACAAAACAACAATTATGGAAGTGGAAAAAGGACGTGAAAACCTACACGGCTAAGCTAAGGGCTGAAGGAAGGATGGACAGGTTTGAATTGATGTCTTATGATATGAATGGGAAAGCAATTTTTTGTCTTTGGTGCATCGAGTGCAATAAAAGCTATGGTAAGGGAGGACATGACACCATGTGCAACTTCTTTGCGAGTCATATTCCTTCAAAAGCCCATGAAGATAATTATCATCTGAATTTTTCGGGCAGTCCATCAATCAATGCAAATGTAGAGGACATCGTTGAACGGAACAAAGCTTTAGTTGAACAGTGTTTGACAACAGATGTTGCTGCTTTTGTTCAAGAGACGGGTGTTAATTTTGAGCTATATGAAGCTACTGTAGCAGGCTATGCAAAGCTAAGTAGTATTTGTGTGGTTTGTGTCACATGCCAGAGGCCTATTCGCCTATTTCCTTCAACTGGTTCCGTGACAACAAATATGCGAGAGCACATATTATCAAATAGACATGTCCAGCGTGTACTAGGAAGTGAAAACAAAGCCAAGAACGCAGAGGAGCCAAATAAAGTAGGTCGACCAAGAAAGCATGAATCAGATCCTTCACAAAAGACTTTATTGGGATTTGTAACAAGAGGTATGTTGTTTTCTTTTAAGTTTCGTTGTCCGGCATGCAATTTGACGATCACTGGTTGTAATGCTTATCAGCAACTTCCTCTAAGTGGAGGTGACTCCGGGCAACGAGAGCTGTTGGATAAGCATATTCACCCCTTATTCCTTAATCTACACCGTACGTAAAGTTCCTCGTTTGTGGGGTATGCAAGTACAAAATTTGCTATATTGTATAACAAGATTCACAAAATACTATAAGATTTCAAGCGGAATACTATATGGTGTTGATTTCGTACGTGCAAAATACAATTATGAGGGCTCTCGCTGCCTTACGTCAACCCCCGTGTGAATATGCACCCAAACCAAAGGGGGTTTAAGGGGGGTTTTAATTTAAATGTGTTGGACCCAATGGTTGTGATAATTAATGTCAATGGTAGTTATGTGTTGGTTGTTAATGTCAATGGTTGTTATGTGTTGGGGGATTTAATTTTTATATGTTGGATGTTAATTGTTTGTGTTGCAAAAAAATTTTTTTGGCCCCTTCGGGGCCTTAGGGACGCCACCCCCTCCCGAGTGGTGTGACAAAAATTTTAGAATTCAAACCAGAAAAAAACTAAAATTCATTTGAGGCTTTCATCACCTGTAGCTTTTGAATTTCATCACAATAAAACAAATAGAACATAAGTAAGAGTTACCATAAAGATAGAGCAGATTGATCCCATTATTCTGAAAGTCATAAAGTTAGCAACACCCATACACAAACATTTTTCAACTGGAATTTAACAGCAGCCTTTGGCCTCCATGGATTCTTGTGGTGAGAAACCAAAGTGGGAAACTTTTCTGCTTGTTAGCACAAGGATCTAGAAGCCTTGGAATTTGCTTAATAATTGCCTCAAAATCAAAAAATGCATGGTAATTTTTTGCCAAGCTTCATTCGGAATGAGCCATAAAACAATATCCAATAGCGCAATCCTGTATTAATCAGCTGGTAGGATGTGAAAGCCTACCAAACCCGGCCGAAAAATTGCTGTTTTAGTATAGATAAAGTAACCAAACATATCCATATCATACACTATCAAAAATATCTTTGAAAGAGCTTTCCAACACAATAAAAATCATCTGAAACAGAGCTCTGGATCAAAAGTTATGATAAGAAATGTGTTGCCGGCGGGGAAACTGCACTACATGCGCCCTTCATGTGCCCATTATACACCACACACACAAAAAGAGGGCTTTTGTTGTGAGCCATTGGTTGTTGACCATTATGCACCACACGCACAAAAAAAGGGCGTTTGTTGTGAGCCATTTGTTGACCATTGAAAAAAAAAGGCTAAAATCAATGGCTCAGAAATGGTGCACTCTAGATGTACGCATTAGTACATCCATTTGAATACATCACAAAATCATAGGAAAACCTTAGTGAAAAGCGTACAAAAACACAAAGAAAACCCCATGTTATTATGCTACATATTCAAGTGACATTAGCGGTAAGAACTTATTATACTGTGTCTTTAGGTGATGTAATTCTAGATGTATTTTATTTATCCTTTACGTACAGGAAATGTAAATGCTTTCTTGAAATACTTGTGCTGGGGTCATTGGCAAATGAGACACCGTTATGGAAAAAGAGTGAAAGATTTGAGGCCCTTTTTAGACGAGTCTAAGCCCGGAGCGCATTGGTATTGTGAACCAAGGCTTCAAGCCATGTTTGAGGTTAATGGAGAGTGTGTTGTTATCAATGGGACATTTAGACACATAAATTGTCAACGGATTAAGGATGTTAATAAGCAATTTGTGAATTATCAGTGTGCACATTGTGCAAAGATACCAAAGGAGAAAGATTTATATATGAGAGTTCATAGACAAAGTGAAAGGAAATTAGCGAGAGGATCCAGAACCACGCAGAAGGGCATAAGAGTGGATTCAGAGTTATGGAATTTGCATTTAAGGTCTATTTTGGGGCCTCTTGTTGGACATAGTTCTGACGGAGATGCAAGGCGTAGAACCTGCATGGTTGAGGATTATACATCATTGAAACAAAACGGATGTTTTGCTATACATTGGGAAGGATGGGTCTTCAATGCAAAGATAAGAGAAGATGGCAGCGTTTATGGCTTGCATGACCAAGACTTCATTCATAACGGTAAGAAACTTATTAATCCGCTAGATAATGCATCAAGAAGGCTTTATCTTGGTAATGAGTTCGTCACACTCAATGATGTGTGGCACGTATTCAATAGATGCCATGGAGAACATGGTTTGCAGATTGGTGATGTAGAAAGAAAAGATCGGCAAAACTGGAGGGCAGCTCAGAGAATAGCATCCCGAAAAGTGCAGGGATGTTTAAAAAAGCTTAGAGAGGATTCATCAGGTCCAGCAATACGAACATTAGGGACTGAAACATATTTGTCTGTTGTGGCATTATACATTGATATATTTTTATCGCCTCATATGGACTTACGATCTCGAGTGAAGGCTGCATCTACTGTGTCCTTCTTCTTCAGGTTAGTACTAAATTTGTATATGCTAAAGATCAATCTGTTATAATTTTTAGTGAATATTCTTTGTATGTATTGTGTAGATTATGGAGGTTATGGATCCTAAAACATGACACGCATAATTTGAACAAAAATTTCATTAGTCGTGAGACATTCATGGATATTCAGTTATCTTGTCATTATATTGTGTTGTTGATAAAGTACTTCAGGAATAATTGCAAGCTTCTACCAGTTCCATTGAAGTGCACAGGATCAGATGTATGCGAAAACTTCTTCTCTAAAGTTGGTGGCATGGTGAGGAATGAGAAGTCATATGATGGAGCAGACTTGCTTGAGAGTGCGAGTGCGTTGAATAGAGTGGCAGAATTTGAAGCTTTATCTAATCTATTATTTCCTTTCCGCACATGCAAAACAAGAAAATATTTGGCATATTCTTGAGAAAAGAGTTGGAGAAGATGGGAGTGAAATATGTTGTGACCTTTCTGATTATACTTTTGTGGATACAGATGAACAGATTATAGAAGCATTGAAAGAAGGATTTTTATATGCACAAGAATTATGTGAACTGGTTGGTATATGCTGCATTGGTAAGAAGGACATGGATTGGTGGAACAAACCATGGAAGCATGAAGACTATTTCCACCAAGATTATTACAAGCAATTGGAAAATGTTCAAGTAGAGGATGAGTCAGATGCTATAGATGTTATAGAGGTTGAAAATTATGGTGTATCTGAAACTCAATGCAGTAAAGAGATTCTTGAAAATGACGAAGAGATGGCAGCAAAACTAGAATTAAGCCATGTTTTTGATGAGTTGCTGGATGAGAAAGAGGGAGAAAATGATGTTAAAGTTGATCCCAATGTGGTAGTAGGTGTTGGCAAAGAGATTTGCAAGTCCACCCTTGTTAGTCAACTAAATGGAAATCCATGGCTATCAAAAGATAGGTTGACAAGGGTTAAAAATCAGCTATACCCCGTTAAATGTAATAAGAATGTTAATGCAGCAACTATGCTTGGCATTGGAGTAGATTGCGCAGTCTTTTTTGAAATTGAGGGAGTCTCTACCACGGTGTCTACAAGGAGAAGGAAGTCAAGTAGGCAACAAAAGCATACCTCAACTTCTAATGTTACAGAAAAAACAACAAAGGGTGTGTGGTATTTAGGTAGAGTTCTAAGTATGAGAAAAAAGATAGGCAGTGCTTGGAGAGAATCTAGAGAAGCTGTTGATTTGGCTGATCGTCCTTCATATGCTGTAGAGATAAACCTTGCCTGGTATAATAGACACGAGGTTTCAGAGGAGTCAATGTTCTTTACTTATGATTTATCAGACAATCAAGTGATCTCACTTGAATCAATAATCTCACTTGCTTGTCTAACATACGATCCAACTACAAGCAGGTATAGCCTAGATGAGAATGACAAGGTCCAATTCGATAAATTCTTAAGTGATCAGTTACAAGGTTTGTGTTTCTTATTTTATAGATATGATTAAGATAGATGTGACGGAAGTGTCAATTTTAATGTGTTACTCTATGTTGTGCAGAGAAAAAGGGAAAGCGGAAGGCTACTTGACTGAATGCAGTGGGATTGCAGTCCATAAGTTTCTAGTTTCAGATGTTACCTTAGATGTCATTTTCATTCCAAACCAGAAGTATCTAAGTTAGTTTACTTTCATTCATTCCATATGCTGAGATACAGGTCTGAGATACTTTGTCATGTTCAGTCTAAGTTAGTTTATTTCATTCGTTCCAGTTTCTGAGATACAGATTTTAGATGCTTTGTCATGTTTAGAAGGAAAATCCAGACAGTTTTAGATTCTAAATGAGACCAAGAAAATGTGACCACAGGATGTACATTTGCATAGAATTTTTACTCTATAAGTTGTAAGTGGCAGTTCAATTTGTACATGACTTGCCGTGCATGGCTAAGGTTTCAAAAAGCAGACAACTATACAATCGGATCAGTGAATCAGATGCATATGACTTCAGACGATCATATATGGCGGAAAATTCGTGGATATTTTTTAACTTATCGACACACAAGGATGATTTGAATATTGTCTGGGCAATCCGAATGGCTTTAAAACATATGTTCGATGCCTATTTGTATCCGGTCAAAGGGTGAATAGTAATCGGGTCAATGCCCGATGAACAAGAACATTTTTGAAACCATTGCATTGGAATTTTATAAAAACATTATTCCTTAGGGTATGATGTAAGTTAATTAGACTTGTCGATCATTTCTTTAGACTAATGTCTCTCAAAAGTTAGCTTGCACAAAAATCAATTAACAAAGTGTAGAGTTGTGATATATGTCTTATTATATTTCAACCTCAATACATTAATAATTCAAAATGTAGGTATTTTTTTTTAAGGGAGGGGTAGTCAATATTACATAAAATTTGCACGTATAAAAATGATAGGGGTACATGAATTAAGCTATACGAACAACGTATTGGAGGGGTTTTCCAATGGCGTGATGCCATATGTAGGGGGTTTTCTTTGAACTTTAATCTCGCAGGTGGCATATGCACATATAAGTAGGTGGACCCCCCGTGAATAGAATAAGAGAAGAGAAGAATAGAATAAGAGAAGAGAAGAATAGAATCGAAGGGGAAGAGAAAGAATAGAAGGAGGAAGAAGGGAAGAAATAAGAGAAGGGAAGAAGGGAAGGAAACGAAATATGAAGAGAAATGAGAGAAGAAGAGAAGAAATGAGAAGAAATGAGAGAAGAAGAAAAGAAGAGAAGGGAAAGAAGAGAAGAAAAGAAGAGAAATATGAAGAGAAATGAGAGAAGAAGAGAAGAAATGAGAGAAGAAGAGAAGAAGAAGAAGAAGAGAGAAGAAGAGAAGGGAAGAAGAAAGGAAGGGGAAAGAATAGAAGAGAAGAAATGAGAGAAGAAGAAAAAAAGAAGAACAAAAAAACCTAGGTTAGGCATGCACCTTTCAATCCAAAAACCTATTCAATCTAAAAAATATGATGTACTAACCTTAGAATAGTTGCTTGCGTGTCGATCGGGGTAGAGCCAGCAGATCGCCCAAAAAGCTCAAGAGGAAGTTTAAAAGAAAAGGTGCGGGAAAGCCGGCAGGCCAGTATTTCAAAAATTACGTACGGCGGCGTGCGACGCCCGGCGTATTTTGTTATAGCGACATTATGGACTTTATATTTTTTTGACATCTTTTTAAATGTGATGCTCATTAAAGTTTGTCCCTAGGCTTATTTAGACCGATCCACGAGGCCTCCCAGAAGGGCTCCCTGAACGGAGGATCCAACGGTGGGATAGAGGGGAACTCCGGGAGGGTGGTCATCGGCGTCGCGGCCTGGGAGCGGCTGAAAGAAAGGGCTGCCTCGGGAACTTTTTGGATCCCGCCTCCCGGGGTGGGACTCTCCCCCTCTTGTGAGGGATCCCTGCAAGGTCCTGGCCTCGTTTGACTTGGGGGAGGGTGTCAGCTTGGTTGCCCCGTAACGGGCTGCCCCGACCGTTCTAATGCTAACCCTTTGACCTAGACCTTCTCCAAAGATTCCAAAAATTGGGTTGTGTCTTTGGAGATGAATTAGGAATCCGGGTTCGGCAAAAATCAGAATTTATTTTCTCGTACAATGCATTAATTACTTAATTTATGAATGTCTTGCCACTGCAAAAGCGCCCCCCGACTTCTAATTGCCACATCGAGAGGAGGACAGGCCCAAACTCCGCTCTGTCAGTTCCTATTGCTCCGCGTTATTGGCTGCAGCTTCTCGGCCAGGTCCCAACTGCAAAAGACCAAGACACGGCCTCCAAAATGCAAACCCTTCTAGAACCTGGCAACTCACAGGGTTTACATTTCGGAGGCTCTCTCCTTGTCAGATTTGGCTGGGACCTTTCGCCGTGACTTGATGTGGAGTGGGGGCACGGACCCTAAAATCCCCTCGGAAGCTGCTTGCCCCGAATTTCCTCTCCCTAAGGCCCTGGGGGCCGGACCAGGCGACCTCCCTCTAGGAACCCGCGATTTGGCTCGCCAATGGACTCGAACATCGACATTGCCCTAGGGACCAGGATTACGTGGGTTTAAGAAGAAAACTTCGGCCCCCAAAAGCATAAACCCTTCTAGAACCTAGCAACTCCGAGGGTTTTACGTTTCCGGGAGGCCCTCTCTTTCGATTTGGCGGGATCTTCTCGGTGACTTGGCGTGGAGTGGGGGTGTTGATGCGAGCATGGACCCTAAAATCCCCTAAACTGCTTGCCCCGAATTTCCCTCTCCCTAAGGCCCTGAGGGACGGGCGGCGATCTCCCTCTCCAGGAATCACGATTTGGCTCGCCAATGGACTCGAAACGTCAACATTGCCCTAGGGACCAAGATTACGTGGCGAGGAAGACCAAACCCGCCCCCAAAGCGAAAACCCCTTCTAGAACACGGCAGCTCACGGGGTTTACGTTTGGAAGCCAGGAACTTTACGTATGGTGTAGATTAAGGAATAAGGAGTGAATATGCCTATCCAAACGACTCGTTGCGGAGTCACCCCGTGTGAATATGCACCCAAACCAAAGGGGGTTTAAGGGGGATTTTAATTTAAATGTGTTGGACCCAATGGTTGTGTTAATTAATGTCAATGGTATGTGTTGATTGTTAATGTCAATGGTTGTTATGTGTTGGTTGTTATGTGTTGGTGGTTATGTGTTGGGGGATTTAATTTTTATATGTTGGATGTTAATGGTTTGTGTTGCAAAAAAAAATTTTTGCCCCTTGAGGGCCTTAGGGACCCCCACCTCCCCACCAGTGTGACAAAAAATTTAGAATTCAAACCAGAAAAAAACTAGAATTCATTTGAGGCTTTCATCACCTGTAGCTTTTGAATTTCATCACAATAAAACAAATAGAACATAAGTAAAAGTTACCATAAAGATAGAGCGGATTGATCCCATTATTCTGAAAGTCATAATGTTTGCAACATCCATACACAAACATTTTTCAACTAGAATTTAACAGCAGCCTTTGGTCTCCATGGATTCTTGTGGTGAGAAACCAAAGTGGGAAACTTTTCTGCTTGTTAGCACAAGGATCTAGAAGCCTTGGAATTTGCTTAATAACTGCCTCAAAATCTAAAAATGCATGGTAATTTTTTGCAACCTTCATTCGGAATGAACCATAAAACAATATCCAATAGTGCAATCTTGTATTAATCAGCTGGTAGGATGTGAAAGCCTACCAAACCCGGCCGAAAAATTGCTGTTTTAGCATAGATAACTTAACCAAACATATCCATATCATACACTATCAAAAAGATCTCGGAGAGAGCTTTCCAACATAATAAAATCATCTCAAACGAGCTCACGGATCAAAAGTTATGATAAGAAATGTGTTGCCGGGAAACGCACATCGCCCTTCAAGCCCTTCATGTGCCCATTATGCATCACACACAAAAATAGGGCTTTTGTTGTGAGCCATTGGTTGTTGACCATTATGCACCACACACACAAAAGAGGGCTTTGTTGTGGAGTCATTGGTTGTTGACCATTATGCACCACATGCACAAAAAGGGCTTTTGTTGTGAGCCATTGGTTGTTGACCATTGGAAAAAAAAAAGGGCTAAAATCAATGGCTCAGAAATGGTGCACTCTAGATGTACGCATTAGTACATCCATTTGAATACATCACAAAATCATAGGAAAACCTTAGTGAAAAGCGTACAAAAACACAAAGAAAACCCCCTGTTATTATGCTACACAAAAACAATTCCGGGCATCGAGAGCTGTTGGATAAGCATATATGCCCTTTATTCCTCGATCTCGACCGTACATAGAAATCCTCGTTTGTGGGGTATGCATGTACAAGTTTTGGTATACTATATAACACAGTTTGTAAAATACTATAAGATTTGAGGCAATGTACTATATGGTGTTAATTTTGTACATGTGTAATATGATTTTAGGGGCTCTCGCTGCCCTACGTCACCCCCCGTGTGAATATGCACCCAAACCAAAGGGGGTTTAAGGGGGAATTTTATTTTTAAGTGTGGAATGTGATGGTTTGTTTTATACTTAAAAATTGTTTTTGGCCCCTTCGGGGCCTTTAACAAACCAAGGGCCTGAATGTAATGAATTGTATTTATTTTTAAGAAAATTGGGTCTTTGTTAAAACAATTTCATTTACAAGAGTGGTATTGTCCACAATGAGCATGGAAAAAATTAGTGGCTATATATAGCCAAATGGCAATTTTTTAGGGGGTCTAGGCAATTTTTGCGGCGAATTTTATGAAGAGAGATTTCTTTTAAAAAAATAAAAAATAGCCATAGTTAAAACAAGTACTCTATTATTTTCTTAGGATTAGCCAAACTATTTTCCCCCTTTTCCTTAAAGAAAAAGGGATTAGCCTTTCCTTATATTATAATATTTATATATTAAATCATTAATAGCCAAACAAAAATGAATCTTATTATAGACTTTTACATATCCCCACCTACCATCATCAGTGATAGTAGTTTTTCAAACTATGAATTTCTATTATATATACCACATATGCATCTTTAAAAAGGAACTGTAAGAGATGGCCAATATCCCTTTAGATACCAGAGTTGGTTGCAAAACATCTTCCTTTAAGGGTTAGATATAAGTGCATTTTGATCACCATATCTACAAGGTGTCGTTGCATTGAATGTAGTTCAGACTATAGATGTTATAAGCTATGTTTTGAGCTTCTGTTAAAAGTTTTTCAATATTATTATATGTTCCTTGATTGTTGATTATTATTTGTAATCGTAGTACAATTATCTAAAGTTACAGAATTTAATTTACATTTTTTTGCTTTTTCTAGTTAAAAAAAATAGGCAAGTGAAATTTTATAGTACATAATTCAAAAGTTTCGCCAAGTCCAAATATATATAAATGTAATAATAATAATAACTTTAGCCAAATTTATATCATAAAATACTGTAAAATTTTGAAAAATAACCAAACCATTTTTTATGAAAAATATATAGTATGCTTAATTTTTTCTCTGACAATGAGATGAGTACAGACATGACTTCAATCTTCAAAAGCATATGCTCCTAAATTGCCAAAGAAACAAGTTCACAACCTTGCAATAAGAAAAGAGAAATAAATTGCCAAAGAAATAAGTTCACAACCTTGCAATAAGAAAAGAGAAACAAAGTGGCCCCCAAATTGATCTAAACACAAAAGGGAATACACACAGATGCATGTATTTTATTAAGCTCATCATGCTGTGGTAAAGTTTGGGTAGAAATTCTAGTTCAGTTTCCTCACCATATCATCTTGGTCGATTTTTTATTTTTCGATCTCTCTATTCCATGTTACGGTCAACGAGGAAGGCAAGATGGTCGTTAAAAGAATCTCTTTCATTCTTGCACAAGAAACAAAATAGAAGGGGAACATGCTTGAGCACTGCAAGTGACAAGAGAATAGATTATAAAGGGATTTGGATAACCATGCTCAAGTGCGGACTATAATGGATGCCTCAACTCATGCCTCAATGGCAAGCAAAATAGCGAAGGAAAAAGAGAAGGGAACAATTTCTTAACATCTACCTTAGACCCGTAGGAACGTATGAGACCAAATGCGCACAACATGGCATAAGCCTTCTAAACATTATTGCAAACTTCTCTTGCAAGAGAACTTATCAAAAGGCGACCTCAAAGGTGTTCAACTTGGTGGCGATTTCCTATTTGCCATTTCGCCCCTTGTACGCATAGCTTAATATTGCCATTAGGCCCCTTTGTTCTCTATCAAGCCTCCTAAGCGGGGATACATTCTGAGTTCCACAGACACTTTCGTAATGCACATTGAGAAAATTTTGTTGATTGACCTAAAAAGCGCCAATTCTTTTGTATCAAACTCTTTCATATCAAAGCGTTCGAACATGGGCTTCTCAAGCAATAGGGACTTCAAGAAGCATAGGGACTCCATATATTAGCAGAACCAGAGATGACTGTTATGCACATGGTCGTCCATATAGCAGCATATGGGTAAATCTCTTTCATGCCATCCACTATCCTTGGACATGGAGTGGAGTAAATTGCACTTTATAATCAAATCAGAAGCACCCCAATCACCCTGTACTGGAATAAACTGTCCACATATGCCATGCTTAAATTGTTCAAGACAAACAGAAGAAGAGCTACCTGAGTTCTTCCTTTCACCAAAGCATAGGCTCTAAATAGTGCCTCCACACTCTGCTCCAAGCAATGCCACAAGGGTTTTCTCTCTCCTATTTTTAATATGCATGTAGGTCCTAAATCATTAGATTTCCAGCTGGAATGATTATCCATATGTACCATTCAGTTCAAACAAGATCATGTCAAATAGCAAAAATATGCATTAAGCCCACCTGTCATCCAGAGCTAGCCTTAAGACTTTAGACATGTGTGAGAATTCTTCCCCTTTAACTCCGGCAATTGTTCCTGCATCCCAGTCAAATCGCATTCAACTTGATAATTAACTAATGCTCCACCTCGAGGATTATTAGCCAAATGCTTTGTTGATGGGTTTGAAGAATGAGTTGAGTCCTTGCATGCTGATCGGAGAGACCACCAAATGCGTCTATCTGCGAGATTAAACCCTGCAGGACATATCCTTTTTTCTTGGATTGACAACAACCTTAAGCTAGAAGAATTTGAACAGCGGCCATTACCTTAGGGATGGCAACGAAATCAGCTTTTCAAAACAAAAATAGATTTCGCCGAATCGAATTCTAGGCGATTCACCCTTCAATCCGACACCTTATAAACTACCATATCAGAATTACTCTGTTTTGATTATAAAAGAACCCTTTCAAATTCGTTGTCAATCTGCAGACATCACGACCTGTCAAACCCGGAATTCTCCCCTAAAAACCTTCATTTTCATTCCCAACACATAACCCTAAAATGGGTTATCTCGAGCCTTGCATGTCGAGCAGAATATTTGATACAATAAGAAAATACAATATAAAAAGAAAGAAATGTATGATATATGGGTCTAAACCATTAGATATAGGCATCAAAATTAGTTCAAGCGTACGTGCACTCTAGATATACTAATCAGTATGCCTCATCAAATACATCCATGAAATCATATAAAAACCTTAGGAAAAAAAGTACAAAAATACAAAAGAAACCCCCTGTTATTATGCTACATATTTACTCTACTCTACTCTACTCTATTCTATTCTATTCTTCCAGTATGCCACCTTTGGATTGCCCCAAAGAACAAAAACTTTTCGGACTTTGTTAGAATATTATAGACAATAGAAGATATTCGCATCGATCCGAGACATCGGATCGCCATTCTAGAATGGGACGAGCATGCATGTCATGCATGCATCGCTTGGCGCATGCGTTTTGGTTGGGAGTTAAGCTATTTCAGCGTTTACGCATCCCGTCTCATCGGCTTCCTCTTCTCGTGATTACCTTATTCTCTTTGAATTGTTTCGCAGGCGGGGGAGGGGCTTCTTCTGCTGGTTTTAGCCAATTGGCGTCTCTTTCATGCTATCCTTTACCGGCCTTTGGCCTCGTCCCTGTGACCGCCGTCCTCGATCCTGGTTTGTAAGGAAGTTCTCTCGGTAGTGGTGGTTTGTTGGTTTCTTGCGAGTCCCATTCTAGAATCGCATCGATCCAAAGGAACATCGGATCGCCATTCTAAATGGGGCGAGCATGCATGTCATGCATGCATGCGGCGGCGCATGCCCGTTTTGGTTAAGGGAGTTAAGCTATTTCGGTGGCGTTTACGCATCCCCGTCTCATCGGTAGCTTCCCTCTTCTCTCGGCCGGTACCTTATTCTCTTTGAACCCACCCTTCCCCCTTCTTTGTTTATTATATTTTTGTACAAGTTACGTTTTATCATGTTTTCCACCGGTGGGTGATGCTTTTCCACATTTGGGTGATGCTATTCTCGGTATGTTTTTCGTTTGTTGTGTTGGTGATGTCGCAGATAGTCTGGGTTGGCGGTGACATCGCTTTTCGACTTCTCCATGCGGGGGTTTTGGGGCGATTCTATGCCTTACGTTTGTCTAAGCCCCTTCGAAGGCTTATCACTAGGGTTTTCCTCGAAAACCGAAAAAGTGAGGTTTTTTAATCCGGTGATAAGCTTCGGCGGTACATCAACCACTCATCTATTAGCATTGTATTTTTTGGGGTCCAAATGATATAATTGGATTTTCCCTTTATTTTTAGGTGGGTAGTTCGTGCATGATGCGCTACCCCCGCAATCCCCATTGTAGAAAATCTCTTTGAGATGAATGAGAAGCCTATGGGCGGTTTGTTGGTTTCTTGCGAGTCCCATTCTAGAATTGTATATTTGTCCTCTATTTTAGCCAATCTTTTCTAGGCATTTGTGCATTCTCTTTCCCTCAAATCATTGCATTGTCTAGATTTTGATATCTAATCAAGATATATAAATAGACAGATAGATAGGTTCTTAGGGTTTTTTGAAACTTTTTGTTTTGTTGTATTATGGGAGATGTTATTTTTTTGGTTTGAAAAAGAAATAAAAACCCAAAAATTTAATGAATAGCATATAAACCATCAAATATAGCACAAATCCCATCACACACCAAAAAAAAAAAAAAAAAAAAATTTTTTTTTTTTTTTTTTTTTTTTAGCACACCAGCCCTACCGGGCCTACAACCTTTCCTGCAATTCTAGCCTATCCACGTGTAATTTCCATGTCATGAAAATCTGAGGTGCCTTATTTTGCACCATCAGATCTTGGCTTTTGCAAATCTAAGGCCAGGGAAATTAGAAAATCTTCCAAAAATGGGCACGGAGATGGAAAGGGCCACAGAGTAATTTTCTTTTTGTCGTTTGAAGCTCTGTCGAAGAGCTTTCGGCGTGGCCCTAGCACATTGTGTTCTACTGTTCCTTTGCATCTCCATTCCGGAAAAATTTTAGAGCTCACTTCCTTGAATGAGTAAAAATAGAAGTGTTTGAGGAGATGCAACCACTAACGCCATAAGATATCTTATGGCGTTAGTGGTCATCTCTCAAACACTTCTATTTTTACTCATTCATTCGCTATTGCTCCCGTATGGATAGAATGCAGTGGAAGAGCCTACCTAGCCTTAATCCAACCTATTTGTCCCAGTAACTTTAGGGTTTTTTGCAACCGGAAATTGTTCACAAATCGGCAACGGCTCAGGCATAGTTTCCACGGCTCGGAGGCCACCGGTTTCGGTGGTGGATTTCTATTATTCTTTTGCTGAAACCTGATCTGCATATAGAGCTTTGGCTTATTGGAGTCAGTCATCAAAGGAATAGTGGAGTCAAAGTTCATGATTTCTTTCTTTGCTTATTATGGTCGGGTACAACAAGAAGACAAGGGCGCGAATCTTTGATAATGGTGTCAGGGATTCAAGAATTCAAGCATGGGATCAGTTTTTCCATTGAGAAGCTCTTGGATAAGTTTTGATCTTGTCAAATTGTATTTACTTTAACAACATTTTGCTCACATTCAAGTCTTTTTAAGTTCACGCATTTTGTTGATTGCATCCTTGGTATATCACAAAATTGTTTGCTGATCCATCCCCTTTTCATCATCTTAGCAATTATAAAGGATAGGGGTATTATTATAATGCTTCTCTCGGCGTCTATTGTGGCGAGATTCGGGGCCTTTACTTCAAGCATCACGGGCTTATAGTTGAGAAAAGTAAGAACTTGGATTTGTATACAAGCACCATTTAGAACTTATGCTTGTCTTTGTGATCTTTGAGGTCCCTGAATTCTAAGTGGGAAAGTCTTTGCGTTAGCGAAATATGCTTGAGAAAGTGCTTGATAGAGAAATGCAACAAGGAAATGCCAAACCTGACTAAGTTGTGGTCTTTGAGGTCCCTGGATTCACGGTGATGGGCAATTAGTATTGTAAGGAACTCCTCTTGTATGTTCTTGTCTCCTTTGCAATGATTGCGGGGAGACATAAACAACAAATTTATCATGTACTCTATGGCCTCTTTATCATGTACTTTATGACCTACGTTTGTCGGTATATAAAATTGTGTCTTATTGTAACAGTCGGTTAAGTAAAAATCCTATTGTATTCTATATTTGCATTAGGCGGCTTTGTACTCTATGATAGAAGGCGGTCGAGATAGATTGTGATAGCGTGGTGCTTGCACCCCATCCCTTTAGGAATATCTAACTTTCTTATCTTTATTATGTGCCTCTAATGATTTGGTTATTTTTCTAAACCGCCACGGTTTATGCATATCGAGGCTATTCTATTATGTGCAAAGTTGTGGATTGCGGCACTTTCAGAAATATCCGACAAGTCTAATATAAAGGAAGGATATGTTTCATATAGACATGTTGATTTATTTATGCTTATAGATATGTTATACCGGTTGTGGATTGCGGCACTTTCGAAACATGATAGCAAGAAGTGAAACAAGGAGGAGTCATGCCTTTCTCGACCTTTTGGCTAAGATGGGTGTAGTATATCTTCTTATCGGTTTCATAGCTGATATGGCATCCATCGGACCCAATGCTACTAATCTAATTTGGTGTGGATTGTGAGCCATGGTGCATCAAAGATAGACTTAACCATTGTGATGCCCTCTTAGAACTTAGAACATTCTATCCAATTGATTGGAGACACATTTCAAGTTCTAACAAATTGCAAACAAGTTGCTAACGTAACAAAGGGTTGCTCTATGGGCTGAGAATCGGACAGACGAATCGGGAACACAATACAATTTCATCCACATGTATGAATGTGCAAGTAGCTGAAAAGATTATTGTCCCTCATCAACACTTTTTCTGAAGGTCTCAATATTGCGTAAAAAAAATGGAAAAGTTTGTGCTCCAACAACAACGTTCTTGAAGGTCTCAATATTGCGGTAAAAAATGGAAAAGTTTGTGCTCCAACTCATATTGATTTGTGATGATAGAGGTGCATTTCATGAATATTGTGTCTTTTATATCATGAATATGCGGTAATCTACCATTTACTTATGTTGCTTTTATTTATTGCACACCATGAAGGGTAAACATTTGCTATTATGTTGTTCTATCGGCTAGTATAAAAGAGTAGTGACAATAGAGATAAAAGGGCAGAAGCTTGACAATAGAAATAAAAGGGGCGAGCTTACGCAACATTATGCTATTAACACCATCGTTAAGCTGTTCCCATTTGTAGGAACCAAGACCTAGAGCACAACATATGCCCCAACTATTTGTTCATCCTTAGCCAGCTTGTTTATCTTTCAAACCCCGTTTCTTGTGGCAGCCAATGGCCACTACATCTATTGTGAATAGAGCGAAATATATTTGATGAAAAATGCTAAGCAAATGTGTCGTATTCTAAGTTATCCAAGTAGCACTTCCTCAACCAAATTCCATGTGGCGGACTTCAATGTCGAGTGGGCTCCATCCTTCTTAGAGTTCAATCTGTCAATCTGTAGACATGGTTAGAATTTAAGATTTCATGGTTCATGCACGAAGAAGCTTGCATGTTGTGCCACAAAAAAGAAAAGATCATTTTATTTTAACCCAATAAGCTGCAATTGCATGGACCCTCATGCATTTGAACAAGAAGAAATGTTACATTAGATAACACCATTTTTTAAACAAACAATGCTTTGGAGGTATAAAGATGGAGGCATATTCTCTTGATCCTTTTGAAGAACTTATAGGCAGCTGCATATTTGTTTGCTCTTTAATATATCCACTTACAAGTACTCTTCTTCCAACAGGAACGTTTCTAGCATCATCCTCAGAACGTTTTCTGTCAACCTATCTAGAAATCCCAGGATAATTCGACAAGCCTAAATCTACTACCAAGGCTTCACCAATTTGGCCTTGCTAAAGCCTTCTGGTGTGCCTTTTGCTAGTTTCCTAAAATCCCCCCGAAAGCTGCTTGCCCCGAATTCAGTTCATTACAAGTTAATTATGCCATCCATGTCAGATAGCTTTAGGGAGCAGTCCGTTGAACAAGGGCATTCTCTCTATCCATATGCCTTGATACTGAAACACAACCATCATCACAAGCAACCAAATCTAAACCCCCCTCCCTCCCAACCCGCAGTAGTCTTTTGCTTTTCTGTAATCATTTATCTTCATTCTAGTAGTTATGATGCTTTTCTGTAATAATTTATCTTCATTCTAATAGTTATGATGCTTATATTCTCAATGCAATCTTAGACCAAGTATAACGTCCAGCCAGCCAAGGTCAACCCCAAGTACAACGATCCCACAAACTCCATTCCTTTGACCTTAGCTAACCCTTTGACCTAGACCTTGACCTTCTCAGAAAATTCGAAAATTGGGCTGTGTCTTTGGAGATGAATTAGGAATCCGGTGGCAAAAATCAGAATTTATTTTCGTACAATGCATTAACTACTTAATTTATGAATGTCTTGCCACTTTGCAAGCGCCCCGACTTCTACTTGCCACATTGGGAGGACAGGCCCAAACTCGCTCCGTCAATTCCCCTTGCTCGTATTCACCATTTGCGGCTTCTCGGCCAGGTCCCAAGTGCAGGAGACCAAGTCTCGGCCCCCAAGCGAAAACCCTTCTAGAACACGGCAACCCACGGGGTTTACGTTTGGAGGCCCTCTCCTTGTCAGTTGGTCGGGACCTTTTAGAGTGACTTGACATGGAGTGGGGGTGTTGATGCTGAGGCGGGGACCCTAAAATCCCCGAGGAAGGCTGCTTGCCACAAATTTCCTCTCCCCAAGGCCACGAGGGGCGGGGCCGGGCGACCTCCCTCTCGAATCAGCGATTTGGCTGCGCCAATGGACTCAAAAATGGAGACATTGCCACAGGGACCAAGTTAAAGTGGCGAGGAAGACCACCGACCTCCAAGAATCGCCAAAGTAGCTCACTTCCATCACACTTTCGTAGTCAATTGGCCTAGGATGTGGATGCGGGATCTTGTCGTGGGAGGCGTGAGTGTTTCTTTCTTTTGCAAAACCGACCTTGTAACTTGCTCCCTAGGGTAATTTCGCCATTCGGACGATTTGGCGGTCGATTTGCCATTCCGAAGCCTCCGGTGCCCGACGACAAAACACTACGGTTTATACAAAGGCCGACCTCGGGGCGCCCAGCGGTTTGACAAGTTCTCGGGGACGATCACGGAATCTTTTGGGCCTTCGAAGAGGGGCCCCTGAACGGATGATCAATGGTCGGATAGGGGAACCGGGCTCGGGAGGGTGGTCATTAGCGTCACCCGGCGGGGTTTGCTGGGGGGGCGCTGCCTCGGGGAACGTTTTTGGATCCGCCTCTTGGGGTCCGGACTCTCCCCTCTTATGAGGGATCCCTGCAAGGTCGGCCTCGTTTGACTTGGGGAAGGGTGCCGGCTTCGGTTGCCACCAGCGGCTGCCTTGGCCGGATTCTAATGCTAACCCTTTGAGCTTGACCTTCTCAGAAAATTTGAAAATTGGGATGTGTCTTTGGAGATGAATTAGGAATCGGTGGCAAAAATCAGAATTTATTTTCGTACAATGCATTAATTGCGAATTTATGAATGTCTTGCCAGCTTTGAAACGCCCCGACTTCTACTTGCCACATCGGAGGAGGACAATTTAAGCGCCCGCTCCGTCGGTTCCCCTTGCTCCGTATTCTCGGCTGCAGCTTCACCGGCCAGGTCCCAAGTGCAACAGACCAAGTCTGACCCCCAAAGCGCAAACCCTTCTAGAACACGGCAACCCACGGGGTTTCACGTTTGGAGGAGGCCCTCTCCTTGTGTTGGTTGGGACCTTGCACCGTGACTTGGCGTGGAGTGGAGGTGTTGGCCTTGAGGCGGGGACCCTAAAAAATCCCCCGGAACACCTTTGAATTTCCTCTCCCCAAGGCCACAGGGGCCGGACCGAGGCGACCTCCCTCTCGAAATGCGCTTAATTTGGCTCGCCAATGGACTCGAACGTCGACATTGCCACAGGGGACCAAGTTAGTGGCGGAAGACCACCCCGACCTCCAAGAAGCGCCAAAGTAGCTCACTTCCATCACACTTTCGTAGTCAATTGGCCTAGGATGTGGATCGCGGGATCTTGTCGTGGAGGCGTGAGTGTTTCTTTCTTTTGCAAAACCGACCTTGTAACTTGCTCCCTAGGGTGATTTGGCGGGGTCGATTTACCATTAGAGACCTCCCGGTGCCGAGCGACAAAACAACTGCGGTTTATACAAATCGACCTCGGGGGCCCGGTTTTGACAAAGTTCTCCAGGACGATCACGGAATCTTTTGGGCCTTCGAAGAGGGATGGTGGGATAGGGAAACCAGGAGCTGCGGGAGGGTGATCGTGGCGTCTGCGACCCAGGGGGCGGCCGAAGGGCTGCCTCGGGAACTTTTGGATCCCGCCTCTTGGGGTCGGACTCTCCCCTCTTGTGAGGATCCTGCAAGGTCACGGCCTCGTTTGACTTGGGGAAGGGTGCCGGCTTCGGTTGCCACAGCGGGCTGCCTTGGCCCGTTCTAATGCTAACCCTGACCTTGACCTTCTCGAGCGACAAAACACTCACGGTTTATACAAGGCCGACCTCGGGGCCGCCCCGGTTTGACAAGTTCTCGGACCCGATCACGGAATCTTTTGGGCCTTCGAAGGGGCCCACGAGCGAGATGATCCAATGGTGGGATAGGGGGCAGGGCTCCGGAGGGTGGTCATTAAGTAGGCGACCCGAGGGGCCGCGGGGAAGGGGCTGCCACCGGGAGCGTTTTGGATCCCGCCTCTTGGGGTCGGACTCTCCCCTCTTATGAGGGATCCGCAGGTCACGCCTCGTTTGACTTGGGAAGGGTGCGGCTCGGTTCTCAAGAATCCGCTGCCAGCGGATTCTAATGCTAACCTTTGACCTTGACCTTCTCCAGAAAATTCGAAAATTGGGATGTGTCTTTGGAGATGAATTAGAATCAGGTGGCAAAAATCAGAATTTATTTTTCGTACAATGCATTAATTGCGAATTTATGAATGTCTTGCCCTTTACCCAAAAGCCCCCGACTTCTACTTGCCACATCGGAGGAGGACAGGGCCCAAGCGCCATCCGTCAGTTCCCCTTGCTTTCCCGGTATTCACCGACACGCAGCTTCGGCCCGAGGTCCCAAGTGCAGCAGACCAAGTCCGACCCCAAAGCGCAAACCCTTCTAGAACACGGCAACCCACGGGGTTTTCGTTTGGAGAGCCCTCTCTTGTCCAGTTGGCGGGACCTTGCAAAAGTGACTTGGCGTGGAGTGGGGGTGTTGGCTTGAGGCGGGGACCTAAAATCCCCCGGAACACTTGCCCCCGAATTTCCTCTCCCCAAGGCCACGGGGCCGGGCCCGGGCGACCTCCCCTCTCGAAATGCGCGAATTTGGCTGCCAATGGACTCGAAACGTCGACATTGCCGGGGACCAAGTTAAGGTGGCCAGAAGACCACCGACCTCAAAGCGCCAAAGTAGCTCACTTCCATCACACTCGTAGTCAATTGGCCTAGGATGTGGATGCGGGATACTTGTCGTGGAGGCGTGGTGTTTCTTTCTTTTGCAAAACCGACCTTGTAACTTGCTCCCTAGGGTGATTTGGCGGGGTCGATTTACCATTAGGAGCCTCCCGGTGCGGCGACAAAACAACTGCCGGTTTATACAAGTCGACCTCGGGGCCCCGTGGTTTGACAAGTTCTCCCGGACCCGATCTGGAATCTTTTGGGCCTTCGAAGAGGGATGGTCGGATAGGGGAGACTCGCGGGAGGGTGATCATTAGCGTCTGACCCGGGAGTTGCCGGGGGAAGGGCTGCCTCGGGGAACTTTTGGATCCCGCCTCTTGGGGTCCAGGACTCTCCCCTCTTGTGAGGGATCCCTGCAAGGTCTAGCCTCGTTTGACTTGGGGAAGGGTGCCAGCTTCGGTTGCCACAGCGGGCTGCCTTGACGTTCTAATGCTAACCCTTTGACCTTGACCTTCTCCGACGACAAAACACTACGGTTTATACAAGGCCGACCTCGGGGCGCCAGCGGTTTGACAAGTTCTCGGACCGATCTGGAATCTTTTGAGCCTTCGAAGAGGGGCCTGAGCCGGATGATCAATGGTGGGATAGGGAGGCAGGGCTCGGGAGGGTGGTCATTAGCGTCGCGGCCCGGGGGCGCCTGGGAGGAGGGCTGCCTGGGAGCGTTTTGGATCCCGCCTCTTGGGGTCCGGACTCTCCCTCTTATGAGGGATCCACACCAAGGTCACGGCCTCGTTTGACTTGGGGAAGGGTGCGGCTCGGTTGCCACAGCGGAACGCCTTGACCGTTCTAATGCTAACCCTTTGACCTTGACCTTCTCCGAAAATTTCGAAAATTGGGATGTGTGCTGGAGATGAATTAGGAATCCAGTGGCAAAAATCAGAATTTATTTTATTTTACAATGCATTAATTGCGAATTTATGAATGTCTTGCCCTTTGCAAAAGCCCCGACTTCGCCCTTACATCGGAGGAGGACAGGCCCAAGCGCTCCGTCAGTTCCCCTTGCTCCGTGTATTACCGGCTGCGGCTTCTCGGCCCGAGGTCCCAAGTACAGCAGACCAAGTCTCGACTCAAAAGCATAAACCCTTCTAGACACGGCAACCCACCGGGGTTTTCGTTTGAGAGGCCCTCTCCTTGTCGGTTGGCGGGACCTTGCACCGTGACTTGGCGTGGAGTGGGGTGTTGGCCTTGGCGGGGACCCTAAAATCCCCCCGGGAACTGCTTGCCCGGGTACCTCTCCCCAAGGCCCGGGGCCGGGCCGGGCGACCTCCCCTCTCGAAATGCGCAATTTGGCTCTGCCAATGGACTTGGCGTCGACATTGCCCACGGGGACCAGGTTCGTGACCACCGACCTCCAGAAGCCAAAGTAGCTCACTTCCATCACCTCGTAGTGATTGGCCTAGGATGTGGATGCGGGATCTTGTCGTGGAGAGTGTTCTTTCTTTGCAAAACCGACCTTGTAACTTGCTCCTAGGGTGATTTGGCAGGGTCGGTTACCATTCAGGACCTCCCGGTGCCGAGCGACAAAAACACTGCGGTTTATACAAGTCTCGACCTCGGGGCGCCCCGCGGTTTGACAAGTTCTCCGGGATGTGGAATCTTTGGGCCTTCGAAAGGGATGGTCGGATAGAGAACCGGACTCTGGGAGGTGATTTGGCGTTGACCCTTTTGCCAGGAAGGGGCTGCCTCGGGGACTTTTTGGATCCGCCTCTTGGGGTCCGGACTCTCCCCTCTTGTGAGGGATCCTGCAGGTCGGCCTCGTTTGACTTGGGGGAAGGGTGCATTTCGGTTGCCACAGCGGGCTGCCTTCCGTTCTAATGCTGCGACCTTGACCTTCTCGAGCGACAAAACACTACGGTTTTATACAAGGCCGACCTCGGGGGGGCCTTGGTTGACAAGTTCTCGGACCCGATCACGGAATCTTTTGAGCCTTCGAAGAGGGGCCACGAGCGGATGATCAATGGTCGGATAGGAACCGGGCTCGGGAGGGTGGTCATTAAGCGTGCAACCCCAGGCGCTGCCGGGGAAAGAACTGCCTGGGAACGTTTTGGATCCGCCTCTTGGGGTCGGACTCTCCCCCCTCTTATGAGGGATCCTGCCGAAAGATCACAGCCTCGTTTGACTTGGGGAAGGGTGCGGCTCCGGTTTACTTTTGTGAAACGCCTTGACCGTTCTAATGCTGACCTTGACCTTCTCGAAAAATTTCGAAGAATTGGGATGTCTTTGGAGATGAATTAGGAATCAGGCGGCAAAAATCGAAATTTATTTTCGTACAATGCGTGATGCGAATTTTATAGATAATGCTTTTGACCTTGACCTTCTCCGAAAACAAAACAACGGTTTATTAGGGACCTCAGATCCCGAGATGAATTAGGAATCCGGAATCTTTTGAGCCTCCGCAAAAATGAACGGATGATTTATTCGATAGGGGGAACAATCCATTAATTGGTGGTAATTTATGAAATGTCGGGGCCGCTGCCAGAAGGCTGCCTGGAACGCGTTTTTGGATCCGCCCTGGGGTCCGGGACTCTCCCCTCTTATGAGGGAGGGTCAGGCCTCGTTGACAAACTCGTTGCCGCAACGGGTCCCCTTGCTCTAATGCTAACCCTTTGACCTTGACCGCAAACTTCTTGGCGATGAATTAGTCCATTGGCAAAAATGAATTTATTTTAGAGACAATGCATTAAAATTTAAGCCCCAAAATGCAAAGCCCCCTTCTAGAACACGCCGGAGGAGGCAGGCCCAAACTCCGGGGTTCCCCTTGCTCCACGTTTGGAGGCCAGTCTCCTTGGACGTCTCAAATTTCAAAATGCAAATTTGGCAACCCAGCCCACCGGGACCTTTCGACGTTGACTTGACTTGTTGTGGGGGTGTTGGCCTTGAGTATGGGACCTAAAATCCCCGCTGAACCCAGCACTGCCCTGGAATTTCCTCTCCCTAAGGCCCCTGGGGGCCGGGCGAGCCTCCCTCTCGAATCGCAATTTGGCTCGCTTAATGGTTCGAGCGCCGACATTGCCCTGGGGACCAAGTTCCGCGGGCCAAAAGACCACCGGACCTCCAAGAAGCGCCAAAGTAGCTCACTTCCATCACACTTTCGTCAATTGGCCTAGGATGGATGTGGGATCTTGTCGTGGAGGGCGTGAGTGTTTCTTTCTTTTGCAAACCGACTTGTAACTTGCTCCCTAGGGTAATTTCATTCCTGACGATTTGGCGTGGTCGATTTACCATTCGAGCCTCCCGGTGTCTCGAACGACAAAACACTACTGGGTTTATACAAGGCCCGAGCCTGGGACGCCCGCGGCTTGACAAGTTCTCAGGACCGACTGGGAATCTTTTGGGCCTTCCTAAAGAGGGGCCTCGATGGAGGATCCAATGGTGGGATAGGGGAAGGGCTCCGGGAGGGTGGTCATTAGCGTCACGGCCCGAGGAGGCTAGGAAGGGTTTGCCTCGGGAACGTTTTGATCCGCCTCTTGGGGTCAGGACTCTCCCCTCTTGTGAGGGGACCTGCAAGAGTCTGGCCTCGTTTGACTTGGGGAAGGGTGCATTTCGGTTGCCACCTGGCGGGCTACCCCAGCCTTTGATTCTAATGCTAACCCTTTTGACCTTGACCTTCTCAGAAAATTTGAAAATTACCGCATTGTCGGAGATGAATTAGGAATCGGTGGCAAAAATCAGAATTTATTTTAGGTACAATGCATTAATTGCGAGATTTATGAATGTCTTGCCTTGCGCCCCCGACTTCACTTGCCACATCCGGAGGAGGACAGGCCCAAACTCGCTCTCGTCGGTTCCCCTTGCGCCCGTATTGTTCTCGGCTGCGGCTTCGGCCGGGTCCAAAGTGCTTGAGACCAAGTCTCGGCCCCCAAAAGCATAAACCCTTCTAGAACACAGCAGCCCACATGGTTTTACGTTTGGAGCCCCCTCTCCTTGTCCGTTGGCTAGGGACCTTGACTTGGCGTGGAGTGGGGGTGTTGGCCTTGAGCGGGGACCCTAAAATCCCCAGGAACCTGCTTGCCCGAATTTCCTCTCCCAAGGCCACAGGGGCCGGGGCCGGGCGACCTCCCTCTCCGAAACCCGCGATTTGGCTCGCCAATGGACTTAGAAACGTCGACATTGCCCAGGGACCAAGTTACGTGGGGAGGAAGACCACCTTTAACCTCAAAGAAAGCCAGTAGCTCAGGACCATCACGGGGTTTCGTGATCCAATTGACCTAGGATGTGGATGCGGGATCTTGTCGTGGAGGGCGTGAGTGTTTCTTTCGGGGACCCAAAACCGACCTTGTAACTTGCTCCCTAGTTAAGGTCGGATAGGGGAAACGGGCTCCGGGAGGAGGTCATTTAGCGTCCATGACCCAGGATCTTTGAAACACAACCATCATCACAAGGAAGGGCTACCCCCTCGAGGAACTTTTTGGATCCCCTCTTGGGGTGGGGACTCTCCCCTCTTGTGAGGGATCATTCCGCAAGGTATGATCGGCCCTCATTTGACTTGGGGAAGGGTGCGGCTTGGTTGCCCTACAGCGGGCTGCCCGACCGTTCTAAAACTAACCCTTTGTTATAGACCTTCTCCTAAAAATTCTCGAAAATTGGGCTGTGTCTTTGGAGATGAATTAGGAATCCGGTGGCAAAAATCAGAATTTATTTTTGTACAATGCATTAATTATGAATTTATGAATGTCTTGCCATCTGCAAAAGCGCCCCCGAGCTTCTACTTGCCACACGGAGGAGGACAGCTTAAACTCCGCTCCTTGGTTCCCCTTGCTCCGTATTTCATTTGCGGCTTCGGCCAAGTCCCAGAAGTGCAACAGACCAAGTCTCGCCCCCAAAGCGCCAAACCCTTCTAGAACACGGCAACCCACCGGGTTTTTTGCGTTTGGAGGCCCTCTCCTTGTCGGTGGTAGGGACCTTCTTGGCGTGACTTGGCGATGGGTGGGGGGTGTTGGCGCTTGAGGCGGGGACCCTAAAATCCCCAAGCTTCTTTTGAATTTCCTCTCCCCAAGGCCACGGGGACGGACGAGGCGACCTCCCTCTCGGGATCGTGATTTGGCTCTGCCAATAGACTTAGAACGTCGACATTGCCCTGGGGACCAAGTTTTTATTGGCAGAGACCACCCGACCTCCAAGAGCGCCAAAGTAGCTCACTTCCATCACACTCGTCAGTCAATTGGCCCTGGGATGTGGATGGGATCTTGTCGTGGAGGGCGTGAGTGTTTTCTTTCTCTTTGCAAAACCGACCTTGTAACTTGCTCCCTAGGGTAATTTAAGCCATTCGGGGGACGATAAAATCCCGAGGTTGCCATTCGGGCGTCCGGTGTTCGGCGACAAAATTATGCCCGGTTTATCAAATGGCTTTCGGGGCTGATCGTGGTTTGACAAGTTCTCCGGACCGATCCTGGAATCTTTTGGGCCTTCAGAAAGGGCCCACGAACGGAGGATCCAGCGGTGGGATAGGGGAGGGCTCGGGAGGGTGGTCATTAAGCGTACGGCCATTTATCTTCATGCCGTAGGAAGGGCTACCTGGGGAACTTTTGGATCCAGCCTCTTGGGGTCGGGACTCTCCCTCTTGTGATGGGATCCCGCAAGGTCGACCTCGTTTGACTTGGGGGGAAGGGTGCCGGCTTGGTACATACGCAGCGGGCTGCCCATTCCGTTCTAATGCTAACCCTTTGTTATAGACCTTCTCAAAAATTTCGAAAATTGGGGTACGTGTCTTTGGAGATGAATTAGGAATCGGTGGCAAAAATCAGAATTTATTTTGTACAATGCATTAATTGCGAATTTATGAATGTCTTGCCACCGCCACCCCGACTTCTACTTGCCACATCGGGAGGAGGACGGGCCCAAACTCCCGGCTCCTTCAGTTCCCCTTGCTTTCAGTATTCGGCTGCGGCTTCGGCCAGTCCCAAGTGCAACAGACCAAGTCTCGGCCCCAAAGCGCAAACCCTTCTAGAACACGGCAGCCCGCGGGTTTACGTTTGGAGGCCCTCTCCTTGTCGATTCAGTAGGGACCTTGGCCGCGTGACTTGACTTGGAGTGGGGTGTTGCCTTGGCGGGGACCCTAAAATCCCAGGCTGCTTGCCCGAATTTCCTCTCCCAAGGCCACGGGGACCCCGGGCCAGGCGACCTCCCCTCTCGGGTCCTTGATTTGGCTCGCCAATAGACTTAGAAACGTCGACATTGCCACGGGGACCAAGTTCCGTGCTGAAGACCACCCGACCTCCAAGAAGCGCCAAAGTAGCTCACTTCCATCACACTCGTAGTCAATTGGCCTAGGATGTGGATGCGGGGGATCTTGTCGTGGAGGGCGTGAGAGTGTTTCTTTCTTTTGCAAAACCGACCTTGTAACTTGCTCCCTAGGGTAATTTCGCCATTCGACGATTTGGCGAGGGTCGATTTGCCATTTGAATTCCCCGAGGTGCCCGAACGACAAAACACTTGCGGTTTATCTACAGGCCGACCTCGGGGGACGCCCTTGGTTTGACAAGTTCTCTAGGACGATCCGGAATCTTTTGGGCCTTCAGAAGAGGGGGGCCCCTGAACGGAGGATCCAACCCGGTCCGGATAGGGGGGAGACGGCCTCGGGAGGGTGGTCATTAGCGTCAGCCCCGGGGGAGCGTGGCGAGGAAGGGCTACCTCGGGAACTTTTGGATCATACTCTTGGGGTCCAGGACTCTCCCCTCTTGTGAGGGGATCCCTGCAAGGTCCTCGACCTCGCGTTTGACTTGGGGAAGGGTGCCCTATTGGTTGCCACCAACGGGCTGCCCCACCGTTCTAATGCTAACCCTTTGTTATAGACCTTCTCCTAAAATTTGAAAAATTGGGTCAGGCCGGAGATGAATTAGGAATCCACCGGCAAAAAAATTAATTTATTTTTGTACAATGCATTAATTGGTAATTTATGAATGTCTTGCCACACAAAAAGCGCCTCGAATTCTACTTGCCACATCGGGAGGAGGACAGGCCCAAACTACGCTCCCTTCAGTTCCCCTTACTCAGTATTCTCGGTCATGACTTCTCAGAGCAAAGTCCCAAGTGCAAATGACCAAGTCTCACGGCCCCCAAAACGCAAAAACCCTTCTAGAACCGGCAACCCACGGGGTTTACGTTTGAGGCCCTCTCCTTGTCAGATTCGGGGACCTTGGTCGTGGACTTTGACGTGGAGTGGGGGTGTTGGCCAGAGCGGGGACCCTAAAATCCCCTAAGCCGCTTGCCCGAATTTCCTCTCCCAAAGGCCCTGGGACCGGGCCAGGCGACCTCCCCTCTCCGGGTCCGAGATTTGGCTTTTAATAGACTTAGAACGTCGACATTGTCCCGGGGACCAAGTTTCGTGCCCTTAAGACCACCCGACCTCCAAGAAGCACCAAAGTAGCTCACTTCCATCACACTCGTAGTCAATTGGCCTAGGATGTGGATGCGGGATACCGTCGTGGAGGGCGTGAGTGTTTCTTTCTTTTGCAAAACCGACCTTGTAACTTGCTCCCTAGGGTAATTTCGCCATTAGGACGATTTGGCAGGGTCGTTGCCATTCCCGAGCTCCCAGGTGTTCAACGACAAAACATCAAGCGGTTTATACAAGGTGACCCTCGGGGCCTTGGGTTTGACAAGTTCTCCGGGACCGATCCGAATCTTTTGGGCCTTCCCGAAGAGGGGCCCCTGAGCGGAGGATCCAGCGGTGGGATAGGGGAACCGCCCGGGAGGGTGGTCACAAGCGCGTGACCCGGGAGCCTTGCCGGGAAGGGCTACCTCGGGAACTTTTGGATCCCCTCTTGGGGTCAGGACTCTCCCTCTTGTGAGGGATCCCCGCAAGGTCCTGACCTCGTTTGACTTGGGGAAGGGTGCCAGCTTGGTTGCCCTAGCTCCAAGAACTTCGAGAAGCTTGTGTCACAGAGTGTTGCCTCAGCTATGATTCAGATAAGAAGCCCATAATGGCCGTGGAAGCAAGATGCGACAATTACTTCGGCTTGCTTTTGAGGAGATGGTCAAGTAAGTAAAAGCTTTAATTTAGTTATCTGTAGTATTCTTAGCATAGCTGAGTTTGTATATTAACATCGAACTTTGTAAATGCGTACCAAGGAAGACCAGCCACGGTATAAATTTATACCATGCACGGTCACGAAGATAAATTTATCTGATGACCGGATACGATGAAGGTATAAATTTATCACAATCACTATTCTGTATAAATTTATCACCGTTGCCAGCACTGTGATATAAAGTCATAGGGATTTGCCGTGCACCTGCATAAATTTATACAGTCCACCGGTCACTCAGTATAAATTTATACCGTGGCTGGTATTCCGTGTGCAATAATATAGTAGACAGAGTAACCAACGCTTGTTCGCCATTCAAAACTAAAATACTTGTGTTCGATCGTCAACAGGTGTGGGATCTTCAAGAAAGAATATTTTGTATGTTCGAAGATGGTGAGCTGAAAGAACAATCTAGCTCACGGGGAAAAAAAAAAAAAAAAAGGTGGTGAGGCAAAACAAAAAAACATGAGCATTGTACCCTGGACGCAGCTACAGGGTTTGAAAAGCAAAGAAATTTTTGTAAGACTTCTAGAAAAAGTTGTGGCCAAAGAATTTACTCTCGACGAAATGGCCAAAGAAGCTAAGACGTAAGCCACACTTTTATGTCGTGTTCTTTTTTTCTTAATTTTGTCTGATCACATTTTTCCCTCCGCAGTCAGAAAGACATTGTCACCTGCCAGGCAGAATTAATGAAGCAACTTAACCTGGAGGACTGGGAGGAGTGCAAGGCTTTATATCCAACCTCTACTACAGATACTATTATCAGAGAGCACGCTGTTAACTTCAGTGGCTGGGTAAGTTGTACAGAAAATACTTTTTGTTTTCGTGCCTTTGTCTCACAGTTTTCTTGCAGAATAAGAAGAAAGGCCTACCAACAGGATTTTTAAACCTGGTTCGTAGGGCCAAGGAGGAGAGGCAGAGACTGAAAGCAATTGAGCAAGGAAAGCAAGTCAGCACTAGCAGCTTTGACACTACTTACGAGAGATTTACTACATTTGGTCAGGACGTCCAGTACAGGGTTGTTCAGGGTGACTGCACGAGGCTGGGGACTCTTTTAGACAAACAAAACTTTACGTTATGCATTGCAGATATTCCTTATGGCTTCAAAATCAAGGATAGCACTTTTGACGAGGAGGCTTTTACTCACGTGCAAGTCCGTTCTTTCTTGGATGGCCTAAAAGAAGTCACGACATCCAAAAACCGGAGGGTCATCATTTTTCATTCCGGACTGCCGGGCAGACGATGATGGGTGCTAAAGCCATTGGGAGTCGCTTCAGAACGCTGGCGGGGCTTCAGCGCATATGATAAGCTTTGCATTTCTTGCTTTTCTATTTACTTTACACCACGGTATAAATTTATACCTCAGTCGCCTCGTGGTATAAATTTATACAGCAAGGCAATGGTGGTATAAATTTATACCGCCACACCACTTAACTAACTTATTTTGTTCGTTTTTTTTTACGCCAATGTTTAATTGCTTTTTGTTTGGCGGGCTAAAAACAAATGTCAAAGGACATGGTGGTGGTCCGCGCTTAGTAAGTCGCTTTGAACATTTTCATATTGGTTTTTAAATACGGACGCCAAAAACCATGGTTCATTTCAACACGAGAATGAAAAGACTCCACCGCAACGCCTTCGGTTCCGGCTGTTCTACAAAAATTGAGAGACCCACAACGACAAGGAGCTGTGGTATCTCATTATCAGAAGCCACAGCGGCTAATTAATAATTTAATTCAGTGGTTTTCTCGCCCAGGAGACTGGATTCTAGATGCATTTTCAGGCTCAGGCACCACAGCAGTTTGCGCCCTTAAGCAAGGGCGCAATGTTGTCTCCGTCGACATAGACCAGGACAAAATAAGTTTCATCAGGACCAGGATAAGCTCTTGTGAATCCTTTCCTGATGAAAACGAGGAACTGGGAGCAAAAAACGGTGCTGGCGATGTGAAAGGCACATATACAGAAATCCAGCCTCCACTTACGGGAAGAAGAGATGAGGAGGTGGAGTTTGTCGATCTGGAACCTGTGGTGCCTGAGCCAGAGAATCAGCCTGTACCTGTACCATTGGAATCAGAAGGGGGCGTCTCTGCTATTAAAACCTCGCAAGAGACAGATCCTAAGGGGAACGAGAGTCCTGTGGACTGGGAAGAGCCACCTCCCGTATAAATTTATACAGACAGTATTTTAAATTAACTTTCATTGTAATCTATGTGCTAAGAATTTTAATATATTTTGATAAAGATTTTTCAACTGAAAACTTTGTCTCTTTAACAATGCTTAATTAGAACAATTCTTTTTTTGATTTATGATTTCACACTCTTTCTCTTTTCTATGTTTGATTTTCTTAGTACTTATATTAAGCTTGCAAAAAGACAAACTATATTTCCTTCTATTTTCAACAACAAATACTTAATGAGTTTTTAAATTTAATGTCTCTCTCCTCAAAACAAGCTTTTTTTTTTTTTTGCCATTTTTTAAAAATGAAAAGGCTTCAAAAATGTTGCTTTTTTTGGGGTATTTTGAATGCTATTTGCTCAACAATCTATTTTGCTCCCTATTTTGTCCATTTTTTTCAAGTTTCCAATTTTTATAAAGGAATCTTTCAAACGCACTTCTTAAATAAGTGCGTTTCATTTTAAACTCTGTTAACAAAGCACAACTGCTAAAACCCTTTGATTGGAAAAGCTCAAATTGATCATGTGGAGCTGGAGCTAACGAGTTGTCATAATTTCCTTGATGGAATCTCCGATTGAAAAAGGATGAATCTGAAGTGCTAATCCCTTAAATGCATCATCAAGGATATCTCCTGCTATAGAAGCAGTTCCCATCCCTAATGGAAGTTTGAGAAGAAAACAAACTTCCTAGAAAGTAGAGTTTTTCAGAATTTCATGTTTTATTCCTGCTATACCCATCACAGAATTGCAGTTAACTGCCAAAAACTTTTGAATGCACAATGCAATAGTGTGAAAGAGTAAAAATACAAGGGAGGAATAGTAATATAAGCACAACTTAATTTCTACCTGTCTAAATCGATCACAAAGGTAGCTTTTTGATAACTGACCAGAAATACCGCACCAAATATAATCTCCATCGTACTGCAGGTAACCAAAAATTGTAATAAGACCAAAGGAATCACAAACTCATTACCAAATGGATCTGGGGCAAGAGAAATGGATCAGACAGGAGAAATTTTTGCAAAATGCCAAATTGATCAAAGCCTAAGTTGCAGACTTTAGTGCAGCGATTAGATAAGGCTAATGCGACTTTACGAAACTAGACCCAACCCTTGGTTGTGACAAGAGAAATAAGCAAGCCCACAGGTCGACATTCTTTTTGAACTCAAAATCCTCTGGCGAATCTTTTTCCTTATTAAAACCCTCTAGGGTTGTGGGGCATTCTATAGAATAGAAAGAATGGGAAAGGGAAACAAAAAAACCTGTAAGTATTCCTTTAGATCGATGTCTTCTTCCTGAATCCAATTGCAAGTGCCTCCGAAATGATGCAACCCTAAACACTAGTTATGATGCACTGAGACAGGCTTCATTGCTGTGTTAAGCCTGGCCGCAACCTTCACCACTGTACAGAGCCAGGACCTCTGCTTCACCGCCTTCTAAGGGTTGAACATCCGAGGCTTTGCCAAATAACCACTGCCTCCATTTTCCTGCGCTCTAAAGCAGATTCGTTGCAGCCGAAATGCCTAACCTAACCCTAGGGTTCAATTTTTGCCGAAAATCTAAGAGTCGAAATACCATCGAAATAAATGGCGAAGGAAATTTTTCACAATTGGAATTACTTTTTGTTTCTCAACCATTGAATTTATGTATAAGGGAAAGGCCTTGTGGCCTTCTTTCCGGAAGGTCGCGTCGGCCAGCTTTCCCTTCTGAAGGCCACAAGGCCTTTCTCTCAACGTAGAGGACGACTGGGCCCAATCCAGCCGTGCCACGTGTCTTGCCAAAAAAAAATGCAACAAAATGACAGTAAAATTTGCAGACCAACGGGGAAAACTTGTAGAACGTGTGGTAAAATTTGCAAAAGGGCAGGTAAAATTGCAGAACATCCGGTAAGACACATGTACGTCTTCGAAATCTCTGGTAAATCGCCGGAACAACGTAAAAGAGCGTCACAAAAGAACAACAGCGATTTGTTCGAGATGCCATTAAAGCAAGTTGCCACGTGGCAAAATATGCTTAGAACTTAGGCCTGAATGTCAAGTAACTGTTTTTTACGTGAAAAAAAGGGGATAGGTATTGTTGAATTTTGTAAATCATATTGCATGATGTTAGAATTTTGAGACAAGTTAAGATACAAACACAAGTGTGCCACGATAAGTGTAGAGGAGGAACGTGTCGAAAGTGTAGTTGAAATAGTGAAAGTCATCATATACAAGATGCTAAACAATAGTGAAATATACGTCCAACATATTCCACGTCCGCTAACTTGGTTAAACAATACCTCTTAGCAAGCACATTAAACAAATAATGCCCTTAAATTGCCATTTTTTAACCAGCATATTCCAAGTGTACCAACTTGGTTGAACAACCCCTCTTAGTACATATAGTAAAAAATTTCAATATGCAGGTCACCGAACAACGAATCATATGAGTATCACTAGGTAAGAAGAAGAAGAGGAAGAAAATAATATTTATGAATTAGCAATTTTTACTCTTATATAAGAAGGCCCCGATTAATATACATGACCATCATAAATTGATTGATTGCCTCCAAGACATGTCATATCTTATCGAACGGATCCAAGAAGCCATTGCTAGTTTTAGTGGACCATTATGGCATGCACAAAACTATATCATAAAACACAATAAACCACTATAACAATAATAACCAGTATTCTAACTATGTCAGAAACCACTATCACTATCCACAAACCACTATGGCATGTGGTTTTCTTCTAGCAAAAAAATCTATGTGTAAAAAACTACATATACCATGGTTTTTAAATGATTTGATACTGGTTAAATACAATAGCTCATTTTTGGGGGTCTTGTGACAGGGTTTACGTTTCGGAGGCCCTCTCCTTATCAGATTCGGCCGGGACCTTGCGTCGTGTCTTGACGTGGAGTGGGGGTGTTGACGCCAGAGCAAGGACCCTAAAATCCCCACAGAAGCTGCTTGCCTCGAATTTCCTCTCCCCAAGGCCCTAGGGACGGACGGGCGATCTTTCCTCCCCGGAACCGCGATTCGTCTCTGCCAATGGACTCAGACGTCGACATTGCCCTAGGGAGCAAGTTCTGTAGCCAGAAGAACACACATGTTCACCCAACTAAGAAATGAGTTTTTGGCCGTCAGATATCGTCGCCGACGCGACGTATTTCATCTGGCCACCGCCAGGTCACCTACGACTTGGCGGTACGCGGTAAAATCACGTCGCGGCGTGTCATCCGTTCTATAATGTCACGTCACGTCGCATGCGACCTCACGTCGCAGACATCCACCTGGCGTGACACTCGCCGTCACCCCGGCACCCGGCCCACCTGGCGTGGCGGATAGACCAAGTAATGACGGCGTCGCATCTCGACGTGGCGCCGCAAATGTGGCAATGCGTCCACTTGGCGCGACATCCACCGGGCGGCCGGAGACGCCAGTCATGGTGTCGGGACGTCGCGGTATACGTGCGCGCGGCGTTCTGCTGACGGACGCCGCATTGACGCCGCATGGTCACGCGTCGGTGCGGCGTCGCCGCAGAACGCCGTCAAGCTCCACGCCATAAAATGACCATTCTCTTGTTGTGGAATTCAAGATATCGGAATCGGATGCGTTCCACCGCTCAGTCAAGGGAAGAACACTCGTTAAGGTCGCCGATATCTTTTTCGGGCCACCGTAATAACACGCGTGTGCGCATGAATAAATGCCCGTGAAAGATGTGGTGTCTGCGGCGACCCCATATCGTCACCATAGAGCCAACCTAACCAAGATGAAATGCCCTTTGTTTAGTTGGAGGCCATGCGCTGGGATAGGACGCCAAAAAGGATGCATCGGGCATTCAATGTAACTTGTTAAACAAACCTTGTAGCTGTGACCACGCGGTTGAACCTCGGGACAATCAAAGAGACAATGCTCAAGAGTCTCAACGTCCGAGAGGCAGAAAGCAGGTGCATACCGGCAGATATCGCGCGGATCATAGCAATGTCGAAAGGCATTAACCCCCAGCACTGTGGATAACCGCCACCACAAAGAGAGACCTTAGGGTGGAGCAACCTATCCCAAAGCCATCGCCATGTATGACACAAAGTGGGTTGTGGAACATGTAGGTGCCACCCATCCGGCAACTGGAGGGGTTGTGGTGCTAAAAAGAAGGCGAGCATCGATCCGACAAATTGCTTTGCCTTTTGTGAATATTTTCATGATAAGTCCCATGGCACCCTTTTCGGCAAGACCACCAACTTGCACTATGAGAGGCAAATTTTCACGACCTTCTCCCATAGAGATACATCCCAACGAGAGAGCAGGAACTTTGCCCCAAATTCGGGCCAAGACAAGAGGGCTTACCCTCCTCATACCATGCTTGAATAGAGACAACACCGCAAGAACCCAACGCCTGCGGTAAGGGGATGAACCGAGGTCGCCAATGGAGGTGCCGAGGGTCCGGAGGCTGATGGTGCCCACCACCATGGAGTCTCCAATAGGGTGTGGATAGAGGGGCATGGCCGAAAAAAGATGTCCGACTGCCCCCATGTTTGCCAACAACAAGCCACTAAAAAATGGAGAAGCTTTGGAAAAGGTCACAGTCCGGAAATAGCCTAGGGTAGGACACGGTTTGGATGCCTTCTTGCCTAGAGGGATACAAAGGAGCAAGAGCTTGTCTAAGAAGGCGGAACTGTGAGAGTCATCCTCACCATTCAGAGTCTCCAAATGAACTTTGAAATAAGCACTTTGCTCTAAAGAAGAAGTCCATCATACCCGCACCACCCGCCCATTTTGGAAGGATGCACGACAAAGCCACTTTTAACCACAAAGACCTTTCTCGCAAGACTGCCCAAATAAAGTTCCAACTATTGCAATGAGCTCACGACTTTAACTGTGGTGCTAGCAAAGAAGGATGCCATATAAACATGGGTACTACTAAGGACCCGACTTGGCCACTGTAATGCGACCTGCAAGAGACAACTTAGCAAGTGGACCACCGAACAATGTGCTTCTCCAAACCCCTAATAATCTCCTCCCATGCAAGCTCCTATAGTAACATGGATGCCAACCGGAATCCCCAACAACTTGATGGCCCGGCTGTCCATGCTAAGTAATTTCCATGGATAATCGTGGAACACATGCCGAGCCGTACACACTCGCCACTCCCACAAGAACACCGGAAAGCCTGCAAAAGTGTCTAAAAGCATTTTGGCAGCAGACCTTTATTCTCATCACTAGCTTAATTAGGAAGAGGAACGTCGTCGTGATATTGATTGCAAACCTCTTGTGTCGGCCCCTCCATTGCAAGACCATGGAGAAGTCCTCCGTCGCAAGGTAATGGTGAATAATCGCGGACAAAGCCTCGCGAACAATTGTGAAAAGCAATGGTGCTAAAGGGCATCCCCTGGCGAATACCAATGACCGATTGAAAAGGCATGTGATGGCTCACCATGGAACAGAAACGCCTGAAAGCAGAGATATGCGTACTTCATAATATCCGATGTGAATTGTTCCCCAAATCCCAGTCTTAGTATACAACGACGCATGAATTCCCAAATGACACCGTCATAAGCTTTTGCAAAATCAAGCTTTAATACATTAACTGGAAGGTTTTGCCTCTACGCCCAATAAATTCCCTCGTAGCGCTAAAGCAACATTATTCAAAATGCACCGCTTTGGAAGAAAACCCCGACCGGGTTGTTGAGATGGACTCGCCAAGATGTCCTTTACCCGCTCCCGCAAAAGCCTTGGCTAAGATCTTATATACTGGATGACAATAAGGTGATGGGCAGCTAATCTGGAAATAGTCCGAGGATCCTTGACCTTGGGGATGAGTGAGATGGCACCTGTTTAGAATTCTATTCAAAGCAAATTGGATCACCGAAAGTCACAGAAAGCATCATACACATCCGGCTCCGACCATTCCCAATACTCTGGAAGAACATTTGCCTCTTTTCAGGTTCAAAGGCCGATTTTAAATCGTCACCGTCATAGTCGCCTCTATTGACTCTCGCTGCCACCGAGATGATGGGGAAATCCTAGATAAAACAACATCATGCATTTCGGACCGGAAAGGGAAGATGTTTCTCGAAAAAAATGTCCGGAAGTGGTTATGCGATGTTGCCTCGAAAGTTCATTCGGCCTTCGTTAGCATCGAACCATTCTAAGCAAAAGCAATGAGGACATGGTTGATGTCATGCGACGCCTCAGCCCGTACAATGGTCTCCATCACGAAACCACTGCAGACCTGCCTTCATCTTTGCTTGCTGAATTTGCTCCTCCTCCAATGCTTGATCGTGCCAAAATATCACGATCATGAACACGGAAGACGCCCCCGCCGAATGAAGGTGTCCCGATACAAAGTGTCCAAGAAAGCACGACTTCGCTGCCGAACTCTCGACCCCACTCTTTGGCAAAACCCTTGATCGCCGCAAATGCATCCACTATGCCACCATACCGACGGCGTGCTTTGAAGGCGCTTGTCCAAGTATTCTTGCAACCTTCTTGAAAATCAAAGATCCTTTAAGAACTTCACGCTCAAGCAAAAACATGTCCTTCCGTGCCGGTACACAAGTAGGGCTCATCTGAAATGAATTGCGGATGGTGGTCCGAGACCCGAGTTATCTCCGGAGATGTAATCGAAAGAGACCCGGAAGTGACGAACTATATCTCAGATTCCAATAAGCTCTATCCAACCGAGAGCTTGCTCGACCCCCACCAACTTGACCATTGCACCAAGTGAAGGCACCTTCACCATCAATCTCCGAGAGGTTGCAGCCATGGAGTAGACGGCCACCGCTGGCCATGCTCAAAACCAGACACCATCGTAGAGGTCGCCCCCAACCGATCGACTCCACTTCCACCATATTGAGATCCCCAACAAGAAGCCATGAAATGTGGCAGCCCAAGCCGAGTATCTTCCTCGCAAAGAGGCCCACAAAGGAAGCTCTCCGATGAGGTCTATTGTGGGCATAAACATTAATTAGACCATATTTAACCCTTTGTTCCCGCCATACAATTAGGGCCAAACGACCAAAGCGATCAGCCGAGTAAAGATGATCGGCAAGGAAGGAAGCCATGCTATCATGACCCCGCATCGACGCGAATCAATCACAAGGCGATAAGGACATTAAACTGCGACCAATCATGTCGCAAGCTTTGATAACGCCTCCCTTACAACACTTATGCTCTTGAAGACATACAAACCGAAAGCATCCAATCTAGATAAGTAAAAAGAAATACGATTCGCTTTGAGGGGAGGAGGCTACCCTGAACATTCCATGAGATTGATCTTGTGATGGGGCCAATTAAGGATGAGACCACCGGTGTCTCAAGGAACTTGAGGATGTTTCCGGCACGCGGCATGGCAAAGAACCTCATCAACCAAATCAGCCCCCAAGTGGATCAAAGCCACCACCATGGGATGCAATGGGAGGGCAAAGTGCCATCTGCAAGGTGAACCGAGAGTCGGGACGCAGAGGAATTAGATCCCTTAGCAGATTTTCGTGGTTGACGAAGAGCCGGTGGATGTTTAGGTGGTGGGTGGATGCCACGCCGATCAATGTCCATATACTGCCCACGAGCCTCTTCAATTTGCTCTTGCGATTTCTGTATTATGTATTATGATGGAGTGTTATTAATAAAGTTTGACGTCCTTAAAAAAAAAAAAAAAAAAAAAAAAAAAAAAAAAACTTTGACCATTTTCTGTCAGACTCGAGTTTCAATGTAATTCCAATTCAAGAAGGTGCTCTGATATGCAAAGAATTTATGTTCAAAAGTTTGTTGCAAGAAAATATGCAGAAGACCTCCAAATTTTCAATCCTGACCAAGTCAAAACTTGGTCAATAACCCTGGTAGCAAGCTGAATTTTGCAAATGGAAAGATTGACTCTGACAGGCCTAGAAGCAAGGCGCATCAAGTTGTTTGCCAAATAATCATGCAAATATGCTTAGAAATTTTGATTTGTTGCAAGAAAACTATCACAATGTAAGAAACAACAAGCAAATTTTTGCAAATCGAGTTTGAGCAATCTTTTTTCACTTCTGACACCTTTTGACAACTCTAACAAGCCTGCAAGCAATGTGCTTCAACTCTCTTGGAAAAAATGCTTAGTTGATTAGAATACTTGTTTTTTTTTTTGCAAAAAGATTGTTATGATGCAAGAACCAGCAAGCAAATTTTTGAAGAATGCACAAATCGTAATCTTTTTTTGTTTTGACACCTCCTATACTTTCCAACAAACCTGCATATGAATTGCATCGAGAGCGTTTGCGTAAAAGGTACTGGTTTGTCGCAAAGGAATGTTTTTTGCATCTTCGATCTTCTGAATTTTCTGAATCTTTACCCTTTTTTTTTTTTTTTGAGTATTCTTGGAATGTTTTCTATAAATAGATATATTTTCTATGTTCAGCACGTGTGTGCAAGCCTGGAATGTCTATTATTTGCAAATCCAAATCTATCTTGCATAAACTAGTGTAGACACATGCAAATCAAATCTGTGCTAACTTTTTCTTGTTTTTGTGTAATGCAACAATGACTGAAGATAATAATTCACTTACTTTGACTTTTGAGACAGTAGTAGAATTTTCTTACCTCAAATTTTGCTTTTTTTTGCCAAGTTTTACATCTCCTTATATTATCCTTAGCTTGTAATGGAACTTGCCAAAAGGATGGATTATCATTGAATAGGACATCATATAGCAATATTTCAATCAATCCCAAGCTCTAAAGTCTTGGGCACAGGATCAAATACAAAGAAAATAGAATATTTCAACAAATTTGCCTCATAAATTCATGTTTCCTAAGGCACAGAAGGCAGATTCAAGCAGTTAATGATCAATCCAGCAGCTACCATGGGTGTGTGTGACGTCCCCTACTCGTATACGGTGGCCTCACTGTATACAAACAGGAGTTCATCCCCCATACCAGCTCCATGCTAATACAGGGCCCTCCACATGACACTGCAACCGTGACGGGTTCCAGTGGGAAGAGTGGAAGGGTCATTGCACCCCGTCTCCCTCAGGGCCTACCTAGCTGCGGAAGCGTAAACATACATGTCAGTAGCACATACATCAATATCATATGACCATCGCAAGGATGGTCCTCCACATATCTGCATAGACAAAGATCAGCACATCACATAGGGAATCCTACCCAAGGCTCGACTCAAAGGGATGACGGACGCTTTGGTCTCGCAGAGTTCATTGCGCATGTAATTCATGGCAATGGATTTGGCCGGGCACATGAACATGGCTTAGGGTTGTCCACTCCATCCGCCCCTCCCCGCATTACTTCCTGTGATAGGTTGAAGAACTTCGGGTTGGACCAGAGGTCACGGATCATAGCCAAAGGGCTATAGCCGTGTTACATCTCCCTGCCTGATGAGGGTGTAGGGAGGTTTCTCCCACCGTGATGATCAATGCCATAGCAGTGCATCTAGAGGACACCAAACCGTCCAGACTCGACTTTTAACCCACTTGAAGGGAACTACCACCACGCACTGTGTCCCACCCCCGCACAACCACTCGCACACATGGCCTCTACTGAAAACCCCGGTGGCACTGGCCGCCAGCACTATTCTTATCCCCAACGGTGTCGAACTCATACTGTGGTGCACGAGTCCCCGAAAGTATTAAGCGCTCGGCAAAGGTTTCTCGGGTAGACTTTACATCCCGAGAGCAACCGCTATGGACACAAACCACCCTTATCAACCGGTCTAACCCCTAAGAACACAAACACAGCGGCTATTGTACGCAGCCGCAACTACAATGTGCTAGAGAGGCTACTCTAGGAGCATCAACTACAAAGCTTTTTAGGTCTCTACCCCTTCCCAATACAAGGAGTTCACAGAGATACATCATCCATATAATATCACGTAAGAACTAAAGAACAAGATCTAATCTATATCATAGAGTTAGGTTCTTTAGTTAGAATCGCTATCTAGAGTTCTAGAGGGATGCTATGGGCAATCTAATAGGCTAAACCCATCGATTCAATGACTAAAACAGGGTTTAGACTATCTAATTGGCCAAATACCCGATCCTTGAGAGGCTCCTCCCCGACCGAGCTCGACCATCCCACAAAACGCCAATCTAGAGAAACTAAGATTGCAATTCTCCCAATGCAAAGTTCGATGCGTTTTGGTCGCTGAGGCAGCCAAAACAGAAGTTCAAAACCCCAAAATCAAAAATTAGGTTAGTTAGGTTTCCAACCCTATATAGACAAGGGGTGGTTAGGGTTTCCAATTATCCCCTTTGGCATGTGGGATAATTGGTAATGGGCCCACTTGCCTTTAAGGGCTAGGTGGCCAAATGTGCCCACATGGAAATGTGGCACCCAAATGTGCTCACATGGAAATGTGTGCATTAATGAATGTGTACATTGGAAAATGTGCACCTTGATTGCACCTATGGGTATGGCCCACTTGGCATCAAGTGGCCACATGGAAATGTGTGCCCACATTAATGTGTACATTGGAAAATGTGCACATTAATGCTAATGCACATTCTTAGCAAGTTGCCCCCCTAGGGGCTACCCACTTGGCTATACACGCATGCACACGCCAATCGGGTGGCGGTACGCCGCGGACGGCAAGACAATATACGCCCCGAGCGATAATCGTGGCCGGAACGCCACATTCTCCCCCACCTTGAAATGATGCTGTCCCGCAAAGATCGTGGGTTCTCCCCACCTTGGGATCTTCCTAACCCGCAATCAACCCGATGCATACATATATACTCCTATAATACTTACACATTTATTAAAATTACCTCAAGGTAATATTTTTATGACATTATTACATCATTATATTATGAAATAACTTATCAATTCACAACATTACTAAACAGATTATTCCAAACTTCACTTAACATTACGATTAAGTTTATCAAAATTTAAAATTAACGCTCGAGGCACTTTTCATTCCTTGCAACACATTCCAACAAAAATTTGTGTTGTAAGTTCGTGAGTCCGACCTCCTTGCCCTCCCCGAGCTTCATCGCCTCGGTCAGTGTCGACACTCACGCTAGTACCATTTAATTATTAATTAAAATTTTTGGTTATATGGTGACCACCCCACCTATCTACATGGATGCATGGCTAATCTCCCCTGGCCGAGGGAAGAGGGTGAATCTTCCATTATGGTCCGCTGAGACAAAGACCTACATGCCTATATGCCGCCATGCCTACACCTCTAGTTGCCAAATATGGAGGATATCCTTCTCGGGGGGCCAAGGATAGATTCCTCCTATCAAAGCATATATGGGGCTAAAGGTGCTTTTCCTATGAATGCATTCCTCAATGACCTCCTTTCGAGGTCGCCTACTCCGCGGGGACGTAAGTAGACTTTCTAATCTACCTTCCACTCGCCTAAGGAAACGCTGGTCATGCCTACATTGACATTACACCACGCCCTAGAGATCACCGTAGTGGTCCCATCATCGGTGACAACGCGATGCTACCCCCATACTAAGTTTAGGTGGCGCGAGATTAATCTTAACTATACAAGCATTAACCTACACAAATCGACATGCCCGAGCCGATTTCTTCTGGAGATGACCTTGCCGCCCCATTGCTCCATAAACCGTGGGTACCGCTTTTACTAAATCTTTCTTAAGTACCCACGTCAAGGCCTTCCACCGGTAAGTGTTTCCACTTGACCAAATACCGGAGGAATTTCGATCTCCTCGCTTTCTTTGAAAGCTTTATCAAGAATCAATTTCGAACTATTTCCAAATGTTCCTCCGGCCATTTCCAACAAATACATAATCCAAGACTTCGCCTCGATTTGGGGTATGCCTCTTCAGCAAACTCACGCGGAAGACCTTATGAATCTTTAGGTGTGGCCGGCAAGTCTAGCTTGTAGGCTTGATTGCCTAGTTTGTCGACTATTCTCAAAGGTCCAGCCCACCTTGGAGCAAGCTTCTTGCAATTGCCGATCCCGAAGCCACCGCTTCACCTTAATCTTGAGCCAAACATCATCTCCAACTTTGAACTCTCTTATCGCTCGATGTTTGTCTACGATGCTCTTTTGATCGACTTCTTGCCGCTAGCAGATAGCCACTAACTTCCTCTACAAGCCGCCGTGATATCGGCCAACATCCGCCGCGAAACTTCCACTTTTGACACGGGTTGTGCCAAGTGTCCGAGTTAGGTAATCGATAGCCGAATTGATCATAAACGGCCATATTTGGGATGATTCCCGCTTGGTGCTATTGTATGCAAACTCCACCAAGTGAATAAATTCTTCCCACATACTTTGCTTATTCCGCACATAGTTTCAGAAGCATGTCCTCTAAAATCCTCGTTGGTCCGCCTCCCCTCGCCCGCCATCCGTCCCGAGGATGATATGCCGCGGTTTCATGGATAGCTTCGCCCTGGATCGCCGCAAAGAGGTCTTGCCAAAAGGCACCATGAACTTTCGGATCCCTCGTCGGAGATGATCTCCTTTGGCATGCCATGAAGCCCGAAGATCTCTTTGGTGAAGAGCTTTGTCTGTATCCATGGTCAGATCTGTGGGTTCTCGCAAGGCACAAAATGTGCCATCTTCGACAACTTGTCGACCACTACCATTAAGGCATCCTTGCCTCTCATCGTTTTTGGGAGTCCCGCGGATGAAATCCATGCCGATTACCTCCCACTTAGCGCTTTGGCACCGCTAATGGCTCTAATGCCCCCGAATTGCCGCCCGCTTTCACCGGGCATAGCTGACATTCCTTGATGTAGCGAAGCTATTTGCTTCTTCATTCCTCGGCTAATAATAGCGGCCGCAAGACTTTGAAATATGTTTTCATGAATCCCGCGATGGCCAGTTATTGGGCAAGCAGCGGTCGTGGAGGATCAACTTCCTTACACCCGATGATTCGCACGCACAACTTGTTCTTATGGTATAACAGGTTGCCTTCCTTCTTATAATGCTTGAAGGCCTCCCCCGCTTTATCCGTTTCTAGCCTCCTTAGAAAGGCTTGCCCATACCTCCCTTGAAATCCACATCCGCTGGCAAGGACTCTTCAATCCTTTTACCAAAGTCGCCGGAGAGCCGCCGAAATTGCATTGCAATGCACTCTAGTTGTCGTGGGATGCCTTGAAAGCGCATTCGCTACCACATTGAGCTTCCCCGCTTGTAGACTATATGAAAGTCATATTCTTCGAGGAACTCCATCCATCTCCTCCGCCTCGATTAAGGTGTGGTTGCGTGAATACATATTGAGGCTCGATGGTCTGTGATCCAATTGGAACTTCCTTCCCAAGAGATAATGCCTCCATATTCTTAATGCCCCGACAACCGCAAGCAACTCTTGATCGTATCGCAGAAGGGTAGCGCTGCCTCGGCCGTTTCATCTTCCCCGAATCATATGCTACCACACGCTTCTTTCTTGCATAAGCACCGCACTGTAGCTATCTTACTCGCAGACTGGTTGCTACCAGCTTATCTTTCTCCGGGTCCCAGGTTAAGACTGGGGCTGTTGTTAAAGCTTCCTTCAACAATTCAAAACCCTTTTGGGCTTTCTTTGTGCCAATGCTCTACCCACCTTTTCACCTTCTCGCCCCTCGCCGTCCCGTTAATCGGGCTGTTATCTTAGCAAAGTTCTTCACGAACTTCCTCGTAGTACCCCGCTAGGCCGAGGAAACTTCGACTTCATGCACATTCTTCTTCGGCGCCGCCATCAATGACGGCCTCAATCTTTGGCGGGTCTCTTGAGATGCCTTCGCTGAGATCACATGACCTAGATACTCCACCTTTTTTTCAAGGCGGCGGCACTTGACAACTTGGCGCATAACCGGTGCCTCTTCAACTTTCTAGCACTCTTCTCAAGTGTTGTACGTGTTTTCAAGGGATCCGCTATACACCAAAATGTCGCCAAAGAAAACAATCACAAAGGTGTCCGTGAACTCCTCGAAGATATCGCTCATGAGCCTCATGAACGCTATGGGGCATTTGATAAGCCGAAAAGGCATTACCGGAACTCATAATGCCCATACCGCTGCTCTCAAGGCGGGTCTTATGGATATCTTCTTCCTTTATCCCCGACCGATGATATCCTGACTTTTAAGTCGATTTTGAGAAGATCTTTGCACCTTTGAGCTGATCCATCAAGTCGCCCTCGATCTTGGGAGCGCCAGACTTGTTCTTAATGGTGTGCTTATTCAACCGCCTATAGTCTATGCACATTCTCAAAGATCCATCCTTCTTCTTGACAAAAAGAATGGGCGCTTCCAAACGGCAGACACTAGGTCTAATGAAACCTAGGTCGAAAGCAGCCCTTGCAGAATCGCTTTTCAACCGACAACTCCCCGTGGTTGTCATTCTATATGGAGCCTTGCTTGTTGGCTTTGTTCCTGGTTCGAAAGTGCTATCTCAAGACTCGACTCCCCTATAAGGAGGGAGCCGCTTGATCTCATCCGAAAGAGATCATGGAACTCCGCGGATTAGCCGAGATACTTGCTTCGCAACTTGTCGAGCTGCTGTGTCTTTTTGCTTCCTTCTCGATTCCCGCTCACTAATCTCAAGCTTGAAGATGTATGCCACTTGCTCACTCTTGATGCACTTGAACAATTGCTTAGAAGACATGCACCGCATGATGGGAACAACTTCGCTACCGTTATCTCAATGATCTTGCCGCCGGGCGCTGGGAAGGTCACCTTCCGCTTCCATAGCCGATAATGGCCCCCGCTGGCCCAAGGTACTCCATTCCTATGATCAAGTCATACTTTCCAATGCCCATTACTCTGCTCCCATCCGATATTAATCCCCTCGCAAGTCGATGTCGGTTAATTCTCTTGCCCGCCCCGCCTTTACCGCACCACTTGCTAAAACAACGGGTCTTGGCTTTGACTTTAGCGGCTTCAACTTCAACATCCGAACCATTCGGGGATGCAAAGTTATGGCTACTTCCCCGAAGTCTATCAAGACTATGAATGACTTAGCTTTAGCCTTCCCCACCGTGGAAATTACCTTATACCGGCTCTCTCGCTTGCTCAGATCTATTGGCGCAAAGATATGACACTCACCCCAATATAGTCTGGGCCTCTTCGCCGCCGCCGTCCGACGTGGCTTCCCTAACCTCCCAACTCCGCTTAGAGCCGCACTCATGACGAGGGGGCTTTTTGTCGCCCTATGGCTCGCTGGAAGCACCCGGCTAATAACTTTTCTATGCACTCCTCGCTTTTTCTTGGGCATTGCTTGCAAAAAGGATTGCACCGCTTTGGAGTAGTTTGACCTCTTCCCCGCTTGTCCTTGAAGGACACTCGCTTCTTCTCGCCGCGCTTCCCCCGGTTCCCACCATATTGTGTTCTAGCGGACTGATCTGGCTGCCTCGGGCTATAGCTTTCGTCCGCCTTGCCTTTCTCCCCGAAGTACCGCCGCTTGTGCCCGCTATTCGAGGTCCCCGACCCTTGCAAGCTTATAGCCTTGATTCTCGCTTCGAGCATCGTCCCTAGGGTTTATTGTCTCACAAGCTTTATGGATCTCCTCTATTCAGCCCCTCGATATAGCTTTCATCGTGATGCTTTTCTCCCAACTTCGCACATACAAAATTTTAGCCTCATGAATTCTCTCAGATATTTTTCAACCGATTTGTTGCCTTGCCGCGAACCTCGTAAAATCGGCGTGATCATGCCGGACTTATGTTCCCTTTGAACGTAATGGCGCTTTGAAGGCTTTTAGCAAACTTTCTAAACTTACAAGCATCCCTCGCTAAGCCCGGTGCCTTTGCATACCCCTTTCCACCAACCGAAGCGGTTCTTTTCAAGTTGGTTGTTGCACTACCGCCTTTTGTCCTTATCCTTCATACCATAAGCATTTCCGTTTTTCGCCATTTTCGCTCCAGCCATGCATCTCGCTTCCAAGCCCCGACCTCGTTTCTCCCTCGAGAACCTGCTCCAGCTTCCCGCCTTCCATACATTGCCCAAGTCGCGGAATCTACCTTCTTCCTCGTAGTCTGAGGCCCCGTATCTCTTTGTCGCCCCTCGGGGTGTTCCTCTCGCCTTCTCTCGTTGGTTCCTCGAGCTCGCTTCTTCCTCTTCCCTCGAAGCCTGAGTCCGAAGTCTGAACTTGAGTCGAAGATTCCCGGACCGGGGATCTCCTTCTCTTGCTCCTCTTCTTGTCCCTTCCTTCCTCCGAAGCTGATGCTTGCGCAACCGAAAGCATTGCCCACCGAACCTACTCCTCGCTTGCACGGACAAAAGAATGTTTTATCCGCTCCAGATCCGCCCCCTCATCCGGGCTATCTCCCCGCCTGGGGTCATGGGTTCCCTATCTTCAAATAGGTTCCTGCCGGGGTGGTCGGGCGGGTTTGTTCTTCTATAAGGTCTCGTAGCTTGTCGCTCCTCTGCGCTTAGCCTCTAGCTGCATCCACAAGTGATTAATGGCTATATGGTTAGTTCCATTTGTTCTCTTGCATTGTTTATGTTTGTTGGTATAATTGTGGGGCAACATACATCAATAAAACATTTAAAGTGCAAATGTAATTGTATTTATATATCATATAATATTTTAGGTACAAAAGGTCTCCGGATCAAGAGTCTAACTAGTCTTGAAATCGCCCAGAAGACGGGTTGTCTTCAAGAAACTTCTTAACTTGGGCCGCCCCTACCGAAAGTGACCCAAGTTCCCGATGATGCTTGCCGGGCGAAGCCTCCCCCGATGGCTCTCACTGTGTCTTCTACCCATGGGTCGGATGTAAGGGCCGCAGCCATCGCTAATCTCCCCCGACGCTTGGTGGGGGGATGGTCGAAGAGGTCAAGTGCCATTGCCCTCTTGACTAAGACAAAGATAGTCGACATTTGCCGCTATTCGAGCATGCCCGCCAAGCCCGAGAGTGCAATCAGCATAAACACTCCTTCTTCGCCTCGGGCTGAACTTGCGGTGGATTACCGCTATTCTCCCATCCATCAGCAGCAGGTAGTAGTAACCGAGCCACTGCCATTGTGTGTCGCCGGGTTTCTCCCGCTTGTTTGGCCTCCACTGTGGGCGCCTGGGCATACTGGCCGACCTCTACTCGCTGAGCTCCCTCAGTAGTCTTCAATTGCGGGCTCGAGCCTCCTAAGGTCCATTCCTTCTCCTTTGGCAAGGGTGATATTGAAGGACCCGGCATTAGGATACTGCAGGGTCTTCCCACCGGATCCCCATCCGCCTTTGGAGGGCGAGGAACTCCTCCCTGCTGGCAGCTCCCCGCCGCCCATCAATTGCCCGATGTCGCTATAGGGCCCCGGATGCTCCTGAGGTCGCCTCCCCCGTAGGTGTCGGACTCCCTCACTTGGAGCGGGAAGTCGATGCTCCCCCGGACGATGAAGTCGCCCAGTCGGGTTCCGCCGCAGCCTGGGTGGAGTAGTTCGTCCAACCTGAGCCCCTCTCCCTACATTCGGGAGGTTCTCGATGTCGCCGAGGAGTAGATACTCCTCTCCGCCGATGATGATAGGGGCTAGGCTTGTGATGCCTAGCCCAAGTGGGGGAGCAACTCGATGCCCCGGCTGGCTCGCTGGGGGTTGATCAGCCTCCCCCTCCTTGGCGCCGCTTCTTCGTCCGAAGTCGAAGCTCCGTATCCTTTCGCCGTCCGACTCTTCTTCATCCCTCTCTTGCTTCCTTGTTTTGTTGATACCGCAGCAAAGATTTGCCCTTCCTTTCGCTTCAGCTATGGGGTCTACCTCCATCTGAGGGATAGAGGTTGCCCCCATCTGTTCTCCCGCGGGGTGGATAAGAAGATGGCTAGGGCGGCGGTGTAAGAGAAGTACTTGGTCCCGCTATCGCCGTGACCATGTAGTCGGGTAGCCTTGGCGCATTTGTTGGTCAAGTACTTGGCGATGTTGGGGACATCGCCCAAGGCCGCTTTTGAAGGGATGGGCGGGAACAAAAATATCCTATGCAAGGGGGACTTGAACAAGGGAGGGTCCTACCCTAGCCTGAAATTCCGCTAGCACCGCCTATATGCCGGGTTGCGCTTCAGCGAGCTTGATGTCAATTTCTTTCACAAAGACTTGGAAGATGTCATTGACATCCGCCCAAGCAGGCATGGGCACCGGCGCCGCATTCATCGCCCCAAATCAGCAAAGGGCCATTGATCTAGCAAGGAAGGGAGTATCAAACGGATGCGTAAGCGCCGTGGAGCTGGAAAGATCGCCTAAGCAAAGGGGGGAGCAAATTTGCAGTGGTGCCAATTGAGAAATGGGGAACTTATTTATAGAAAGGGGAAAACCCTAATTTTTGGATGACCTAGATTTTACTGAGATTAGGTAATTCTGATCTATTAAGGGATGCAATTGCAAGTTTGAAGACTATTTCTAGAGTTTGAGCATGCTAAGGAGAGCTACTGAACCTATTGTGCAATTTGGAGATCATTTGGTGATGACATGGTACGGGTTCATATCGCTATGCCAGCCCCATTTCTAAAATGTAGAAATCGGCCCGGGCGCCGACGCGGTGAGACATGGGTCCTAATTGGGCTAGGATTACTCAATTTAGGTGATCTAAGGCTGTAATTCTACTAAACTCATCGAAAGAAGGCAGAATTGACCCCTTACTTGGTCGATTTGGAGCTGTTTTGGGCATTTTTGGGCATGGTTCACACGCTATGCCAGCCCATTTCTAAAATGTAGAAATTCCCCCGGCGCGACGCGGTGAGACATCGCCTCAATTTTGCTCCAAACTCCAATTTAATTAAAACGAAGGCTAGGGATCGATATCTTGACCTATCTAAACTGGTTTGGACACTTTATTTACGCAAAATTTTCTTTATATTAACAAAATTTTACAGTCATTTACAAGGTTCAAGGGCGTTCTCCCTTGATGTGTCTGGCAAGATACATATCCTGCCTCATGAGGGTAACCCTCTTCGCGTAATCGTGTGTGCCGTTGAATCTTCAAAATGTTTCACCAAGTGGGCTTCGCCGCCTCTTGCAAAACAAGAACAAACATCTCGCTGCCACGCCGCATGTCCGTGGTTGTATTCTTGAATGACTTCAAGGACCGTGACGCTGAACGGGCGACGGGAATCGGGAGTCCAGAACTTTTCTCGAAGTGGCGGATCTCCTTGAGTGCCCCCGTCTTCCTCCCCGCTTCTTCTTGCTCCTCTTCTTCCCGGTGCTCGTGGGGCCTTGGGTTTTGGTGGAGGGGCTTTAGTGTTCCGGCTCTTCGCCGGGTGCCCGCCTTCAATTGTTCTCACCCGGCTCCCGGTAATAGGTGTTGTAGGCCTCCCACTTCGCCCATGTATGCATTGTGCTCCCTCATTCTCTTCTCATAGACCTTTAAGGGGTCTATCACATAGGCTTCCCTGGCCGCGTCGTGGGGCCTTGATGACCCTATCCCACGCGGGGAATGGTGGGGGCCGCCACTGCCCGAGCCTCCTCACGCTCTTGGGCCGTGTCTGCTGCGTGTGCCTCTTCCTCTACAACCAGGGGGGCTTTGAAGAGCTTGCCCCGTCTGGTGCCCCGCGTAGTCTTGGTCCGAATGTCGTCGGTAGTGGGCGGGGTCTCCCCTCCCGACGGCTCGTTGATGGCCGGACCCGGCTCTCTTCCCAACCTTCACCCGCTTCCTCTTGCCGCCTTGATGGCCTTGGCCCTCCTCTTCTTGGGTCCGCGGCGTCTTCCCCGATCCTTTGATCTCTGCTCCCGGCGGCTCTTTGAACCGTACTTGTGGGCCGAATGGCCTTCGTCGGCCTCTTCCTCGGGGGTGAGTTCCGGCGGCTTTGCTCCTCTCCCACCTCCTCCTCTGCGGTGGATCTCATCTGAAGGTTGTTCTTGGCCTATGGGTGGGTTGCCGTTGTTCCCTCTGCTCCTCCCGTGGGTTGGCGTCCCCTTGGTGTTGCTCCCCCGCCGCCGCTTCCGCCTCCCCGCCATTCAATTTCATTGAGGATCTCGCCATGACGCCCGGCCGATCGCCCTCCAAGATCTCTCAGATGGTCGCTCCCGTCGGACCTCGATTCCTCGCCGAATAAGATCCGCTGACGCTGAGAAGGCGCTTCCCAAGAATCCTATGAACAAGGCCGGACGGGCCGGCGCTGGAGGATCCGGCTCGCTAGGCTTCCTTTGTACCGCTTGCGGCGGGCCATCATTTTTCGGTTCGCCGATTGAGCTACGCTACCGTAAGATCGCCTTTGACAATACGAAGTTCTCGTGAAGAACGGGAAAAATGGAGGGGTCCAGCTTCTATTTATAGGGCCAATTTTAGGTCAACTTTTAAACTACCTTTTGGGTTGTCTAAGGCATCTAAAACACTTAATTAGCAGGTTCACACGCTGCGCTCAGCCCGATTCCTAGAATCTAGAAACCTGTCCCGGCGCCGACGCGGTGAGACATGGTGGGGCCCACTATTAAATTAACATGTAACATGCTAAATCTACTAATTTTAGCTTAAATTTAGAATTATCAAGATATTTTATTGTAATTTACAACTTTTTGGTGTCAGCCGAAATGTTCAAGACGTTGCCCACCAACCGATTTCTAAAATGTAGAAATCATTCCGGCGCCGACGGTGAGACCACCCTACTTTTGGATGTTGGCTCATCAATTTTTAGTCTTTTTTACGCTTTCTATTCTTTTTAATCGCTACTAGCTTAAGATAAACTACAAAAATGAGAAAAAATTTTTCTCATTTTTCGAGGTTTGAGGATCCTATCAAGTTAGTGCTACTGGGAACATGGCTGCTTTGCTCTTGGTCTCCAAGAACATAGCTCTGATACCACCGCGGACGTCCCCTACTCGTGAGATACGGTGGCCTCACCGTATACAAACAGAGTTCATCCCCATACCAGCTCCATGCTAATATTGTGGCCCTCCACATGACACCGCAAACCGGACGGGTTCCAAAGGGGAAGAGTGGAAGGGTCATTGCACCCCGCCTCCTCGTGGCCTACCTAGTCCGCGGGAAGCGTAAACATACATGTCAAGAGCACATACATCAATATCATATGACCATCGCAAGGATGGTCCTCCACATATCCGCATAGACAAAGATCAAGACATCACATAGGGAATCCTACCCAAGGCTCGGGACTCAAAGGGATGATCGACGCTTGGGTCTCCGTGAGTTCATTGCGCATGTAATTCATGGCAATGGATTTGGCTGGCACATGAACATGGCTTAGGTTGTCCACTCCATCCCCCTCCCCGCATTACACTTTGCAGAGATAGGTTGAAGAACTTCGGGTTGGACCAGAGTAGCCCGCCGATCATAGCCAAAGGGCTATAGCCGTGTTACATCTCCCTGCACTGATGAGGCGTGTAGGGAGGTTTCTCTCCCACCAGATGATTAATGCCATAGCAGTGCATTCAGAGGACACCAACCGTCCGTATCGACTTTTAACCCACTTGAAGGGAACTACCACCACGACTGTGTCTCACCCTCGTACAAAGACAACCACCGCACACATGGCCTCGGCCGAAAACCCCGGTGGCACCGCCGCCGTGCACGGCTTATCCCCAACGGAAGTCGAACTCATACCGTGGTGCACGCAGCCCCCGAAAGTATTAAGCGCTAGTCCGCAAAGGTGCTCTCCCGGTAGACTTTACATCCCGAGAGAGCAACCGCTATGGACACACCCACCCTTATCAACCTGGGTCTCGACCCCCCTAAGAACACAACACAAAGGGCTATTGCACGCAGTCGCAACTACAAGCAGTGCTAGAGAGGCTACTCTAGGAGCATCAACTACAAAGCTTTAGGTCTCTACCCCCTTCCCAATACAAGGAGTTCACAGAGATACATCATCCATATACATCACGTAAGAACTAAAGAACAAGATCTAATCTATATCATAGAGTTAGGTTCTTTAGTTAGAATCGCTATCTAAAGTTCTAGAGGGATGCTATGGGCAATCTAATAGGCTAAACCCATCGATTCAATGACTAAAAACAGGGTTTAGACTATCTAATTGGCCAAATACCGATCCTTGAGAGGCTCCTCCCGACCGAGCTCGACCATCCTGGCTGGAAACGCCGAATCTAGAGAAACTAAGATTGCAATTCTCCCAAAATGAAGTTCGGGATGCGGTTTTGGCCGCTGAGGCAACCAAAACAGAAGTTCTCAAAACCCTAAAATCGAAAAAATTAGGTTAGTTAGGGTTTCCAACCCTATATAGACAAGGGGTGGTTAGGGTTTCCAATTATCCCCTTTTGGCATGTGGGATATTGGTAATGGGCCCACTTGCCTTTAAGGGCTAGGGTGGCCAAATGTGCCCACATGGAAATGTGTGCACCCAAATGTGCTCACATGGAAATGTGTGCACATTAATGAATGTGTACATTGGAAAATGTGCACCTTGATTGCTCCTATGGGTATGGCCCACTTGGCATCAAGTGGCCACATGGAAATGTGTGCCCACATTAATGTGTACATTGGAAAATGTGCACATTAATGCTAATGCACATTCTTAGCAAGTTGCCCCCTAGGGGCTACTCACTTGGTTATATACGCTACGCATTACACGCCAATCGGTGGTGGTACGCGTTGACGTGGCGCATACAATAACGCCCCGAGGAGCGATATCGCGGCTGGAACGCCACAAAGGTGCAAGTCGATTCAGTCGCCCAAAGCCCTCAAAAAACTTCTGATAAAAAAACCCCTTCTTAAAATCCCCTATTTTGCTCTGACCTTAATGAATCCGGCACCTTTTTTTAAAATTCTTGAAAAACTTAGATATATCCCAGAGGCCGAACCCGTTATGGAAGACCAGGCAATAAAAGAGCTCACACACGTGGACTTATAAAAGTACGTGCTATTTCAACGTGGGTACTGGCCCATTGCCATCCCACATGCCTGGAGGTACCATGTGGCAAGGGGTGATTCGAAGGTATTAGTGACTAGGCCCCGAGGAAGGGGGGGAGGTAGACAGGGTATTTTTTTCTTTACGGCACGATTCTGAAGAAATGGAATTTGAAGGTCATACCTAGGTCTTTTTGAAAATTGTTTTTTTCCAAATAGCATCTTTTTCTGATGATGCTCTTTAAGATGAGAGAATCATCTTGATTTTTTAGTACAAAATGAGGTATAATTTGGTGATGTAGCAAGGCCATGAAGTGATGTGGCAAACAAGTGATGACACGGCACAATGGGATGCTGATATGGCAAGCAAGGTGGCAAATCAATTTTTTTTCTAGTCAAAACTTTGTATGATGTGGTGATGAGGTGGGTGATCACATGTATGGTGAGGTGTATGTACTTTGGTGATGATGTGGATACATTTGATGATGATGTGTATAATTTGGCATGGCATTTGGCACTTGTGCACATTAGAATTTTTTCATCAACTTGGCAAATTTATGTCTCTCTTTAAAAACAAAACTACAGAGAGATTGTGCAATAAATGTGCACACTCTTTCTCTAGTTTTGTTTTTAGAGAGAGAATGTGGCCTTTTGTTTTGAAGGTCATAACTAGGTCTTTTCGAAAATCTCTTTCTTCCAAATAGCATCTTGTTTCTTATGCTCTTTAAGATGAGAGAATCCTTTTTGCAAAAAGAGCATCTTGATTTTTGGGTATAAAATGAGGTCTAATTTGGTGATGTGATAATGCTAAGGAGTGATGCGGCAAACAAGTGATGACATGGCACAATGGGATGCTGATGTGGCAAGCAAGGTGGTAAAATAATTTTTTTCTAGTCAAAACTTTTTATGATGTGGTGATGAGGTGGGTGACACGTGTATGGTGAGGTGGATGTACTTTGATGATGATGTGGATACATTTGATGATGATCTGGATGATTTGACATGGCATTTGGCACTTGTGCACATATGCATTAGAATTTTTGCATCAACTTGGCAAATTTATGCCTTTTCAATATGTATGGCAATAAATGTGCACACTCTCTCTAGTTTTGTTTTTAGAGAGAGAATGTGGACTTAGACCTTAGGAATGGCCAAATTTGATGGAATTTTTTGCATTTTCTCAAGAATGTGAATGAATGATGGGTGTGTGATATGTTTTGACTAGAAAAAGGAACTTTGCCATTTTTTGGCTTAGGAAAATGGTAATGGTGCATGAAAAGAATAGAATAGAATAGAATAGAATAGAATAGAATAGAATAGAATAGAATAGAATAGAATAGTGTTTTTGTCGTTCATGGAGACCAATTGGAAGTATGGGGTGTGAATGGTATTTCATGAGTGGAATCAAGATGGTAGAACCTAGGGAATTGTGAAAGAAGCTTTGGAAAATGGAATTCATGCAAAAATAACATGGATCTAGCCACATACCAATAAAACTTGAGGGGTCTTCCAAACTTGAGGGGTCTTCCAAACTTTGACAAATGAGGTCTTCAAGTTTAAACTCAAATCCTTTACATATGCTCTGCTTGAATCTTAACCTCCTTGCAATGTCTGTATGATGCCCAATCAATATCCTCCCTTGGTTCTTCATCATAAATGTCTTCTATGAGTCTTCAAAGACGGATGTCTTCAATCTTGTTGCTTGATTAGCTCATGCACACATGTGTCAATCCAGATGTTAGCCAAAGGTGTAAATCGTGTATATGGCTCTTCTATCCTGCCAAAATGTGGCAGTACCCTTTTTTTCTTAAAATGACATGGTCTCTCCGTGTGGAATCACCATGTGTTCCACTCCACACACGTAGAGATGACACATGGAGAGGGAAGATTGGTGGAAATGTAGGATAGATAGAGTAGGGTAGAATAATTAAGAAATTTTTGTCAAATGATATAAGGGGCACGAAAGAAATAGGAGGCCACTCAAATTCAAAATTCCAAAATCCCAACCCATATATTTTTTTGCAAGCTACCCATGAAAAAAATAGGGCTTCAGTATTTACAGCTTTTGTTTTTGTAAAAAATAGTTTGAAATGGGTGACTTGGAAAGAATAGACGTGAGTTGGCAAATAAAATGGCAACATGGCATATTGGGCATGATGACAAGAAAAATTGTAAACATAATTTTCCCTAGTCAGTTTTTTGGTGATGACATGGATATGGTGATGGTAATGATGTGATGACGACATGAATGATGTGATGGTGATAATAGCAATTCAATGGTAATAAAAAACATGATATTTGGCAAGATCAATCTTCTCTCCTTTTCTCCTTGAATTGGCATCTCAAGAGTAATGTTCCTCTCTCTCCTATTTTTTCTTTTTCTTTTTCAAAGAGAGAATGACTAGAGCAATGGAATATGAGGGTGGTGTGTGTGTGTTGACTAGGAAATTTTTTGCTTAACATTGTTTGGATTTTCAAATGATGATGGTCTAGGCAAGGAATGAGAAATGACATAGGTGATGGCAAAATGATAGCGTTCCATGGGGTAGGGCTAGATGAATTAAGAACAAACTATCAAGGACTGAAACAAAGCAAAATACCATGGAACTTAAGGGGTCTTTCAGACTTTCACTTGGGGTCTTCAAATTTTGACTTGCGATCTTCAAATTTTGATCTGGGATCTTCCAAACTTTGACTTGGGATCTTGGTATCCATCTTTTCTTAAGGTGATATCTAATTGATGTTGCCTCAATGTCTTTCTTTGGGTCTTCTTGCAAGCAAGTCTTCTTGAGATGAACAAGTGGAAAATATATCCCCATGCTCTACGAGAGACCAATAAATGCAAAATGTTAGCTCATGTAGAATCTTTGCTATGCTATCATTGGTAGCATACACGGATGAATAGCATTGCATGAGGAATGAATATGTACGAAAAATGATTTGCAAGGTTTAAATGGAAAGCATGGAATCAATAATCAAGTGGAAATGGAAGATAGAATGCACCAACACATGGTAAGAGGAGAAAACATTAGAGAGGTGCTATATAATGGTGATACACAAAGATGAATAGCATCCAATGAGGAAAACAAGTTTGTAAGGCTTGTGAAAAACAGGGCAACAATAAGAAAATAAAGATGGAAGCTAGAATGCACCTGCATATATGGAGGAAAGAAAACATCAGAGAGACATTGTAGTTGTGCACAAAAGATGAATAGCAGCTCATGAGCAATGAATAGTATAAAGAACAATTTGTAAGTCTTAAATGGAAAATAGGACAACAATAAGCAAATGGAAAATGGAAGAATAGGATGCACCTGCACACGACAAGAAGAGAAAACATTAGAGAGCTGCTGCAATGATGCACAAAGATTAATAGCAGCCCATGAGGAAAATAAAATTCGAAGGCTCATATGGAAAATCTGAACAATAAGCAAGTGGAAAATGGAAGCTTTGAACATAGCAAGAAAAAAAAAAACAATGTAGTGCTGCCCCGAGATGAATAGCACCACATGAGGGATGAGTAGTATGAAATATAATTTGCAAGGTCTAAGGAAAATAGTAAGAAAATGAAAAATGGAAGACTAAAATGCACCTGCACATGGCAAGAAAATAAAATATTAGAGAGCTGATGTAGTGATGCACATAGATGAATAATAGCTCATGAGGAATGGATGATATAAAAACCATATTCACAATGCTAAGGAATAAAGCAACAATAAGCAGGTCCAAATGGAAGACTAGGATGCACCTAATACTCAAATAAAGTTAGAACAAATTGCCATGATGGTATACATCGAGGATGGGAAATGATGCAAAACAGAAATATAGTCAGGTGATCCTGCATCAAGAAAACAATTAGTAACATAAGGTTCAGATAACAATAACTTATGATCGTGTCCTATGCTTCAGGAGTTCCATTGGTTTACCAAAATACTTCGAGAAATATGAATGTCCAAGAGAATCACGTACACATCTACCCAAAAGAGTTAATTGTATGTGACTAAACAATCCAAAAAAAATACAAGTTCCCAATAGTCCTATATGATGCAACTTGAACTACTAGTCCCGATAATGTTATGAATCCAATATTGACACAATATTAGAGTAGTGCCATGCATGCATTGGATGCGTATAATGCAAGTCCGCATTGTCATGTCAAAAGATTTGCATTATGCTAGACCAGTTATATCATGCACGCACTGGATCAAAGTGACCGACCACCTTAGTGCGAGTAGTGGGTTGAGCTTACAATCTAATAACCCTGAGATCGAGCAGCTTGGCGATATGTTTGCAGCGGATCGAGCATGTCGATACCGGGCATGAAGTTGTCGGAAGGGGAAGCGTGTGCGGTGGGGTGGGGCGAAGCTTGGTGCACCCTTAAAGACAGATTTCCTCGAGGGCGTCTTTGGCGTCGGGCAGTACCGAGTCAGGTGCACTACCGGAGATGTCGAGGTTCTGAGGGAGTGCACCGCCAAGCATCCCGGCGCAAAGGAAGTTGGTGCACCCGGAGAGGTCGAGGCTCGAGGGCGTGCCGGGCCGAAGGTATCGGGCAAAGCGGGCAAGTCGGACCTTAATTCGAGAGGTCGAGGCCTCGAGGACAGTAAAGGCCAGCCTCGCCGTGCAGAGGGCGAGCCGGGTAATCTCGTGAGGTCGTAGGCGACGAGGGCTGGGCAAAGGGCCGAGGGTGTCAGCAAAGCAGTTGGGTGCACCCGGAGAGGTCGAGGCTCTCAAGGGCGCAAGTAACGCTGCTTGTCGGCCAAAGTGTGAGTCGGGCGACTCGTGAGATGTCAAAGTCTGGCGGGGCCACGGCCGAAGCGCCGAAGCCCGCAAAGCAAAACTGGGCGAAACAGAGATCAAGGCAACGAGGGCTGTAGGGTCGAAGCGCTTTGGGCAAAGCGGGTGAGCTGGGCACATCCGGGAGAGGTCCAGACTCTCGAGGGCAGACAGCGGGCCAAGCTTGCTAGGCAGGCGTACGAGTTGGGTGCACCAGGTGAGGTCGAGGCGCAGGAGGGCGGGCAAAATGGGTCGAAATGGTTTGTAAGCTGGCGAAGCATTGGAGAGTTTGAGGAGTTTTAAATCTTCTAAGGGCTTATTAAATTCAGGAAGAACTTTCAAGTGAGAGAAATTAACTAGTGAAAGGTGTAGTAGATGCACTAAGTGGCCAAAAGAAGTTGGAAGCATGACTAGTTTATTGCCTTTTCCATTAATCTCTAGAAAACGTAAATTGCTAAAGGTTTCAAAAAAAGAGGAAGGAAGTTGATGTACTTGAATTTCCTCATCATCCTCGTCGTCCTCCTCATCCTCTTCTTCTAAGAGAGAAGTTTGAAGGCCTCCAACAAAAATCATTTGTAGGTTTGGAAAATGCTATTCAAAGTTGAAGATAAGTTAGTTATTTTTATTTTACATGTACCAACTTTTTGTCATAGGGATGTAAGCAATTCAAACCTGGAGAAGCCTCAGATCGACATCTTGAGATAAATATAAAGCTTTTAGATCATGTGTTTTGCCTTGCGAGATGTTACATGTACCAGATGTGAGAACACCCTCACATATTATGTACTTAATTGTTAGGTGTTTCTGCAAAATTTGAATTTCCAATGTTTGTCGAGACTGTATTGCACGAATCACTTCATATGTCTTAAGAGATGTTGCCAAGTGGCATGACGTAAAAACTTCCTCCTCTTCCTCTTCCTCTTCCTCTTCCTCTTCCTCTTCCTCTTCCTCTTCCTCTTCCTCTTCCTCTTCCTCTTCCTCTTCCTCTTCCTCTTCCTCTTCCTCTTCCTGTGAAACTAGAATCTGCGCTCAAGTAAGAAAGTTGATTAGAAATGTGAAAAAATAAACTAAATATATGTAAAAGAGGATAAGCACTTGCCTTTGATGTAGTCACATATTTCCAGCCTTTCTTCTTTGCATGCTTCTGGGCAATGATCCAAAAAAGATCATGGCATTCTAGATAGTCATCTTTGGAAGAAAAAAGGGACTCGTTTAAGAGAACTTCCAAAATGTCTTCATTTCCAACATACAACGCACATCGAGCCATGTCCACTGGTTTTCCACGCCAAAAAAAGGCGGCATCGATGAAAGCATCTTGCACAACATCGGTCTGAGCATTAATACTAGGCTCTAAAGTTTGGAGGACCGTATCATCCTCATCTGCAGTAGACGGGGATCCAGTAGCTGTCTCAATGCGTTGTTTGACTTTCCTCCACTCGCTTTCTTTACGCCTTTCCGGCCTTCTAAAATAAGTGCCATATGTATTGATTGCTAAAGGAAGACCACCACATAGTGGGACTATTTCTTTAAGCAAATCATTCTCCTTATCCTTATCTTGAATTCTTGCACATTGTATGAACAATTGTTCTGCTTCATGGATCTTCAGTAAGTTGGGCTCAAAACGTTTGTATGCATTTGAACTTGCATTCGGTGGACAACAGATATCACGAAACTCTTTAGCTACTTCGTGTGGATAGCATTATACAACTTGACTCTGGAAGTTGTTGATATACATCTCATGGTAGTAAGCCTTTAAGATTTTTTACCTTCCAAACATTGTCTATGCATAGAGACAGGGAAAAGCCCTGTTCCTTTAAACGTTGCAAGCAATCACGCAATGCATTTTGCCCTTGCTGAGTGCTTGTGAATGTCTCATTTTTATTTCCCAATTGGTGCAAGATCTTACTTTGAATATCCATTATATTGATAGGCCCCATGCCCACCTGTATAAAAGCTTTAACTTGCTTGGCTCCGTTTAAAAATTCTTGATCGTATAATGCGGTCAATAAAGTAGTCTTTCCAATGCCCCCCATTCCACACACAGCAAGGACTCGAATTCTTGCCTGCCTTATGAATGTCAGCAATTCCTCTTGTGTCTTGAGCTTGATGGAAGGATCCCCAAGTGGGGCGTTGCTGGCTGTAGGGATCTGATTTTTAACAATGGAGACTTCATGGGCAATAGCTTTATTATGCTGCACATTTAATACTCCACATTGCAAATTAAGTTTGTGGTTCATTTTACTCAATCGGTTAGCAAGTTCATCAAGCCCCTTTGCCTTACACTGGGCACAGATGAAACCACACAGGCACTTTGCCCAACTCTGTTTCCTGAACCACAAACATTTCATTCTTTACTTTATTGTCTGAAAAATGGCAGATCTACTAAACTCAACATAAGTTAAACACCTCTAAATTTTGTCAAGAATGACATCAAAACAAAGATCTGATTCATAAGACGGGCTTTATTTCTCTTTGCTATTTTGTTGTGGGCCTTACACACATCAAATGCTCAAGCACTCAAAGAAAGCAAATATGTGATTAAGCAGCTACGTACCTGGAATTCTCATTGTCAAATTTATAGGCCTCTGCACAGAGGAATGCCAGGCAATTTTCCTTCAAGTATGCATCATCACCGCCTGCATCTGCGATTATTTTCATGGATTCTTCTAAGAATTTGGCATGCTCTACTACTTCCTTCGCCTTGTCATCAATTTCTGTATAAGCTGCTGCAGTCTGTATTATCATGCCAAGAGCTTGAACGCAAATACCGACTAAGGGTGCCTGGCCAGCAGCATCACAAATATTTTTTGTCACCTCCTTGAGAAGGGGGGCATTGTCACGGAGCTGTTGTAATCCGTTCTGCAAAAAATGGTTTTTTAGCATCTGGATAAAAACGGTTTAGCATCTGGTTTTAGCAATTCAAATGATTAAAAAGTGCTGAGAATAAAAAATAACAGAGATCCATCTGGTAACATACCTTGCCCAGATCCTTGAATATTTGCTTAAATGTTGGGCTACTTATGATTTCCTGCTCATTAGCCATGCGTTCTGCTGGAAGCCATTACGAACGAATAACACACACGACGATAAAATGGATTAGAGATGAGCTTGAAAGACGAATATTGAAGGAGTCTTATAGAGACGAATGCTGAACAAGTCTCCCTGGATTCATGAGCTGTAATTCATGAGACGAATTCATGAGCTCCAAAAAAAATGGCAGAAAAAGGATGGCTGATTTAAGACGGCAGGCTGAAAGGACAAAATGACAGTTAAACAACTCAATTAGGAGCCTTCAATCTCTTAGATATCTCGTCCCTTTCTTTTGGTACAGATTAAACGACACAGGTAAAATGACAGAAAGAACAGAATGACAGAAAGAAAAAGGAGAGAATGGACCGTATATATCATCCGGGATGTGGTTAACCCGGACACCCGTTATCAGCCATTGTGGTTAATCAGGACCTGCGCAGTTTGAAGCCCAAAAACCAACTGTTTTTGCCCTTTTTTTGATTGATTCTGCTCTATTTCGTCTTAAATCTTTTCCTCTCTTCATCAATCTAACATAAAAGAGGCATACAAGCGGATCAAACCGCCCGCGAGCGACAAGAGCCATCGATCAAAATTTACGCCCCACCCGCCACGCGGTTCACGCTTGGTTTTTTGTCCGGATTAACCACTTTTTGTCCGGATTAACCATTTGGGCGATATCGGATGTCCGGATTAACCACCACGGCTGATATCGGATGTCCGGATTAACCACCCTGGCTGATACCGGATGTCCGGATTAACCACTCTGTTTTGTCCGGATTAACCACATCCCGGATGATATATACGGAGTTCCGGAGAGAATAACATAAAGGTTCACGAACGAGTTCAAATCAGATACCTTAGGAGAATTTTGTGGGACCTCTTACCTCGATTGTTCATTGAAGAGGAACTGATAGCTTGATGGGCCATTTAAGAGGAAGAGGATGCTTCCTTTTACAGTCACAGCTTGTAAAAGCTAACCTTGGGTTTTGCCTCAGTTTTGACATTTTCTTTAACTTTCTTCAAGTTTTGTTCTTGGATGCAGGATTTTTGCTTGTTTTTGTTCTCTCCAGGCGGCGATTTCATGCCCTCTTTTGGCATACGATTCAAAATTCCCCTCATATACAATTTCAACTGTATTTGGGAAGCTATTGTTTCATAATCGCCCAGAATTAGATCTTTGATAGTGTTGAAGCCTTTGGTTGGTTCTTTTAATGGATGAAGTATTTTTTATTCAATAGTTTTGAAATCTTAAATCTTATCCTATATAATAACTAGCAAAAGGGAAGGCTTGGGGCAAAGCTAGGGTTTATGAGATTTAAGAAGGTTGGAAGAAGTTGTTGGTTGTGTGTGTGGGATTAAGAGCAAGTCTTTAAACAAATTTGGCACTCACAATTGTATGAATCAAATAGAAGTAATTTGGAGGGCATAAGAGAGACTGTATTTGAAGCTTCAAGCTTGTATGATTTAGAATCTAGTTCACTTGTTTTGGCCATGAAGAAATCGTTTGACCATATGGACTAGCCAATGATTTTATTTCACATCAATGTTGGTTAGTGGAAGTTATATGGACAGAGCAAGGTAACAAACTTAAGTAACCCCAATAATTTAAAACAAATATAGCACAAAACTAATTTAATTTCCACTCATTAACGAACTGTGTGTGGACCACAAGTTTATTATCATCATTTCTTCATTTTAAACAATACTAGTAAACGTGTCCCCAGCGTTGCCGGGCTAATGTCCTGGCAATGTCCATATGTGCAACCACAATAGATATTGGGAAGAATGGACTTTATTTACTTTTGTGATTATTTTTCTTTTTCAAATTGTAATTACAATATCATCAATGTATTAAGAGAAATTGATCTCATGGTATGCCTTTGATCACCATATCACCAAATGCGTAAAGGGTGTCAAGAGTTATCACGTCTCTAGCCTTACTATTGTCATACGCGCTCTTGGTTCATGGTATGATTAGGAACGAAAATACCACGCTCATGTGCATGGGGTAGCAAGCTTGAAAATTGAGGAGCTCAATGTGCCAAGCTAAAGTGTTCACGGCATTTTCGTGCTAAAGTAGCAGGAGTTTGTGTGTTTTTAATTGCCTTTTGCTACCCCATGCATATGAGCATGGTATTTTTGTTCCCAATGATACCATGTCCAAAAACATGTGCCCGGCATTGCCGCATGCATAAGGGCTTGTGGCTTTCCAATAAGATTGACTTAGCTTGTATCCGTTTATGACTCCCATGGGGTTCCTACCAAAGTAGTTTTATTTCTCCATGTCGAGGCTATTGCAACACTAGAAATGAGCACAAGCATGCAACCAAAACGAGAAGGAAGATAGGGGGGAAATGCTAGAAATGAACAGAATGCACCCATTAATAATTCGCCACAACGTTAGGAAATATAAAATCTATACCATAGAGAAACCTCTTGCTAGTTCTGGATTGATAATGATGCTCAAACACGTACAATGTAACCCGTAAAAATTAGATGCATAAACTTGAAATGAACCTGCAAAATATCTAGTGAAACCAACAAGCACTCTCATGGGATGACTGAGGCATATTAAAATAAGCCAAACAACATGTCAACAATCACCGTCAACCCCATAGCCACCCAATGTATGGTTAACAAGTGGCAACCTAACCATATGAGCCCTGCTAATGTACGATCAACACCTTACAACCTCTCTAAAAGGTCCATGCACACACGAAGGTGCCATTAAAGATAAATATAGCTTCAAAGTCTTACCATCAATGGGAATCCTGCATGTCAAGAATGAGGCACCTTGGATAAACACAATCCCGAGTAAAAAAAACATCTCGTCAAAGCGTCTCGTGGTGAACAAATGATTTGATGCTAGCATGATCATTCCATGGAATAACCTGTCTATATAGAGACTAAATCAAAGAGTCACCAGATAAGAGTGAAATAAGAGAAAATCCCCTGTCAGTACGAACTTGACAAACGAGATACACAATTCTTATAAATATGAAATTAGGCGCGTACCAAGGGGGCATTGAACTTGTCGATGTGATGATACGGTACCATGAAAAAAGGGGGACATCATAGATGCATTGAAAAGAGAGCGCCAAACATGCCTGAAAAGTACACAATGTGCCAAAACGAGGAGGTTGGCCAGGAAGAAAGGCGACTCGTGGAGTGTGGCACTCCCAGACAATTGTAGTTATAATTTTAAAACAGGATGCAGTATAAAGGATAGACTACAACAAATGACATGAAAAATAACGACCAAGAACTAACTCTAGGAGCATGAAGGAAAAGAAAAAATGGGAACACAGGATGAGCTCTAAGCTCGAGGAAATAGAATAGAAGTAAGAAGGGCCAAGGAACGTAATGGACGGATGGATGAAGTGAGTCACCACTTACATGTTCAAATAGAGCCCAACTAATACTAGATCAACTATGAAACCCAGCAATCTACCAATAGATAATAAAGCTAAAAAACCACTAAACACACACACACAAGACGGAATAAAACCAAGCTTCATAGAAAATCTCAACCTTAGCCAAAGCCATTCTATCGAAAATAAAATGCAGCACAACCTTTGCTAAGTCAAATCGTACCAATATGTAGCATAATGACGGGGGGTTTTCTTTGTGTTTTTGTACGCTTTTCACTAAGGTTTTCCTATGATTTCGTGATGTATTCAAATGGATGTACTAATGCGTACATCTAGAGTGCACCATTTCTGACCATTGATTTTAACCTTTTTTTTCAATGGTCAACAACCAATGGCTCACAACGAAAGCCCTCTTTTTGTGTGTGTGGTGCATAATGGGCACATGAAGGGCCATTGATTTTAGCCGTTTTTTTCAATGGTCAACAACCAATGGCTCACAACAAAAGCCCTCTTTTTGTGTGTGTGGTGCATAATGGGCACATGAAGGGCTTGAAGGGCGCATGTAGTGCAGTTTCCCCGCTGGTAACACATTTCTTATCATAACTTTTGATCCAGAGCTCTGTTTGAGATGATTTTTATTGCGTTAGAAAGCTCTCTCCGAGATCCGCCGGCAACACATTTCTTATCATAACTTTTGATCCAGAGCTCTGTTTGAGATGATTTTTATTGCGTTGGAAAGCTCTCTCCGAGATCTTTTTGATAGTGTATGATATAGATATGTTTGGTTAAATTATCTATGCTAAAACAGCAATTTTTCGGCCGGGTTTGGTAGACTTTCACATCCTACCAGCTGATTAATACAAGATTGCGCTATTGGATATTGTTTTATGGCTCATTCCGAATGAAGCTTGCAAAAAATTACCATGCATTTTTAGATTTTGAGGCAGTTATTAAGCAAATTCCAAGGCTTCTAGATCCTTGTGCTAACAAGCAAAAAAGTTTCCCACTTTGGTTTCTCACCACAAGAAGCCAAAGGCTGCTGTTAAATTCCAGTTGAAAAATATTTGTGTATGGGTGTTGCAAACTTTATGACTTTCAGAATAATGGGATCAATCTGCTCTATCTTTATGGAAACTTTTACTTATGTTCTATTTGTTTTATTGTGATCAAATTCAAAAGCTACAGGTGATGAAAGCCTCAAATGAATTCTAGTTTTTTTTTGGTTTGAATTCTAAAATTTTTGTCACACGGTGGGGGGTTCTCGTGGCGTCCCTAAGGCCCCGAAGGGGCCAAATTTTTTTTTTTTGCAACACAAACCATTAACATCCAACATATAAAAATTAAATCCCCCAACACATAACAACCAACACATAACAACCATTGACATTAACAACCAACACATAACTACCATTGACATTAATTAACACAACCATTGGGTCCAACACATTTAAATTAAAATCCCCCTTAAACCCCCTTTGGTTTGGGTGCATATTCACACGGGGGGTGACTCCGGGCAACGAGAGCTGTTGGATAGGCATATTCACCCCTTATTCCTTAATCTACACCGTACGTAAAGTTCCTCGTTTGTGGGGTATGCAAGTACAAAATTTGCTATACTGTATAACAAGATTCGCAAAATACTATAAGATTTCAAGCGGAATACTATATGGTGTTGATTATATCACAAAAGTAGTGTAGCCACGGAACTGAGAACGATCGCACAACAACTACTGTAGGTACTAATGACTAGTCAATCTACTGCAAGACAAGGAAACGTTGTGGGGCACTCTGGACTAGGGAGCAACAAGATATAACCAATTAAAATGCCAAGGGCCTAGGAACATTTAATAATTCAGAGGTAAAAAAAATCATGAAATAACTCTTTAAGGTTAAAAACGTAGAAACAAGAGTGAGCATCAGAATACTGGGGCTCACCAGCGATGGCACAGGTGGCCATCATCGTAGCAGGAACTGCGGGCTGCTTCCGGATGATCCGGGCTATAAATGGTTGGCCACCACGTGGCCCTGCCATGCAGGCAAATGCCTTCCACAGAACCAGAGGCAGTGACAGAAGGCGGAAGGCTATAAGGCGGTGGATTTCAGAGAAAGTAAAAAGGCTAGAAACATATGAAGAAAACAAGGCAGAAGATAGATCTGGGTAGGCTGAGGCAACAGGGAAAAGAAAAACGATCCAAAGAAATGCTGTCAGGCGAACATGGCAGCGGATAAAAACTACCCAGGCCAGCAACTTCTCATCCACACAGAATCAACTAACCGAAATCAAACCAAACAGGAATCAGATCAACCATTAGTTAGAGCGAATCCCAGACGAATCTTCAAAGGTCGAAATCCTCCAATCGATCCTTGCTTGAAACTTATGCAGCAAGCCACGAAACTGCCCAATTCAATTCGCAAGTAAATCTGTACGAGAAACTAAGTAAATCTATACGAGAAACGATTCTATGGCCGCCCAATCATCCATCAAGCCATCAAGGGGCATATGACAAATCTGCAAGACTAAGAAAATAGAAGGAACATATGCAGTGATAGACAAAAACGTATCTAACAGTATTCCACGGTTTGCACGCTGGGCCAAATGACCTCCACCGCTGTTCATAGATCGAAGTGTCCAACCAATCAAAGGAGCAGAAGCTGCAGGTTCTTGGACAGGGATGATTGGTGATCCTTACGGAACCGCCTAAGAGCAGGGGCAAAGATAGGACAAATCCAATCGGATGGCAAGAAGGAGAAGGAACGGAACCGGGGCTGGATCCAAAATTTAGTAGGAGAAAGAAGCAAAGGGGGCTTGGTAGGATAGTAGGGAGAAGTGGAGGAGAGACTTGTGAAGCCAGAAATGAGGAGAATGGAAAGGAACTCAAGAGAACGCCGATGACTAGAAATGAGGAAGGAGGCGATATAAATAGGAGATGCAAGGTAGGGCGTCCCCATGCAAGGAATGTCGGAAGCAATAGAACCGTGGCATTATATTCGCATGTTTATGGGTTTATTTTGTAGGATTGAATATGGGTCATTGATCTTCAGCATATCCCGAACATGATGCCACATCAATGGCTGACATCTTTTTCACATAAAAATGCTTTTCTAAGATCAATTTGAGACAGAACATGTACTTTCACCGTAATCCATGTTGAGACAAAACAAATAAAAAACAAGCTCCCAGCTTCACACAGGTCTGGGCATCCATCCCAGTTATGGCTTCAACCAGGCATAGCTATGACATGTCCTCATAGCATGGTATAAACCGTGCTGCCATCACACAGCCATGGCCGTCCTGCCATAGCAACATCCATAAAACAGAAAACAGCGGCCAGAGAATATATATTAAAACAGAAAAAGACAGCTAATTTATCTCTATAATCAAAGCTGTCACCAAGGAAAAACAGCATATGAACAATATTCTCAGCAGAAAACGCTTCAGTTCTGGCCCACATTAATCCACAAATATTCTCAGCAGGAAACCGCATTAATCCACAAAGTGCATAGATTTCGGCAATCTCTTCAAATCTTTTCTGAGGAAAGCCTATGTTGCTGGATATGCTGGTCGGCCGCCATAGCTCGAGCTCCGGCGATGCAGCTTAACCTGAGATTCCGGCTGTCCGGCGGCAACAACAACAAAATTCGGCAGCTAACAACAAATTTTGCTCCAACAGTGATGCTGTCATTAATTCTCTGCCCTGTTCCCTGTTAGCAGTGCCAGCCTGGCCCTGTATAGATGTGCCCTGCATTGTCCCAATCTGGGTTTCAATCTGGGTTTCGAAGAACAAGACAGAAAGAGCAAAATTGAGCTTGTCCAGTCTGAGATCTCTCTAGACGTTCTTTCGCAACATCCTCGAGGCATCCAGACCATTGTCCATTGCCATTTTCATCGGCATGAAGCAGCTCCCTGTCTGGCAAGGCAAATCCATCATGTGGCATCCTTCTGATTCCATTTCCAGACATTGCAAATGCCCACAGAAATTCGCCCTGATTCCTCAAGGGACATCTAAACGCCATTAAGCTCCTCAATTGCCTCAAATTGTATGCTTTCCAATACCATATACCAGCCAAATCTTACCCCAGACCACTGATTTCCAATTACCAAACTCAAATCGTGGAAGTTTATGTAATGTTACTTTGAACTTCTTGTCATTAACGTTTAATTAATGCGCACACAAAATTTTAAAGGTCACACATGCTCACACATGCGGAATATATGCGAAATATGTGATTAGCTCGAGCTAATCACATTTACATAGCATACATGTGTAATAAATGCGGCAATCATTTCAGTGATGCATAGCCAGCTTATGGTGTCGCGCCGCGTCATTTTTCTGCGAATCATGCAGGGCCATGGTTAAAAAGAAGCCAATATTAGCAACCGAAACTTTTAGATGGAAGGCATGAACACCTATATTTTCGGTTTTTGATGAGGGAGACTGGAGGGAGAGAGAAGGCGGTAGAATTGGGCGGTTGGGTTTCTGATCGGCGATATCTCTTTTATCTGGTGTCAGATTTCGGCGTGCTTAGGCTCTTTGGAAAGCTTGTTCCGAGCTCTTTCTGGAGGTGTATAGCATCAGCTGTTTTGCATGTGGTTTATTGCCGATTTTTGGACTGGTTCGGATGTCATGGCTCCTGCCAGACAGGCTGATGGGGGATCGATTGAGCCTCATGGCTTGGGGCTGAAGCCAAGGGAGATGGCGAGGAGGAAGAATCCTCCAAGAAAGGGGAAGGGCTGGGTCTCGGATGCATGAAGAGGCGCGGGCTGTAGGAAGTGGCATGCAATTGGTGGCGTAGATGAGGGAGCTCTTGGAATCCCCTTGGGGTTGAGAGGTATGTGGATTGCTCTTCCTCTCAATATAATTCGGAGACCCAAGTAGATTGTGTTTTGGAGACTCAGTCTTGATCCCATTAAGCATACCCCCCCTTTGAAACCGGATCTGTGATGCCCTCTTCCCTTGTGCTTGGGAAGGGATCACTTGCTGGTGATGCGCCCTCGTCTAGAGTGCATGTAGCTGATGTGCCTCACGGGTGCCCCCAGATACCTCGGGATGCTGTATGCAGCCCAACTCCCTGTGGCGCCTCGCCTGGCGAGCAATGACACCGCTTGCTCGCATCACTTCTACGGGGTTTTCTGGGATTGGATGGCCGCAAGGGGCTCCTGAGTGTAGGACTGCCCGTGTTCAAGAGGCTCGAAATTTGTGGAGGATCATCACTGTTGACTGCGCAGCAACTCTTCCGAGACTCTCCATGGATAGATATTGATCATACCGGACATGTTCGGACCATTAAGAATCTAGTTTCATTTCGCGGTATTGGGCTACTTCATGGGTTACATATTGGACCGAGGAGGAGGTTTACCTCTTGGCTTGCCGGACATCCGAGGCGCATTGGTTTGCCCGTGTATCGATCTCTCAAATTCCTACCAAATAATTTTTTCATAATCATGTTTGAGGCTGAGTCTTAAATGCGGCAATTGGTTAGTCGGGGGTGGATACTTTGGGTGAATCTTACGTGTTGTATCAGTATTATACTCCGGCAATGTCCACCAGTTCTTTGACAGCGGTTAAAATCCCGTATTGGTTCCAGATTCAGGATCTTCCTCCTGATCTGATGGTGCCTGATTTCTTGGTTTCTATGGTTAATGGCCGGGTGTATATTTGGCTCATTCTATTGTGCAGGTCCCAAGATACGTGTTACTCACGCTTTGCGGCCCAGGCCCACTTCTCTTCGGTCGCGTAGTGGTCCCGGCATTTTCTCTTCCAATTGAAGCTTTTGAATGGCTCGGAGATCCGGGCGGATGTTTCTATCTATTGTGCTACCATCCGACCATGTTGATGATCCCTGGCGGTGCTTGTGATGTGGTAGGGGTTGCGGGTGCTTATGCAGGGGCCGGGATTCCTCCTCGCTCGAGGCAACAGATAGAGGACTCCGTGTGGCGATGGAGTGGAGTTGGACGCAGGTGGTGCGGTTGGGAGAGGTGGTGTGGGGGACGAGGCCGGGTAGGCTTGCCGGGCCGCCCATTGGATGGCGGGGGCTAGGGGACGTGGTGGCTCGTGGGGAGGGCTCGAGGATTTGGTTGTGGCTAGGTCCGAGAGGACGTGGCCGTGGGAGGGGCTGATGATCCCGGTGGGGATGTCCGTGAAGCGGTATGAGGCTTTGAGCATGAGGTGGCTGGAGCAGCCCGGTTGGAGGTAGAGACTAGTGTGGCCCATGACTCCTATGGAGGTGCAGGGGGACTTCCAACACGTGTTGAAAGTGGGAATCTCAATGAGCGGCTGTGGATCACATTGTTGTGATTAATCCTCCGGCTCTAGATGATGATGAGAGAGTGGGCTGGATGGCCTGGTGGGTAGGCATGTGGGCTGGACACTCCTCCTCCCGGATGAATAGGTCGATCCTTAGTTGGAATGTATGCGGGGTGCGGTCCTCTAGTAGTAAGAGGGCCCGTGTTTCTTTGGCACTTCGGCGCTAAGGCCCCGATATTGTTTGCATTGGGGAGCATAAGTGTCCACGTGGGTGATATGTCTAGGCTCATGAATATGGTTGGTAGGCGCTTTGCCTCTATTGCTTCTTCTTCTTCTTCGGGCGGACTAGTGGGGGTACTCTTATTGCTTGGAAGATGGATGTGCGTCGTCAATACTCTGCAGTTTGCATGTTTGGTCGGTGGGCAATAATTAAGTGGTTGGAGGGAGGGCAAGAGTGGGGGATTGTTAATGTTTATGCCCCTAATCAGCCTTCTGGGGTGCTTTATGGGCCACAGTTGAAATAAGTTGCGAGCCCTTGGTGGGTTGGGTGTGTCGCTTGGTTGTTGTTAGGGGACTTCAATATGGTAGAGCCAGTAGAGGATCGCCCTGGTTACGGAACTCGAGGTTGTGCATGGGTTTGAGAGGGACTAGTGGTCTCGTTTGTTGCGTGATTTGGCCTTGGTTGAGGTCCCCGGGACTTGTCTTTCACCTATTGTAATAGGTAGATTGGTGTGGGATGGGTATGCTAGGCATGACCGGTGTTATGCTTCCCCATGCGCCTTTGGATGGTGTGCCCTCTTTGCGCCGGAGTAACATTACGTCTACCTCTATTTCTCGATCATTACCCCGTGTTTTGTCCGGTCGGGGGTGCGATTGCCTCTCGGCCCTCTAGGGCGGTGTTCGTTTGAACACCCGGCCGGGCCGATGTGGATTTCGCGCCCAGTGCCGGGGAGTTGTGGCTTGATACCTTTTCATCTCTGAAGGGTATGTGCGGTATGGTGACCCGCGTTGGCTAGGTGAAGCGTTTTGCCAAGATCTTTGGTAGGCGCGTGTCGCAGAGGGAGGCAGAGTTGCATGGTCTCTATCGAGTTGGAGAGGATGAAAAGTAGCCTCCGATGGCGGTGTTGCGGTGTATTGTTGCTCGGAGCAGGTTAAAGTGCGGGAGGCACGTGAAGGCGGCCCTACCTGGTTGAAGGAGGGGGACACAAGTTCGTCGGTGTTCTTCAGAGCAGCTAGGCAGCGGCGATATGCTGCATCTATGGCATCCCTTGCTTTGCCTGATGGCCGGACTTTGGAGGATCCCGCTGATTTGCAGAGGTATGTGCATGCCTATTTCTCAGGGTTTTTTGCACAGCGCATCTTCCCTATGAGCAGGAGATGCAGAAGCTTGTTTTGGGGGCTGTTAAGCCATTTATTCTGCCTCATCAGCGTGAGAGCTTGGAGCAGGAGCTCTCTAGAGAGGATTTAGCGGCGGCATGTATGTGCATGGCCAAGGATAAATGTCCTGGGCTGGATGGCATCCCTGTGGAGTTCTTTCAGACTTATTGGGCGTGGGCTGGTGAGTGGGTACTGTGTGTATCTTGAGTTGCTGCGGTCTTCTCAAATGGATAGGATCTTGAATACTGCGTGCATTTCCTTGATTCCTAAGGTTAAGCAGCCTTCTACTATTAATGATTGGAGGCCTATCTCCTTGTTGTCCTTATTGCGAAAGCCCTGGCAGAGAAGTTGAAGCCGGTGTTGACTTCTTCCATTAGTAAGGTGCAGTCTGGATTTGTCCCTGGGAGGAACATTTTGACTAATGTTGCCGCAGACTTATGAGGGCCTTTATTGGGCGAAGAAGAACAGTCAAGGCATTGCCTATCTTAAGCTTGATTTTGCCAAAGCTACGATAGTGTCCGTTGGGAGTTCTTGTCCGCCATGATGTTAGCATTGGGTTGTGGTCCACGCTTTACTGAGACAATCATGAAGTCGCATAGGTCAAAGACACGCTACGGTGGTGTGCGGGGTGAACCCTCCCGCCTTTTTCTCCTTAGGCAAAGGGGTGCGTCGGGGGTGCCCTTTGCGCCCGTTTTTGTTTACGATTGTGGCGGAGGCACTATCTCGATTTGTTTTTGCTGCTTGGAGGAGGGAGTGGTGGATGGGCTTGGGATGCGGGATGGTAGCCGCCAGATTATTAACCGGCTTTGTCGATGACACTTTCCTCTTCTTGGTGGCGTAAGAGAGGAATTTCTTGGAATGTGAAGGGTTTGTTGGATACTTTCTCCTTGGCCTCGGGCATTCTTCTGAATTGGTGGGCCCAGCTGACTCCGCCTCCCCCATGTTTGGCTCTATTCCCTTGGAAGGTGCTTCCGGGTAATGTGTGTACTAAGGCTGTTGGGTATTCCCTTTGGAGGGGATGTTTCCATGGGGAGGGTGTGGGATGAGATTTTTGCGGGGTTGCGTAAACACCTCAATTGGTGGAAGGGTAGCAAGTTGTCCATGGCGAGGTAGGATCACTATTGCCAAGTCAAGTGCTTTGTAGCACTCATGTGTATCTGACATCTGCGATGCTAGCTCCCGAGGGTAAGATACTGGGCTTTGGATAAGATTGTTCAAATTTTGTGTGGGGCGGGATGATGAAGGGGCGGTTGTTAAAGTGGCTTGGTGGAAGTGTCTCCGCCCAGGGAGGATGGGGGCTTGGCCACTCGGATTTGGCATTTGCATAGTAAGGTGTTGGTCTCCAAGTTTGTTTGGAGCATTCTGCAGGATGGTGCATCTTCTCCTGGTGTGGCACTGTTGTTGCAGTCTCTTCGCCATTGTGTGGCGTTTGGGAAGCCGTTTGTGTGGAGTTGCCCTGGGCATTGTTGGTCTCCGGCCTTTCCCACATGCATCCCCTTTTCTCACAGGAGTGTTATGGGCTTGGGATCATGTGCGTGTGCTCTTCCAGCTAGACTATGCCTCAGTTTATCACCACTCTTCTCCTTTCTTGTGGGTTCCTCTACCCCTCAAGCAAGACTTGCCCTTGGTCGCCTTGTGCATGCTGGGGCTGAAGGCAGTTGGAGGCGAAGCTCGCTGTGCTCACCTTGGAGGATTGGTATTGGGGTGGTCGGGCTAGCTTCGGTGGGAGTTCTTTCGAAGCTCGCTTTTACCGAGGAGGGCGGTGAGGGCTATCGGGAACATGTGGCGGGGAGTATTCCGCTACACATACCTATAGTCCCTGAGGATGATGTGGTGGTGCAGTTTGGAAGGTTCATCAGGATGTTGTGTCTTCTTGCTTTGTGCGGTCTTCTTAAGGGTGTTGGCTATCCATGACACACTTTGCCCCTTCGTGCAAGTGGTCTCTCGCAGCTTCAGGGTTCTCGATGGCGCTTCGGTTTGGGCGTGGACATGGAGCTCACTTCCCCAGAAGGTTAGGGTGCTTCCGTGGCGAGGTGGTGGTGCACTGGCGTATCGGGGGTGAATGCCCTTGTGAGTCGGTGTAGGCGGGTGTGAGCCCTCTCTCGCCCTTGTTGTGGCCTTCATCGTGAGAGACGTGGAGCATTATGCGGTTTTATGCCCTCACTTGCGGGCTGCACGGGATTGGGTTAGGGCTCGTTTCATGTGAGATTGACTAGCCGCCATTCTTCGCTTCATGTGTATCCTGGTGCTTGGCCGCTCTTGCGGTAACAAGCCTTGCATTTGTGCGTGGCTTGGTTGGTGTGGCTGATTTGGAAGCTGTGGCGGTTGTGGATCTTCGAGGGATTCACGACTGCGACCTCTCGATTCCTCGACTCAGGTACAAGCTATTTCAAAGCTTTCTGGTGTTCCAGGGAGTAGTAGAGCGGAAGTTTGCCATTTGGTGAGACTTCTTCGGTGTTGTAGATGGTGATGGTCGGTTTGTACAGCAGTAGAGTTGCAGTTTTTCTGTGAGTTTGTTGTGGAGTGTCGAGGTATCGCTGTCTCTTTGGGGCAGTTCTCCTTCCTCCTCACTTGCTTTGTAACATTACCATTCTTTTAATATATTGATGACACAGTTCTTCAAAAAAAAAAAACACCTATATTTTCCATACTAGTCATTGAAGTGCCCATTCTGCGCATCAAAGTATCCATCCCTGGACCTATTCCAACAAAATTATGTTCTCTATAGTAATGGTGCCCAGCGTTGCTGGGATATGTTGGGAGCTTGTAAATATTTTGGTCGGAATCCAACTATTTTAACTCTTTCTTATAACAAAAATTCAAAGGTTTAACAGAGTTTAAAAGAAATCTAACCTCTTCATGTTAGATAGTATTGCCTTTATATCTCTAAAATCTTTGAGTAGAGCATGATGGTGCTTATTTGTAGCAATTTTGGGGTGCGTTATTTTTTCAGAGGGTCCTATTGGTTAATGATCTTAAGCTCTACTATGTTCCTGAATATCCTCTACTATGTTGGATGATTGATGATCTATGTTCGTGTATGTATGGAGTTGTCTACATAACCTCTGGATGACCTTGTTATTGATCTTCGGCGTGTTGTTACTCTTTGGTGTGGAGACAACCTTGTCATATATCAGGTGCACATCTTGTTAAATCCTTGCTCGTTTTGTTCAAGCTTGTCATAGATATGTGCTTGCTCCTCATGCTATGTCTCCAAGCTTAAGGTGGTGAATTTATAGCATGAAAAAGTAAAAGGTTAAAAGATGTGCCTTTTTTACCAAACACCTTTTGTGCCCCCCATTTTTCTTTTGGCATGACTGATCTATGCTCTCGATTCAAGGGGCCATCCTCGCCAAACACATTAGGCCGGATCAAGAAGCTAGAGCTAGGGCCAGAACTATGATTTTCTTTTCTAAATTTTTGTAACTTTTCAATTGAATTATGATTTTTTTCTCTATGTCTTTGTAAAATGGAACTAAAGTAGGACTTTATAATCATGTTTTATTTAAATAGCAATGAATAAATACTCTTGTATGAACATCATGTTCCAACAAATGTTATGCATTTTTTAATGTTGAATTGTTTGGATTGGCTCAAGATTTATATAAAAAATTTACATTCTGGCCTATGCTTCCTTTATTCCGAAAGTATGAAACGTAGCTTGAACAGTTTGAATTAAGTGATTAACTACTATAGCAATGTCTATCAGTGCTATTCCAAACTATAATTATTCCGAAGTAAATTCCCTCTCTAAAGTGGAGCTTTATTTATCTGCAAATTGTTGTTAGTGGCATGCAAGAGATGTACAAAACAAAGAAATAGAACGCATAAAATGCCAAGAGTTTAAATTAAGGAGATTAGAGTTCATTTCTCTACTGTTAACCTTGTTCTTATATCTCCACGTCTATAACAGTTAGTTGCCTTTAAGTTGATAGACATTTGGCATACAAATCATGAACCATATTTGGGCAAGCCATGTGAAGCAAGTATGATCATCTTTTTTGCAAAAAATGGCCTTCAAAACCTAGCCTTCATCTAGAATGAGCAACATAAACTGCAAAACTCATTGCCATACTTGAAACAATATTTTGGCAGACTATGTGAACCATACAGAACAGGGCCTTTAGAGTAGAGCCTTCATGTAGTATGAGGAATATAAACTGCAAAAGGCATTGCCATACCTTGGCACGCTATGTGAAGCAAATATGGTCATTTTCTTGCTGAAAAGGGCCTTCAGAACAGAGCCTTCATCTAATATGAGCAAAATAAATTGCAAAAAGCACTGTCATACTGCAAAAAGCATTGCCATACCTTGGCATGCCATGTGAAGCAAATATGGTCATTTTCTTGCTGAAAAGGGCCTTCAGAACAGAGCCCTCATCTAATATGAGCAAAATAAATTGCAAAAAGCACTGCCATACCTGATTGTAAAGATTTACTTCAACCATTGCTTCTAAAACATATGCTTCAGTGCAAGCACAAAGACATGTACCTTGGCCTAGCTGTAGTGGGGATTTGGTATCTGGAATGATGGAGTATTGTATTTTTTTGAAGATTCTAACCGTTTTTCTTACATATTTACAGATAATTTATATGTTTTTAGGGAAATTGGTATTTTTTGTGAAGACCCTGATAAGAAGCAGAGGCAACTTCGTAGCGGCTATTATGTTTGAAGTATGAAGACCCTGATAAGAAGCAGCGGCAACTTGAATAGGATCAAGACTAAAAGGGACACCTATGGCAGATATGGGATTATGCAAGGGAGCCGTATGAAGAAGCGCAAGATCACAAAATCGAATTGTAGTTGCATTTGAAGGTCTTGGAATGTATTAGTGGCGGTATTATGGTGGAGGTTTTCCTAAAACCCCTAACATTGAAGGTTTTTAGTCCTAGCTATAATACCATTACTATGCATTTCCGAGTTATATTAGTGAGATATGTTTGATACAAAATGTGTGACGAGATACCATGGCACAAAGTTGAGGAAAACAAAGATCATGTATTCAATTCACAAACTAAGGGTGTGGAATTAGATGCGATGATACGGGAAGATATGACATGTTTATGAAGCAAGCAAACAGGAATCGGAATTGAAAGATCACAAAAGAGTGTTCTAAGCAAAGACTAATGAGGTGTGAAGATGAAGATGAGGAAGGCATTACACCAAGGATTGGATGATGTTACAAGAGGCGACGGAACATGAATAATGGGAAACAAATACAAACAAGGGGAGAAGTGCAGGCAAGATACAATCAAGGTCGATACCGCCTATCTAAGGGATACAAGTCATGGAATATGAAAGGAAATTAAATGTATTTGAAGAAAAATTGATGACTAGGAGCTGATGTGGATGAAAGGAGGAGAAAAACCTAACGAAGAGTTAAGGAGATGGGAGCAGGCGTGTTTTTGGAACAAGGGCGATTACATGACATGAAAGGAAGACATCGGGGCATGGAAGGAGAGCACGGAAGCAAGGAAATTTTACATGTATATCGAGACCTAATTCCAATTGCAAAGCACATTCTATGCAAATTCAGCCCTGTGGGTCATCATTAGCACCATAAATCAGAGTATGGAGCACTATAAATTCGTCCTTGTCTTCAATAACAAGTGGAAGCATGTGTTACAGCAGCAAATTTCTGATTTAGAGGACAACACAATTTGCATTGATCAAGTAGGTATTTTAAATTGTTGTTTTTTCTGGAATTTCATTAAGTTCTGAGATGAAATGGATGTATTTGAAGGGCATTGTTCCTTACTATTATGAAGAATCATATGGACCAGTTGCTTTATCATTGTCTTATTGTTGATTTCCTTTGAATCATGCCTTGTTATATTGCTATTATTTTTTGAAGATTCAATGTTATCAATGTTATAAAAAGAAATTTGAAATATGATGCTCATTGGTGATGGTTTACGAAGTTGCAATTCCTCTTAACAAGCATTGTCAATTTGGAGTTTAGCATGTGGCAAGTTGTATATCCATTATGAATTCTCTTGTTGTGAATGAAGTATATTACCTTCTTTGCTGGTTATTGCCCTGATTGTTTTACACTCATGCATCGCCGTGGAGCCCGGGGTTAGTTGTTTCTAGATTTTGTTGGACTCATGACATATTTTGGTGCGTTTGCCGGGAGAACGGTCATCGTATGAGTGGAAGAAATTAGAGACGGACAAAAGAGGTCAAGCACTGGAAGAATAAAGCGAGCCAGCCCTATAGTCCGATCCTAACATTCCATGTTTTATGTACCTGCCAAATGTGAAGTCAAAGGAGGAGAATGACAAGAAAAAAGAGCAACTAAACCAAGATCGTGAGCAACGCCTTAAGAAGAGAGCATTATCAAGAACTGAGTCTTTAGAATCTATCAGAAGTTTGAGTCCTAAAAAATTGAAATCTAGTTTGGAGTTATCAAGAAGGCAACACAAATGAACCGGTACATGAAGTTATAATTTGAAATCCCTTCAAGTTCGAGTTTAGTAGTATCTATTTCTCCGGATATGCAAAGGCGTTCCAAAGAACAACAAAGGCAACACGGATGCCATATCCAACATTTTCTGCCCTTGGCGGTATGGATCTTGACTTCGCATGTGCAATCATTTCTAACAATCGGTGAAGCCAATGTCGGGATAATGATCAAGAGAAGATGAGGCTTTTTCAAATGACACTCAAAGATGGCGCTAGTAGAATGGTCTTGGATTTGGCCAAATCCACTACTCCTTTCCACACTTGGAAGGAGTTAGAAACAACATTTTTGAATGCTTTCAGACCCGATGGGATATGCTCAACGAAGTGAGTGATGAATTGTCATATATCAAGTTTTGCCCTAACGAGTTTGCGAGAGTTATATTATCAGATTTCGAAGATTGGTGGCAAAGAAAGATCCCAAACCATCTGATGAAGACCAGGTGAGGTATTTCACAAACGGACTTCCACCTGATATTGGTTTTTATACAAAAGGGCAAACTCCTTCTAAATTAGAGGATGCCATAAAGATTGCTTCCAGCTGGGAGCAAGCTAAGCTCAACATGGCTCGTTATTACCAACCTGGAGTAGTGATGCCATCGGTTCTTGGAGGGGTGCCGGCAATGTTTCCATCACAATTGGGTATGGCATCAAGTCCTATGGAGCCTCCTTCTTTTTCCCCTATGCCGTTCGGTTTTCCTGCAGCAAACACATTGATTCCTGGAGTAATGGATTATAGTAAGCTGCAATTGGGTGGAGCTGGTAAGGAACTGACGTGATCTAAGAGTGAGCTTGTCAAGGTGAAAGAGGATTTAGTTGAGGCATTGACAAAGCAAATGACTGATCTGCAATTGAATTGGGTTCGAGGTATGGCTGCTTCCCCTCAGCCCAAAACGGAGCGCACTAACATCTGGTGTGTAAAGTGTAAAGGATATGGCCATCTCCCATCGGAATGTGCAACTCCAGCTGGTCTCCAAGCTATAGTCTCTTGTCAAAACCAGTGGGACGGAATCATAAGACCGAAGATTGTTTCTATTTGAAGAATAGAGTGCAGCCTATGCAAATGAGACTCAATCAACCTATCAAGTGCAACCTATGTATGGAGCTTCTATACCTTTTTTGCAGCAGCCCAAGTGCAACAACGGCGAGGCGAGAGGGCGTGGCGGACGTATTCCACAATGTTATCGATGCGGTGAGATGGGCCATATTTCTCCCCATTGTTCTAACCCAAGGAAGTCTGTGGAATTTCAGCCTATTTGTGGCATATGCCAAACACAAGGGTTGCACTCTCAAGAGAATTGTCACAAATTGGAGGTCAAGAAGAATATCAAATTTAAGGAGCACTCAGTGGATTCGGAGCAATCTTTGTGGATATACCAAGGAATTCAACCATACCAAAGATATGCGGTGGAGACAAGACATCAAGTATCAAAGAGACGAGGACAAGAGGTCACAGCTAGCTGCTACCATATTCCTGAGCGTAATTTTCAAGAACAATGTTGGGATTGCCACAGTTGTTTTCCGACACGAAGATGATGTAGAAGACCAAGCTTTTATATTTGACCAGCAAGACATCCCCTGCGCCCCGTGAATGTAAAGAATATTATTGATGCTGAATTTGCCCCTCATACATTGAAGGAATCCACATCCAAGAAAAAAAACGCAAGTATAAAAGAGTTTTGAAGATGGAATCAAGTGCACCGTATGATATTTTGAAGGATTTAGAGAATCAACATCCCACTTTGACTTTTGGCCAGTTATTACAAGTTGCACCAGCGTGTAGGAAGGCTCTTACATCAGCTCTCAAGGGTCACAAGGAGGTCGCTAGAATTCAGCTTGGCCTGTCATTGCAGATATGAGTTCACCATGTATTGACGTGGAGATAAATGGCCAATTGATTCGTGAGTGCACTATAGATGGAGGTTCCGGTGTCAACATTATGCCAGAGGATGTCATGAAGAAATTGGAGCTTTCTGGAATTGCCCCTGTGTATTTCATGGTAAGAATGGCAGATCAACGACGAGTGAAGCCCTTGGGGATGATTACAGGTGTGCAAACTCTTATTCTTTGGTATTGTATTCTATGTTGATTATGTAATCTCATGTATGGCCCATGGAAATTTCACCTATCCGATCTTGCTTGGACGCCCTTGGTTATTGCAAGCATCCGCTAAGCATGATTGGTCTACTTGGACTCTGCAAATTGGAGATGGCAACAATGTGGTTCGAAAGTGCAAGTTCACTTTCATCCTAATACATTGATGCCCACAAAGAACAACGAGGATAACGATAGTGATACAAGTTCCAAATGATTCAAGTGAAGAAGACCTCGAAGTCTTCCGACGAGGATATTGATGCCGCCGCTGCGATATATGTGGAAAGGGAGGATTATATGAAGTTGCGAGCTCCACCTTATCAAGTCGACACATCAAGTGTTGATCTTCAAGAATGGCTAAATGATACAATAAGTTGTAATATGGTTTCAAGTGAGAACCAATTGAAGAGGAAGACGAGGAGCGGTATCCGGAGCATTTCACTAATTATGAAGTGGCGGAATTGAAACTGAGGGAGGTCCCTGCTGCACAAGAAACCAGCAACCTTATAAAGAAGTTTATCGAGCCTCCAGCATTGCAAGATCTGAATTTAGGAACCGAGGCGGAACCTAGGATTATCAAACTCGGTGCAGACCTTAATATTGAGGAGCGAGAGCGATACCAACTTCTTTTTGAAGAGTTCCGAGATATCTTTGCATGGAGTTACACGGAAATGGTTGGCATTAATCCTCAACTTTGTGTTCATCGTATTCCATTGGTAAGAGACGCTATTCCTGTGCGCCAACGTCCTTATAGAATGAATCCTAGTTATTCTCGTGCTGTAAAGGAGGAAATTGATAATCTTTTAGATGCGGAGTTTATTGAACCAATTGAAACCAGTGAATGGCTATCTCCTATAGTTGTTGTTCCTAAAAAGAATCTGAAAATTCGAGTATGCGTGGATTTCCGCAAACTTAATCATGTCACTGTTAAAGATGGATTCCCTTTGCCGTTTACGGACTCTGTATTGGATGCGGTCGCGGGTCACGAGTGTTATTCTTTTCTCGATGGCTATAGCGGTTATAATCAAGTTCAAATCGCTTTTTAAGATAGAGACAAACCGCCTTTGTCACCGAATGGGGCTGTTTTCGATATAAAGTCATGCCTTTCGGTTTATGCAATGCTCCAAAGCAACCTTTCAACAGTATTATGATAGCAGCATTCAAGGATTATTTCGCGAGATTTCATCGAGATTTTTTGGATGACTTCGGTGTTTTTAGCTCTTACAATGACCACTTGAAGAAATTAAGAGCTTGTTTCCTTCGATGCGAGGGGAATATGGTATCTCTCTCAACCCATTTAAATGTTCTTTTCTTTGTCACACATGGTATTCTTCTAGGCAGAATTGTCTCTCAAGATGGGGGCAAGAGACCTGGAAAAGTCAAGATCATATCAGATTTAAGGCCTCCCATGACGATCAAAGAATTGGGCTTTTTCGGTCCAATGAGGTTACCATAGAAGGTTCATTCGCCATTATCTTTGATAAGGCTTTGCCATTGACCAATTTATTGAAGAAAGGGGCTGAATTCACATGGAGTAGTGAATGTCAAGATGCATTTGAGGCTTTAAAACAAGCACTAGTTTCTGCTCCTATTTTGAAAATGCCATGCTGGGATAAAGTTTTTCATGTGCATATTGATGCATCAAATTATGCCATTGGAAGTATTCTAGCACAACCGGATGATAACGGATGGGATCATCCCATATATTATGCCGGTAGGGCAACTCTCTAGTCCGAAGAAATTATTGCACTACGGAGCGTGAAGGCCTGGGTATGATCTATTCAATTCAGAAGTTCCGACATTATCTCTTGGGCAAGGAATTTGTATTTTATGTGGACCACCAAGCGCTCAAGTACTTGATCCTTAAACCATGTCGTACGGGAAGGATAACTCGTTGGCTCCTTTTGTTGCAGGAATTTCAGTTTAAAATTGTTATTAAGCCAGGAAAGTCGCATGTTACAGCAGACCACTTGTCTCGGGTAAGAGCATCTCAAGAAGGTTCTGGTGTTGAAGATGATCTACCGGATGCAAACCTTTTTCATGTGGAATCAGTCCCGGAGTGGCTCTTTAATATCGCTGAATATTTATCAACAGGAAAATTGCCTGAGCATTTGACTTATGCGGAACGAAGAAGATTGATTATTCAATCCCGTCCCTACACTTTAATTGCAGGAACCCTTTATCGCATTGGTCGAGATGATATTCTTAGGCGGTGTGTCTTACCACATGAGGTGGAAAAAATTATAATTGCATGTCATGATGCGCCCGAAGGCGGCCACTTTGCAGCAAATACAACAGTGCAGAAGATTTTACAAGTAGGTTATTGGTGGCATTCCATGCATAAGGATGTTGATTATGTCAAAAACTGTGATCCTTACCAACGTCTTGGAAGACCCACAAGAAAGGATACGATGTTCTTGCATCCTATTGTTCCTGTATTGCCATTTGAAAAGTGGGGCATGGACTTTATGGGACCTATCAACCCACCTGCTAAGGCATCTTAAACAAGGTACATTCTTGTTAGTACTGACTATGTTACAAAGTGGGTGGAAGCGAAAGCTCTTAGAGAGGATAATGCTGCTGCTGTTGCATCATTCTTATATGAAAATATTATCATTCGATTCGGTTGTCCTATTGAATTGGTGAGCGGTAGGTAAACACTTTCTTAATCAAGTCATAGCAGCCTTAACGAGTTATATAATGTGAAGCATCGGAAGACCACGCCATATCATCCACGGGCAAATGGGCGTGTAGAGAGGACGAACAGAACCTTATGTAATATTATCGCAAAGATTTGCAATGCAAGTAGGAGTGATTGGGATAAGCGTCTTCTTGATGCGTTATGGGCGTACCGGATTGCCTACAAGGTGACAACTAGAGCTACTCCGTTTCAACTTGTTTATGGTCAGGAAGCAGTAGTTCCAATTGAATTAGAGATTCCCTCATTGAGGGTAGCTGTTCAAAACAAGTTGGATTGGGATGGCAAAGCATTAAATCACGCTTACAAGAGCTTGAAAAGTTAGATGAGACTTCGCCTACATGCATTCAAAGCACGGAGGTGTTGCGGCAACAAAGAAAGGCATGGTACGATAGACATGTGAAAAAGAAGGAGTTTACTATTGGCATTACCGCAGTTTTAATGTATGATAGTAAACACTGGAAGCGGCCCGAAAGCCTCAGGATGCGATGGATAGGCCCATATATTGTGAGAGAAGTCTTCATGAATGGCTCTGTAACCTTGACAGATTTGCAAGGGCAAGATTTGCCTACGCGAGTTAATGGAGCACGTTTAAAGCTATATTTGCAGCAAGAGGAAGATCGACCTATCTTATGTACAAGCAAGAATACACCCCATTTGATGCATAGTGTTCTTCGGGACGAAGAACAATAGGAGGGAGGATAATGTAGTGGGGATTTGGTATCTGGAATGATGGAGTATTGTATTTTTTTGAAGATTCTAACCGTTTTTCTTACATATTTACAGATAATTTATATGTTTTTAGGGAAATTGGTATTTTTTGTGAAGACCCTGATAAGAAGCAGAGGCAACTTCGTAGCGGCTATTATGTTTGAAGTATGAAGACCCTGATAAGAAGCAGCGGCAACTTGAATAGGATCAAGACTAAAAGGGACACCTATGGCAGATATGGGATTATGCAAGGGAGCCGTATGAAGAAGCGCAAGATCACAAAATCGAATTGTAGTTGCATTTGAAGGTCTTGGAATGTATTAGTGGCGGTATTATGGTGGAGGTTTTCCTCGAAAACCCCTACGTGGGCGAGGTTTTTAGTCCTAGCTATAATACCATTACTATGCATTTCCGAGTTATATTAGTGAGATATGTTTGATACAAAATGTGTGACGAGATACCATGGCACAAAGTTGAGGAAAACAAAAGATCATGTATTCAATTCACAAACTAAGGGTGTGGAATTAGATGCGATGATACGGGGAAGATATGACATGTTTATGAAGCAAGCAAAACAGAATCGGAATTGAAAGATCACAAAAGAGTGTTCTAAGCAAAGACTAATGAGGTGTGAAGATGAAGATGAGGAAGGCATTACACCAAGGATTGGATGATGTTACAAGAGGCAGACAGACATGAATAATGGGAAACAAATACAAACAAGGGGAGAAGTAAAGGCAAAGATAATCAAGGTCGATACCGCCTATCTAAGGGATACAAGTCATGGAATATGAAAGGAAATTAAATGTATTTGAAGAAAAATTGATGACTAGGAGCTGATGTGGATGAAAGGAGGAGAAAAAACCTAACGTAAGAGTTAAGGAGATGGGAGGCGGGTGTCGCTTTTGGAACAAGGGTCGCGATTACATGAAAGGAAGACATCGGGGGCATGGAAGGAGAGCACCGAATAAAGGAAATTTTACATGTATATCAGACCTAATTCCAATTAATCAAGCACATTCTATGCAAATTCAGCCTGTGGGTCATCATTAGCGACCATAAATCAGAGTATGGAGCACTATAAATTCGTCCTTGTCTTCAATAACAAGTGGAAGCATGTGTTACAAAGAAAGAAATTCTCGATTTAGAGGACAACACAATTTGCATTGATCAAGTAGGTATTTTAAATTGTTGTTTTTCCGGAATTTCATTAAGTTCGAGATGAAATGGATGTATTTGAAGGGCATTGTTCCTTACTATTATGAAGAATCATATGGACCAGTTGCTTTATCATTGTCTTATTGCTGATTTCCTTTGAATCATGCCTTGTTATATTGCTATTATTTTTGAAGATTCAATGTTATCAATGTTATAAAAGACAAGCTGAAATATGATGCTCATTGGTGATGGTTTACGAGTTGCAATTCCTCTTAACAAGCATTGTCAATTTGGAGTTTAGCATGTGGCAAGTTGTATATCCATTATGAATTCTCTTGTTGTGAATGAAGTATATTACCTTGCTGCTGGTTATTGCCCTGATTGTTTTACACTCATGCATCGCCGTGGAGCCCGGGGTTAGTTGTTTCTAGATTTTGTTGGACTCATGACACTAGCCAATTTGCATATAACCTTTGATCAATCCTGACCAACCAGAGCCCAGTAAATACAGAACCAAAAGCAGAATCATCTGGCTGTTACATGAGACGTATAATATAATTCTTCTAAGTTTCAAGGGCGTATTCTTGATTCCTGATAAATTAATGGAAGTATGGAAGGAAGCTCCTGATAGAGCTGCACTTTAGTCTAAGACTTTTCTTGAAGGGAAATGCCTGCAGATAAGTTTACGTATGCACTTTCTCTCTTTGCATGTATAAAAACCAATGCACTTCTAAGATGTAGATGTACCTGTTTCTTGCAAAGAATGGGCGTCCAGATAAACGATTTCCTACATTCTATTCATGGGTTGATGATGTGCTTGAAGTATCTCCTTGATCATGTAATAATGGCGCCTGTTGATTCCAGACTTCTCGCCTGATCATAAAACAAAACCTAAATTTAATCAGAGAAATACATATTTTTGCAATTTTAGAAATCAAAAGTGGTGTTTTGTATGCTTACAGATGCGTGCGAACTTCCTCTTGAGATCTACTTTATCACTCATGTTGCAGGCATCAAAACAAAAATTCTCGCATAATCCGCCGATCAACAAAGAAGGGAGGATTTTCGGTTGCAATAGCAAGGACACAAAGGCGGGGCCATCGCTTTTCAAACTGAAAAATGCCCCCGCTTAGTCGCTAAGATGTTTAGCCGCAAAAAAATATTTGAAAAGCTCCATAGCATTGGAGCCGAGATCCTATGAGCAACTCAACCTAGAGATTGTCCGCATCCCGCAGCCTTTGAGATTGTTACTTGAGTTTAGAATCTCACATCTTGAATCCCGCAAATAGCTGGCCAAACTAATGAAACACCGTTAAACCTCCGATTCTAGATGATGCATCTCATGCATGTAGGGATGGATGCTTACCGGTCGCTTAATGCTAACCGCGCACTTCACACAAGGCCAAAAACTGACCAAACAGGATGCTACAAATCTGAGGGGAGTATGGCAACTTAACTCTGTTGCTATGGCCAGTGCCCAGCTCAACCATCCCTTGAAGGTGCGTTCGAGGAGAAGCCAAAGAGCTCGAAGGTGCCATAGCCAGACCCTCCGAATCCTAGTAAAAAAAAAACCCAAAGTTATCTTTACGTAACCGACGTGGCATCATCTCCTTCATTGGTTCAATCAATTCTGGGGGTCCAAATTAGGGCTGGGTCCAACACTTACACTAAAACATTATAATACTAGTAACGGTGCCCAGCGTTGCTGGGCATCAGTTGGAAATCTGTAAATCTTTTGGCCGCAATGGAAGAAGTGTGCAGTACCTTTTTATTGTAACAAAAATTCTCAAACATATCCTTTTATTGTTGACATCTTGAAAATTGCACATTGAAGAGGTAGTACATCTTTACTCATATATCGTGTGCCCATCGTTGATGGGTGGGTTTGTTAGATGTATAGGATTGATGGCCCGGGTTTGTTAGTTATATAGGGTCTTAAACCTCAGTAAATGCACTAATCAACCGAATTGCAATGCCTTGCATATGTGTTGTTGGGCTATAATTGGTCGTGGTGCATTGGATGTTTAGGTTATTGTATGTACTCTTTACAACTCTTTCCCAACATCAAATTTTGCTTAAGTTTCCTTAAACATCAAAATTTATTGACATTTAGGTAATGTGTGATAAAGGTTGTTAAAGACAATCTTAAATTCACAAAACCGGTTAGTTCCTCTTCTCAACATTCTCCTTATTACAAATGTCTTAAAATGATTATCGATAAAACGTAACACGTAATAACAATCTAATAATGCCTTTGTTTAATAAGCATAAAAAAAAATGAACATAAGAAACAATAGTTTGGTGGGACGTCCTTGTTAAATCACATAAACAACATGTGGTTGTTTTACAAATATTGCCCAATCTATATTTTATATGGTAGTTTTGTAGATGTGTTATTGTTTAAAAAGTGCTATGCTATTTGTAAATGATTGCCATATTTCATGGGGATTTTACCAAGTTGCTTATCTAGATGAAGTTGCTTTTAGAGCATTTAAAGATCTAGCTGTTTGATTTGAATTGTGATCTATAAAATCTTGAGCTTCAAGTCAAGAAATTGAAGTTCATATCATCCTCGTATAGAATCTTTATGGTCAATCTATATCAAAATATAGCAACTTTAGATTCACGATTTTTTATACTGTCTTAGAGACTTTTTGCTTAAGGCCGCTTAAACAATGACGCAGTAAAAACTAAAGGTTCATGGACAAAGCAGTTTCAGTTAAAATATAAGATGGATATATTACTCACCTTCGGGTTGGACAACCTTGTCAGCTTATATCACTGTTCCATCTCAAAGTAATTTGGCTTAAGCAATCAATCTAAGTACCAGGTGCCACAATTACTTATCCTCTATAAAATAGATTTCCAAGCACCATTGATCCTGCTTTAAACATCTATTTACATGTTAGATTTTAACACCTCCATTTCATAGAAAATATTGTCGAGTGAGGAAATTTGATCCAAAGCATTTGCCTGAGGCATAAGGGTTTTAATTACCACATATTTCCATTGTGAAGAGACGCCGCCTTTCAAATGATGGGCCCAATCGCTTTTTAGAGAATAATCTTCCTTCCCTCATTCCTGCATATTACCTTCATCACATCATGACAATCAATGCATATCTTCTAAGTTTTTTTTCACCGATAATGTTTGCTCTTGTGGCAGATGCAAAAGTCCAAATGCTACACCCAATTTCTCTACATGGCCACACAAAGATGCATCTCTTTCCATATCAGAGGTATGCCTAACAAAAAGGTACACATTTGGCACATGATCATCCCGTTTTTATATGTGAATTCAAGTTTTGAACGTTGTCAAATTCATTGTTTTCGTAGAGCTATCCACTCATAGCTATCCACTCATGCACCAACTCATCATGAAATGTGTGTAAAGATCATCACCGCTTTTTAGCCCACAGATCCAAATTCTAAGGCACCAACTTGAACGAAAACATCACATACCAAAAAAAAATAGTGTTTTCAATTTTCCAGATTTGTGCCATAGGCAAGATAATTTGAGGACCATTTAGTAGTAGCATACATACCAGCACCGATATACATCAACCTAATTTGATGATGTAATCGCTATCCCTTGAGGTCTCGATAGAGGAATTTCCACCTTCCAAGCTTTAAATTTCCATTGTCCGTGATGTGTTACCAATGTGATGCAAGTGTAAAAGTCTCTCAAACCATATCATAGTGAGGCATCATGTCAATACTTTTTATCGCTTCCTTCCTTAAAAGCTACACTTTCCTTATATTTTGAGCACATTTTCAAGCGACAATATAACTATTTGAAATCCGGTTTGTATGATTTGGCTCCTATATATTTTATCGGTATATGTTCTCCAATATGAATTGCCATTTCATTAGAAATTCCTATTCCTAAGCAAGAGACTGAAAGAAACATACAAAAGCAACATACTGGGTTTGAATACCTCTTCAAACGCCCTAGGCCCAAATGTCCAAAGAAGTGGTGTAGTTTCATTTGAAAACAACAACACTCATTAAGTACATAAGGGCATCCATTGCCTCAGAATGCAAAATTGTAGAAAGAAATGAGAAGAATGAAAAACTTTCTATAGTAGAATAACGTGTATACTTACATCCCAATGGTACTTTCACACCAAAGAGTATGAAGCCTCATCCTCAAGATCCGCTTGTAGTCAGATAAATCCAATCAGATCATTAGCTAGACATAAAGAATATACAACACACTCAACCAACATACTTCTTCTACCCGAGGAACCATGCATGAAATGTGAACTTTTCAGCCGCGTGCACCATCCCTTAGAATAGCCTATGTTTCTAAGAGAACATCTTTTCGTCAACGCCTTTAATATCTATAAATCTAATAATAACGCCCGCATATACATGCAATAAGACTTACTTGAGACTCACGCTCGTCTCTAACTTTTCTATCCCACTTTATCGCGAAGCTCGGACTCGCAATGGGATCGGTGTCAAAAATCTTGATGATGGACAAACTTATCATCCACTCGCAAATCGTGATGTTGAACCAGATATTAAACACTATTACCTTGAAACTTCTTGATTCCACCATTTTCCTTTTACATGTGCCGCCTGGATGCTTGATGTCAACAGGGTGTTTAAATTTCCTGCACCAAGTAATAAGTCCAAGCTCATGTTTGCTTGCAACAAAAGTAGAATAAAGGGCAAACCGCATATCTTGTAACAATCAAGAAACACCTTGAGTAAAAATTGAAAATATAGGTTTTTGAAATCACAGTGCCATCCGGACCTTTGTCTGCCGCTATCATCCTGCTGGGAAGACCTATTGTACAAAAGACTTTCTTCTTGTCACAATGAAATAGAAGAAGTTTCCCAATTTGTACATTATAGTCATTCCGGAAAAGAAGGGTGCAGATCAAAATTGAGGGGATTCTTCATTGTGCCTCCACAAAGCATTGTGCCCTTTGGAATCATAGGATCGAACAATTTCGTTTTAGAGGAGCCGTGTGTTTGAGTGAAGGAGCAACCATCGTGCTAACTGAAATCTTCCGGATCTTCTACACTTAAAACGAAAAGAGCAAGGGCACGGATATCTCGAGAACACTCTACATGTGCCCTAAATGTCGCTTTTTAGGTGCAACCAATCAAACAAAAATTCATGACCGCTGCTCGCCACCTAAGTAGAAACGGAAGCGTAAAGCTTTTCTATAAGAGTAGATCCAACCGCCTAAAGCTATACCCTGCTCAACCGGATATTTTAGCACTGCTTGGCTATGGCATGGCACTGAGGAAGCGGGGCAGCACCCCAAGCTAGGGAGATGATCGACGGACTGAAACCCCTCTTTTTCTCTCGGCTGAAACCCTAGAGAAACCTAATCCATTCGATCTAAAACCAAAACGAAATCTGGGCCGTCGAAAGTTTTAGGGTTTTATGCACGACATACACTAAAACTTTATAATAAAGGATAGGATTTCAAGTGAATGGTTATTCTGTGAATGGCACATGTGATCTTGGATGATGGAGTAGGGGAGGGCGACCCTCCTCCGTCAGATTACCATTCTTCGACTCTTTTAACACCCGTTATCCGCCAGTAACTTTCCTCCAGTAACTTTCCTCCTTTTCGCCTAATGGCGGACCTTCATTCGACCACTGATTTCCCTTCGTCCGATGCTTGTGAGAAGCTCTAGATGCAGCATCGATCAAAGGAGGCGGCTTCTGGCGAGGGGTGCTCAGGTTAGTCATCCAAAACAAGTATTGTTAGCAATTTGAGCTGCTTGAACTTGAGAAAACAGATAATTTAGGCTTTTCTTTGTGTTTTCAATTCTGCGGTCATGAAAGCTTGAGCCAGGGTTTACCTTGCGTGTTTGTTACATAATCGTGAAATATGAACGTGTAATTGCCCAGCAATCGATTCAAATGGATACGTGATAAATTTTGGACGTAGCTCATCCATTGCATTGTTTGTATACTAACTTAATGTCATTAATTATTGCTAGGATTTTTTTCCATTAAAAAAATCAGTGGTAGTGCAAAGTCGCTGGGCTCAAACCGCAGCATTTATTGTTGCAGGCAAATTTCCCTACGTTGATTTTTTCCACCATACTAGGAATTTTTTGTCTGAAGGAATGTTACAGATCTGCAGTAATGTTACATATCTGCAATAATGCTACATTTTACGGCTAATGCAGCATGTGATGTTCCATGGACATTTCCATTGACAGAATCAAGGAGTTGTCGTTTGTTATTCCTGTTATCTCCTCTTACCTTGGATCTATATTTGATTCGAAATCCAATGTAGAAGAACCTGCTGCAAAGGAGGATTTGGATTCAAGCAGTTTCATAAAGTTTTCACGTGTCTGAGCGCTTATATTTCGGTGGAAACCATGGCGAGTTTTGATCTCTGGAATTGGGGCCTTGCCTTCTAACATTTGCACAACCATTGACATGTTTGGCCTATCATCAACTTCATGTTGAACGCATAGACAGGCCACTTCAACTAATCTTTTTGCCTCTTCCAGTAGACTGCGCAGAAAGTGTTTCTCACTTAGCCTGAACATGATGCCACTTTCTTGTAGAATGTTTTGAGTGTTCCATCCAATTATCTCTAGTAAAACAACCCCAAAGCTGAAGACATCTGCCTTGACATTAATGGCACCTTGTGTGAACCATTCAGGTGCCAGATACCCGCGGGTTCCTCTTACCATTGTCATCACAAAACTCTGGCCCCTGTCGATGAATCTAGACAAACCAAAATCAGCAACCTTTGCTTCAAAATTGTGGTCAAGAAGTATGTTTTGAGGCTTCACATCAAGGTGCACAATTCTTTCAGAGCATTCCTCATGCAAGTAAGCCATGCCCTTAGCTGCTCCCATTGCAATATTTAGTCTAGTCTGCCAGTTCAAATCAGCTGATTTCGTACCAAATATCCACTGATCTAAAGAACCATTCATCATATATTCATAGATTAATGCTCTCTTTCGTCTTTCAGCACAAAAACCAACTAACTGTACCAGGTTAAAGTGGTGAACCTTGCTGAGAATTGACACCTCTGCATAGAATTCCTTTGGATTTTGAGTCAAACCATCAAGCTTCTTCACTGCAACAAAGTTTCCATTTGGCAGTCTTCCTTTGTACACCGTGCCAAAGCCTCCCCTGCCCAGCTCCTCTTTGAATTCGTCTGTAATCTCCTCAAGTTCCTGGTAAGAAAACCTCTTTAATGTTGCTTCTGAGATGCAGGACTCTAAAATACTGTCTTCCTCCTCAGAATCTGAATTCTGTATCTTTTTCTTTAGCCAACATGCTATGAGCGCTGCTAAAGCAAGGAAAAATCCAAGGACAACAGAGATAGATATAACAACTTTCAGTTGCGAAGAGTTAGAATGCGGAAATGGAGTAATTGAGATATTCTGGCACATCCGAAAAAAGACATAATGGCTACTGTTATTGGTTTTCTTCAGACTACTTACCTGACTATAGAGAAAACAGCTATCGGTAATGAAGAACCCTGTCTGACAAGATTTATTCCGCAAACATGCGTCTTTACAATCTTGTAAGCTAGTGACATTGATCTCAGGCATGATATGTTGATTGGCAAAATAATCAATTCCTGCAATAGGCTTGGTCAAACTACTATTACTACAAGAACTTGTATACATAACCTGAGGCTCTTGTTCCTTGCAACCAGCTGCATGATTGGACTGATCTGCGTATGTGAAATCGCTAGAATATGTACAGCTGCAGGAGCCATTGATGCACAAGCCATAGGAACCACAAACTGTGGGCAAGTCGCAATCTTCGAAAACTCCCTTTCTAGGTGCCCACTTAGTTGCAGTTAATTGGCCCATGGAGTTGAGTTTCACAAAAGTTGCATATGAAAAAGCATTGTAACTTTCAAGTCCCATTATCTCGGTGCCTGCTCCAACTTGACAATATTCACTATTAAGGAAGTTGTACTGATTTACACGTTCCAAAGAGCGGAGTTGTAAAGAAAGTCTTGTGTCATTGCAACAGAAGACTAGATAATTTCCTGAAGAAGCCGTGTAATTCCATTTTTTATAGATTTGATCCCCATATAGAGCTACAAGCATACTCTCTTGCATTTGCAGGCTATAATCCCCATTGAACAACTTCATGCCCTGCCTTAGAACCTGGGTGCAGACCATAGTGTCTGTGGGATTGTCAAAGCTTTGCCATATCTTACCAGAATTATTGCTCTTAAGGATAAGGTTTCCTCTGTTTGAGATGCTTAACCATTGTACTTCATAACCCTTTGTCTGAGTAGACCATGCTTCAGTTCCATCATCATACAGCACGAGGTTTCCATCTGCACTAATGTTCAAAAATCCCCTGTCACTGATAGCACGAGAAGAATTGGCAGTCCACATTTCCTGCCCACAGTATCCATCGTCAATTGTATTATCATAGACAACTATGGACAATCTGTATCGTGCATCTTCATTTTCCAAAAAATAGAGACCATAATTGTAATCAGAGTTGGAAGACCGTATATATCATCCGGGATGTGGTTAACCCGGACACCCGTTATCAGCCATTGTGACCTGCGCAGTTTGAAGCCCAAAAACCAACTGTTTTTGCCCTTTTTTTGATCGATTCTGCTCTATTTCGCCTTAAATCTCTTCCTCTCTTCATCAATCTAACATAAAAGAGGCATACAAAGCGATTGGCATGCTTTTTAAAGCGGATCAAACCGCCCACGGAGCAGCAAGAGCGATCTGATCAAAATTTCTGCCTCCGCCGCACAGTTCTACGCTTGGTTTTTTGTCCGGATTAACCACTTTTTGTCCGGATTAACCATGTGGCTGATATCGGATGTCCGGATTAACCACCCTGGCTGATATCGGATGTCCGGATTAACCACCCTGGCTGATACCGGATGTCCGGATTAACCACTCTGTTTTGTCCGGATTAACCACATCCCGGATGATATATACGGAGTTCCATCAGAGTTGCTCAGATTTGCAAAAAGACCTGTCCAGTAGCCCTTCAACCCGTTGTCCAGATCTGTCAGAGAATGATTTGTTACATATATGCTCAGTGGAATCTGATAATTTCCTTCCTCATAGGAAAAAACCAAGAACGATAGAAACATTATTGCGCATAACAAGAGATTCATGTTGTCCAAAGCAAACGCAAATTCCTCAATGCAGGTATGATCACAAAAGCTTTTTTTCTTTGAGTCTTTGCTGTTTGGAATGAGTTAAATTGAATTGGTTTGGTTTTTAATGTGAGGTTGACGACTTGATCATGCCCTTTGCCTTGTATCATTGTAGTGCAGTAAGCCACCACTTTTTGCATAGGAAAAAAAGAATTGGAACTTTTTGTTTTATCTCTCCTATACGCAAGGAAGTTAAAACTGAAGCACTTGGAACGATCAAATCTCAAATCCAATTATTTCAACAAAAAAGCCACAACTATCATAGCTGCTTGATGTCGCATAATTATTAGCAACAACTTGTGACTCTATAACAACTCCACACTGTCAACAACAGTCCCATTTGCAAATGCATAATTAATAGCAACTTATGACTTCACAACGACTTCACACAATGACCTTCATTCACAAATGCATAATTAATAGCGAACAACGTATGACTTTATGACGCACAATGTCTAGTAAGAATGACCTTGTCAAAGCTTTTGATGTGGCTTTGTATCATCCAATGGACACACATGTCTGACAACTTAAATGGCCACGAGGACAATATATATTTTATCCTCAACTTACGTCCGACCAAGACAATTGTTCTCCTACTTTGTGTTTCACTACTTATGTCATCATGCTAAGACTTCTGGTGGTTAAGCATGCCTACTTCCTTCACCGTCCCTTTGCGCTACACAGTTTGTATTATAACTATATTGGTTTTGATTCACTTCAGTATCTACTACACTAATTATAATACTTATGTCTCAAAATTGTGAGCAAACATGGTACATATTAAAATAAACCCATATATGCAAGGAAATTAAAAATGAAGCACTTGGAAAGATCAAATCTCAAATCCAAGTATTTCAAATAAATGTCACAGCTATCATAACTACTTTTGATGTTTTGTCCTTTAAATTACGTTTTGAATCATGTGTTGAAAAGGGCCACCAATAATTGACACATCATTTTTTGTCCATGTGCAAAAATCATCTGGCTAATATGGAGTGTATGGAAGCGAAGGCGAAGAAAGGTCTTTTATGATAAGCATATTTCTTCTCAGGTGGTACTTCAAGAAATTCGTAAGAAGTTGTATAATTGCTTTCAGATCTCCAATTGGCCTGATCGTATTAAATTTCCAATATGGAGTGATCATCTAAAAGTGATTGATGCTTTAGGGATATTTCTTACTTCTGGAAGTACTTTGTAAATGAAGTCACACGTTCTTCAAAAAAAAAATCATCTAGGCAATATTTATAACTAGTTTGAAGACTTGCCAACAATTTGTGACTTTATAAAAACTCCACAGTGTCAACCATAGTCTCATTTGCAAATGCACAATTAATGGCAACAACTTATGTCTTTACAATAGCTCCACACAATGACTCACATTTACAAATGCATAATTAATAGCGAATAACTTATGTCTTTACAAGAACAACAACTATATAATGTTTTGTAGACACGACCTTGTCAAAGTCTTCTGGTGTGCCTTTGTGCCACCACTCAATGGACACATATGTTTGACATAAATGGCCACAAGGATGATATATATTTTATCCTCGGCTTATTTACTTATCAAGACAATTGTTCTTCCGCGTTGTGCTTCATTACATATGTCATCATGCTAAGACTTACGATGGTTAAGCATGCCTACTTCCCCGCCCTTTCTCGCTACACACTTTGTACTCCAACTATATTGGGTTTTATTGACTCCAATATCTACTACACTATTTAAAATATGTATGTCTCAAAATTGTGAGCAAACATGGTACATGTTAAGGTAAACTCATATATGGAAGGAAGTTAAAACTGAAACACTTGGAACAATCAAATCTCAGATCCAAGTATTTCAACAAAGAAGTCACAACTATCCTAAGTAGTATTTCCTTTAAATTTAAGTTTTGAATTATGTATTAAAAAGGGCACCAATAATTCACACAATTTTTGACAATGGCGAAAACCATGTGGGCAATATTTAGGACGACTTTATCACATGAAGACAACAACAATATCATTTTTGCAAATGCATACTTTTTACCAACAATTAGTTGCACAATTAATAGCAACAACTTATGTTTTTACGGCAACTCCACACAATGAATCGCATTGCAAATGCATAATTAATAGCGAATAACTTGTGAATTTACAATGACTACACAATGTCTAGTAAGCATGACCTTGTCAAAGTTTTCGGTGTGCCTTTGTGCCACTCAATGGACACACATGTCCGACAACTTAAATGGCCAAAAAGACAATATATATTTTATCCCTGCACTTATCTACGATCAAGACAATTATTCTTCTACATTGTGCTTCACTACTTATGTCATGATCAAGCTAAGACTTCTGATGGTTAAGCATGCCTACTTCCCTCACCCGCCCTTTCCCACTACATACTTTGTACTCCAACTATATTGGGTTTCATTGACTCCCATATTTATTACACTATTTATAATATGTATGGCTCAAAATTGTGAGCAAACCTAGTACATGTTAAGGTAAACTTCGTATATGCAAGGAAGTTAAAAGCAAGCAGTTGGAATAATCAAATCTCAAAAATTGGGCGGGGAGGGCCAGATTCTTATTTAGGAAGTGGTAAACCGGGACACGTCGGGCTTACCACCGCTCATGTCGGGTTAACCACTTTTTGTTGGGATAACCACGCAAATTGAAGCGTGGACCGTGTTTTGGCATGCTAATCTTTGAATAGAGCTTGCAATCGCCTTTAATGGAACGGTTCAATCCGATTCAAAGCCCCGTTACGGCGTCTATTACGACGCCCGTCAGACGTCGTTTGCATCGCCGATGATCGACGCCGCAACGCCGATAAACGACGCCTATTTCGACGTCGAAGGCCGGTCGATACGACGCGCGTTATGTCTGGCTATACGCCGCTGCGAATCGGGGGGCGGTTTTGCGACATGGACATGACGCTGCTCAACGCCGCCATTACCGTGGGTCGCGTGCACGCAATTCGCCGCCAGATGACCGCTTGGCCAAGGGTACCGGGCGTGGCGGATGACTCCGGCAACGCTCGCTCAACGGACGAAAAGTACACGCCATCATGTCCGCCCCGCAATGGCGCTGTTGGCCAGAAGGCCCGACGGGCGGCCGCGTGTGAAATGTCGCTCAACGACGCGGCGGGCGTATCGCCACCGCTCCCGCCGCGTGGTCGTTTTTCTGGCGGCTCGGCGCTACATTAACGCCGTTCAACGAACTGGCCGACGTGGCGCCACGTTGCATAACGCCGCTCAACGACGCATTAAGGAATTTTGATTAAAAAAAAATATTTATTTAATATTATTCAATATGATTTAACGGACGGTTAATATTCATATGCAAAATTAACAAATATTTAATATAAATAAATATTTAGTAATATTTATTAATATTAATATTATCAATAATATTAATAGTATTAATAAATATTAAATATGAACAAAATAAATCGAGAATAAATATTTAAAAATTTAAAAATTCGAAAAAAATAGAAACAAATATTGATTAAATTATATTAATGGTAGATAAGCATTATTGTTTAATATGTAATTAAATGTTTAATAAATCTAAGAATAAAAATAGAATCGAGCATAAAAATTAACATAAAAAAAATCACAAATAATAAGAACAAAGCATAAAAATTTTAAATTGAATTCAATTAATATATTTCACAATGTAATTTGCACATTACAAAATATATTAAGTCTTTAGTTGTTTTTCTCTTCTTCTTCTTCTTCATTGGCTTCGCCTCTTCATTTACCGCATTATATTGTATCGCAACAATTAGTTCATTGTAGTCACAAATAATTATCTAATGAATGATACACACTTCATCCCCCTTTCACGCCAAGCTAGTATGCACGCTGATGGCCGCGATGATCGCCTTTGTTTGAAGGCCCTTTCGCGCTCATCTTTAGTACTACGACCAAAGAAATGACGCCTAGTGAGAATGAGCACCAAAACTAATGTTAGTGTTCAACTCGAGAACCTACATTATAAACCAAATTTATTTTTACAAATAGTTTATCCGTAAAAGCCATAACCGGCCAGACCCAAATTTTATTGGCACTATGGCTGCCACTTGCTTCGTCAGACTGGCCCATGTGGCTGCTTTGTTCTAGCTTCCCCTTTCTTTTGATAATATGTTGGCCTTCAAACACTACAATGCAATACAAGGACTTAGTCCACATGGCATCATCTAATTATACCACTCATGGGAGAGATGATGTACTTGAAATGCCCTCATTAGTCAACCGTGATAGGTCGGCCACTTCCTCTATCTAGGGACTCAGAAGCTTTTGGCAAGAGCTTTCACCGCTTCTTCCGATTACCTCCGCAAAATATAAATAAAATATGAGTACAATGAGGTTATAATGAAGAACCAAAAGAGCCTAATACCCGTGGATTTAACATGTTTACCCCGCTTTGAACAAAGCTCCCTCCATGAGATCTCTCCCGACTTGAGCTCGGGATATTCTCGCTTCTAAAATCTCCTTGATCCCTCTTTTTCCCTCATCATAGGCTCCCCGAAGTTCCATTCACCCTTGTGGACGTTATGGCAAACGCTATTTGTGACATTATTAGCCATCTTCCAAAAAATTGTCGCCATCTGCAGTCGCCAAAGTCGCGGGCGGCAACTTTCTTGCTACTACACTCAACATACGACTAACATATGAATATGTGTTAGTGAACAAAAGGGCATAATTCAAGATGAACTCACTCATATTGAAAGAGATGCCTTCGTGGAGGTGGTGCGGTGGTGCACGATCTTTAATGTGAGCTTTGAAGAGGAATTGCGCCCACTCCGACGTGGACGACGGCCGGCGCCCTTCGTGGGGTTCATTCTCCCCGTGCTGAACGGCCCCAAGATTGAATTCTCGGAAGGAGTGTATGAGCTATGACGTGGAGGGTCATGGGCGCCAGACCTCCGCCTACTTTGTTCAACAACCGGGCGCGCAATCTCCATTTCTCGCGGGCGACATCCCAATTGCAAGGCATTCCACCTATCTTCGTGGTTATCGCCTCGTTGATATCTCGGAGTTCCCCGCTCTTCGTCTTCCCCGCTGGATGCGAGGTCCTTTTTCTCTCTTTCAGTGGTGGTGATGAGAAGAAGATCCGCCCATAACCACGAATTACCTTAACATTATGCATAGGAAAAGAAGGACGAACCGCATTTACACGCTACATTTAAAAACATTAGAACGTTAAAAATAAATGGTTAACTTACATTTTATCCTAGAAAAAATCCATACCAAATCCCACACAATGGTGGAGGTGGGTGGTGGCGAAGCTAAACCCGAACGACCAACAACCGCCTCTTAAAGGCCTTTGCAGGTTTAGGGTGTCAAGAAGGCTACCAAGCCACGCGAGAAGTAAAGTTGTGAACAATAGATATGCCATCGTGCGCATCCCATGGTTGCCGGACATGTGCAAAAACTTGCAAGTTATTTATATGGAGTGCGATGAATAACATAGTAGGAAAGCAACAAATGTTAGCAACATGGGAAGTTCATTACAAAACATTGGGATTTGAATAATTAAAAGTGTCTTTATATATTTGGTTATTAGACAATTAAAAAATTTAATACTCTTAAACATGGCAAGATATACAATATTGTATTCATTATTTGAGTTGTGACAACAACAATTTTGACATCTCCAAGGCATCCATGCACTTCATGTGTCTTTGTCTCACAACCATGGTAGAAGATATTCCAACACTTTGTAAGGCTTCAACAACTTTAAGCTTTGGGTCGTGGATGAGAATACGCCTTCACGAGGCACATCATTCTTGTTTTTGCTCCTCCAACTTGTCAAGACGCCGTTGGTACATATGGGTTGGATTAATCCATTGGGCATTGTTGTTATTATTAAACCACTCCATTCGCCGCATAGCTTTGCACCTAAATCCGTAAGCATCTCATAAATATATCCCAATGCATAGACATCATGAATTTCGTGGTCCCCATACACCATCATCATCCTTTGATTTCTCAAACACGCATTTCCTCTAACCATGGATATTTTGCTTGTCCATCCGAAAAGTAAGTACCGACACTTCAACAAGGGACGACTCTTTGGCGTAAAAATGAATTGCATTGTCCCAATCACCAATGGCCACCCACACATTTTGGTACTCATCATCAAAATGTAATTTGACTCTCTTGCAATTAAGCTTTGTGTGAGTGAAGTGGCCTTTGTGGATCTCAACGACACCTCGCTAGGGCAAGAGCTATCTCCGAACATACCGATATACAACTCGCATTTTGCTCCTAAGTTCAGCCTATGTGTTTGTCGGGTTCTTCTTGGCGTTCTAGCAATTGCATTTGACCATCTTCTAAAACGTGACAAGTTATTAGGTAAATAGTCAAACAAGTGTGCAAGTGTCTCTCCATTCATGAAAGGTAGAATCACCATTGGCCCTATGGTATCCCCACTAGAGCTAGCTACTTCATATGCAAGTCCAATGGATGTAGCCAAAGGGGATGCGGGCTCTTGAAGCGTATGTATCTTTGAGCCATCTCATACGTCTCTGCCCTATCTTTGCCCTTGAAAACCCATCCACTGTATAGCTCATCATCTTGGAAGTGTTGTGTTCCGTTGATTTTGATTTGATACGTGCGATGTGTTGGTTTCTCCTCAATAAGCATGTATCACATCCACGGCCTCTACGGGCATGGGATCAACAAAGATTGATGTGTTCATGTGATTCTCCAAAGAAAAGTGGGGCTTGCTAGGCCCTGCTCCACTAGAGCTTCCCCCCTGATGCAAAGCATTTTTAATTACCTCCAACTGACGTGCATTGAGATCCGCAATGATGTTCTTGTGATCCAAACGCCGCTTCTTTGAGGAATTCCATGAAGCTACCCATTCCTTGACACGAGCCTCCGGCATTGGGACTTTTAAGTCTGAATGAATGCTTCAAACATGTCTTCGGTTCATCCATGGGGTTTCCAATCATTGGCTTTACATGTGTGTCAAGGAGAGAAGTCAACATTTCTTCTTGACGGCCATTTTTGTGCTAACTCAAATTGGCACTTCCTTTTCACATGTTCGACAAAATGGTCGACACGTTGACCGGCTTTGCATCTCCCTGTCGGGACTTTCGTTAGCACATATCTCATTTATGACCATGCGCCTAATCTCACTAATCATTAGTGTCTTCACGGTCGGGGCCATACCTACAAAACCAATTTAGATTCATTAATCTTGCTTTGTGACTTTTTCAAACCTTCATTATGAATCTTTACCTACTTTCTTAAGAGTTAGTTTCCCTTTAATTTTTTTTTTTAAAACCAACTATTTAAATTTTTCTTGCTCTTAACCACTCCACATCGGTTGTTTCTTTGACATCCCTAACATCTTTAAAAAACAACATTCTTAACTAGAAACCCGAAAATCAATAATGCAATTTTTTTCAAAAACCCTGCCCTTGTCCAATCCCGTAAAGATTTCTATTTATTGATATATTAATAAAAAAAATAAACAAGAGTAGGCGGTGAGCTTGGACCCGGAACACCTAGTCTTCTCCACTCAAGGCGGAGCCGACCATGCCCTTGTCCAAGTCTCCCCAAATTTTCTAAACTAAATACATTAATCAATAAAATTTCAAGAGTAAACGGTGAGCTTGGACCCGGAACACCTAGTCTTCTCCACTCAAGGCTGAGCCGACCATGCCCTTGTCCAAGTCTCCCCAATTTTTTCTAAACTAAATACATTAATCAATAAAATTACAAGAGTAAACGGTGAGCTTGGACCCGGAACACCTAGTCTTCTCCACTCAAGGCGGAGCCGACCATGCCCTTGTCCAAGTCTCCCCAAGTTTTTTTTTAACCTAAATAAAACATTAAAATTTTATTCTCCTACTCAAACTCAAATTCTTACCTAGAATGTCTTCGAAGTCAGCGAAAAATCGATTTCCAAGAGCGGCGATTTTGTTATTAGTGTACATGCAAAAAAATAAAGGCATTCAATAATTAGAAAACTTACATAAATAAAGAAATAAATTAAAAAAAAAAAAAAAACAAAAAGACGATTCACATTGAAAAGATCATTGACATTAAAACTATTTACATTGTTAATTAAAAAGAACTATATATTGACATGTAAAAAATGAAAATAAAAAAAAAAAGAAGAACATAAAAAGAAGGGGCCTCGTCTTTCAACCACGCCCCTTCTTGTAATAAAAATAGAGGAAGAATGGCCCTTTCTTTCGACGCCCTTCTTCCATGGAAAAAAAAAAAAATAGAAGAGGAAGAAGAAGAAGAAGAAGAAGAAGAAGAAGAAGAAGAAGAAGAAGAAGAAGAAGAAGAAGAAGAAGAAGAAGAAGAAGAAGAAGAAGAAGAAGAAGAAGAAGAAGAAGAAGAAGAAGAAGAAGAAGAAGAAGATAATGCGGCTAAGGGGTCGCTAATAAGTCCATTGGAATATGTTCTCACTAAAGTGATGAGGATGGTTATTTCGACAATATTTGGTTAAGATGATTGTTTAGTTGATAGATAGGATCTTTAGCTGGCTATGTTGTTTAAGTTGGTGACTTTTGGCCTATTATGATGGAATTCTGTGAACAGGGTTTTACTTGGTTTATGGTGGCCTTATCTTACAAAAATTTGGATATAAGTTACATTTGGTGTCATGCTAAAGGGTACATGGGTGCCAATGGGGTTTGTGGATATTATGAGCTATGTAAATGATGGATTTAAGGAAATGATGTGATTGGAAAAAATGTTCTTGGCTATGCTACATGGAATAGGTGAATTTAGGCGGCAGATATTATCTCTAGATGGCTTGGTAGTTTTGGTTGATGGCTTGTTGCCTATTATGATGGAGTAATGTGAACATTGCTTTATCTCGTCTGTGGTGGCCTTATCCGACAAAAATATGGATGTAAGTTCCATTTGTGGTGATGCTAAATGGTATAGGGGTGCCAATGGTGTAGGGGATATTATGAACCTGTTTAAATAATGGATTTAATGGGATTATGTGATGGAAAAAATTTTACTGTCTATGATACATGGAAAATTTTATTGGCTATGAAACGTGGAATATGAGAATTTAGGGTTCGTGGAAACAGGCAAAAACGTCGGGCGGCAAAAACCCCACCTGGACATGCTATCTGCAGCTCCGAACTCGTGGGGATAGAACGCGGTGGTTATCTTTGCATAAAAAGGGAGTTTCGGGGATGGGAAAATACAAAGATAAAAGCGTTAGTGTTCGGTTTTCTCATCTCATCCGCAATTCCTTGTTGAAGCAAAATGTCGAAGGTGTGTACCCCGTAATCCCCGGAAGGAGAAGTCGGGCTCAGATGGCTGGAAATCTGCCAAGGAACAATTTCGGAAGGCAAAATGGTCCTAAACGACAAGCAAGTTCGTCCAAGGAGCAAACACAAATTTCTGATTTTGGAGGCGACAAAACCCAGGTTTGAGATGGAAACTTTGTGTTATTTGTGCATTACTGATTGTGTTAAGGCCGGGCTAGATGTTTCCTGTGTATAGGGTTAATAGTTACGTGAGCAGTACTTAAGAATATATTTTCATTCAGTAATATGTACATTAATGGCCGGGATAATTAGATGATACTGTATCTACATTATGATCTGGATACAAGTACATTGAAGGTTTGAGTAGTTTGGTTAAACAATAGTGCATTTGCTGGAATAGGGCTCTTAAATATATTTCGTACCTGGTGTTTCCGTTTCTGTATTTGGTGAAGCTACGATAGGTGTTTTATTTCTGTGCTTTGGGATAGCTTATTGAGTCTGCACTTAAGAATATACTATCATGCATTCATAGGTACATTTAGAGCTTGAATAATCGGATGGAACTGCTGTGCATTGGCTGGTCTGCAGTATATGGGTGTTGCCTCTTGCTTTCTGGATTTGTTATGCTAATCTTTGGTCAGGCTAGGTCAGTACATGGTTTGAGATGATAGGAGCTCTGTAGGTGCGCAGATGTGTGATGATGCATAAAGGCTTCGCTAGGTTTAATGCTGTTGTTCATGCTTGCTTATAATTGCTGGTCTAAGTGTGATATGGTAGGTGGCAGTGCTTGGGATTCATGGTGCAGATTCATGGCCTCTGTTGGTTAAGTAGCTTAGGTTAAATAATAGTGCATAGTGCATAAGTAGCAGGTATGGGTCATTCTGGGATGTAGTAAGGGTTGATCTCTGTTTCTATTGGGTCTCATGCGTGGGGCCTTTGTACATGGTAGGTTTCGATTGGCTTTGTAGGCAAGGGCTAGGTGATGGTCAGGCGTGATGGGGGGGCTGGTTTAAGTTCATGATGTTTGTGGCATAGCACTAGTATTTGTAGGCTTGGAAATAAGGAAATAAAGAATAGAATATGGGTCTGATCGAATGGTGAATAGGGAAGTTCAAAGAACTTATGTCTATTATAAAAGGCCTGTACGGTATGCTGGCAGAATAACAGGAATGAAATGGGTTGATTAGAGGTGATGGTACTTTGATTTTTAATGCATGTCTGCTGTACAAACATAATGGGTCATATAATTGTATTTTCTTTTAGTGTGGACTGGGCTTGCTGGGGTAAGCAGCAATTGAATGTAAAAGTCTTGACATAATATGTTTGTTTTGGTTCTTGAATCATGTTCTTTGGAGCTTACAGTATTTGTTTCGTCGGTTGTTGAAAATGAAATCTGCAAAATATGTTTCTTTTGTGAAAGGAAAAGTATGTTATGCTGGCATATTTACATGAACAAAGTATCTGGTGCAATGGGGAAAAGACGTGGAGATGTCATTCGAATGTGCTATCTACATAATAAACCCCCTAGTATTATGGGCTTATAAGTTATATGCTGGAATAAAATGGCTGTGGTAAGCAGCTCATGGATGCACAGTGGTTTACATAATCTGGTAGGATATTAGCGGTATGTTAATGGGAAATGTTGAGGTGAAGGGCGATGAGCCAAGAAGTTTCATTGCTTACCTGTCATCCCTTGCATTGTTACCAAGTTGTTGCTAACATTTGCATTGTTTGGATGCAGGTAACCGAAACTTCTTCTCCTTAATGTTTTTCATTTCTTGAAGAACATAATGCATCAGTAAATCAAAGAGGTGGCGATAATGGACTCGGTCAGATCTATCTGACGATGGAGATCAAAAACCAAAGAGCTTGGAAAGAACTTCTACCTATCTGTTTGAAGTATACAGCAGAATATGATTTAGAGCTTTTATTGTGTTTTAATATTATGATGAGGATGTCCTCCTGTTACTGAAATAGGGATCTGTTGGTAACTATGTAAAACAGGAAATTTTCATCGTGAATTTGCATTTCTTTAATGTGACATATATAGCTTTGCTTCATTAATTAGTTATAGATATTAAATATCATATGGATATGGCCTGGGATAAAAACCAGGGTGGATATGGTGGAATGTTTTTACCCTGAATTAAATCTGCTTTTGTGATTGTACAAAGTATGATAAATAATCTGGGTAGAAACGTATCGAAGAAGAAATAGTGATTTCCACATGCTGGAGCTATCTGGCATACATATCCATATATCCTACCTAAGTTTTCTTGTTACAATAAATATTTTGGCTAATGTTCTAACGAGATTACTTGGTTGATGATTTTAGGGAAAAAGTACCTGGGTTAAGCAATTATTGGACATTGGATACGGGGTTATTGGTGATGCACCAAATCGTGCTGTACAATCTATACTCTGTATGATTCCCAACAGGGAAATACATGAAGCCATACTGGTACAAAATAATGGGCTAACTCCTGGAGCATTTTCCCCAGTCAAACATTTGGGATTCAGCTCGTGGCTGGAGATCTTCATTAAAATGGATGAACAGAAAATGAGGGTAAAAGAATGTTTGAATATTCTGGAGCAAGTTTTTCATGAAACAACAGAAGTATTAGCAGATAGGACTGACTTAGATGACATGTTGGCATTGGAATTCAAGCTTGGTGTCACGTTTTTAGAAAAGACACATAATATACAGGACCCTACTTTTGAAGAGGAGGACTGTGCACTAAGTAACCAGACCAGTGATCTTGTGGAAGATGATGCAGGCAACGGGTTTGGGAAATTTATACCTATGGAGGATGTGGAGCTGATGAAGAAGGAGAAAGAGGCATGTTTAGGTGAGATTAATCGGGATACATTAATGAGGCTAACTCTGCAAAACTGTGTTCGATTTCCCATTATTTCTGAAATGGCAGTGGAGTGGTTAGGTGAAGAATTTACGCATGCACTATGGAGAAGTCAGAACTTCAGTACTCTTGCTCCGATAAGTGTGAAAGCTTGGAGACTGATGGCAAGTATAACAGATGAGCAGATGAATGAGGTTATTAACTCGGCTAATAATCTTGTTAACATTGTGGATAGAATTGAGATTAACTTTCCATTTGGCTCTGACCTTTTTGATAAGAAGTGCATAAAGAATACAGGTACTACGCTGTTTGTAAAAGCGCATATGGGATACCCTGATATTGATAGGAATTATTCTTATCTGCATCGAATTTGGAGAAGCTTCAGTCCATACTTCAAATGTAATTGCCAAGCAGCATGTTCGGAAACTATTACATGGCTGGATCAAGCTCTTTGGTATGTCTTCAACCATCTGGAGTTGGTCTATCCAAAGTATTCACAAGCTGGTCGGATGGGCTCTATGCTATGTTTCATACAGCAGAATTTGAAAAGGCCTATAATGGCCCAACTTGCATACATGCAGGTTAGGGAAATGATGGTAACGATTACTAACAAGCTTGCTGCATGTCCACAGTGCGACTTAAAGCAGGTATTTGGAGATACAAAGCTGGTTGATGCATGTGAGATCATGATTAAGGATGAAGAATTTGCAAGGAAAAAATTCAAACGTAGCAGGGATGAGGCAATAACCCCTGTGCTTACGCAGCGTCCGGGTAAAGGGACTGATGCTTATTTCCCTCCAAGGGTTGCTAGGGTCAGCATGGATTCTAGCTCAAAAAACTTCATAAGTATCACAGATAACTCTGATGCTATTGTGTGCTGTACACCAGGAGAGGCTTCTGTGTCTAAACAGGAAAAACCGGATAATTTTAAGGTAGCCAATGAAATGAAAAAAATGCGACTTCTGTATTGAAGGTTAGTAAGAGATGCTTATTATCCCTGAATCTGGTCTACAGTACTAATTCATGGGATTCTGCTGACTGCAGATAACATAATTGGGTCCACTGTACCCTTTATGTAAAGGAAATACGTCACAGAGAATGTACCAAACTGCGGGATATAGGGGTGACATAAGGCTCAATGCAATGTCTTTAATCCACTGCAACTTCTTTATGTACTGCTTCAATTGTTTTTCACAAATGTATTCTTTCACGTTATGAAATAAAGAAAATGTCCTTCTACCATTTATGTTTTACATTCTATTGGTACAAGATAACTCCAGATTGTGGTAATATGTTCCTTATAACAGGAATCGATATTGTATGGGATGGACAATTTCCATGGTTAATAAGTTGCTGGTTGATGGTACAAGATGGATTTGGGTTACGGGCAATATGTACCCTTAATAATATGTCCCAGTTTAATACACAAAGGTTCAGGATAAATTGGTCGTTGTACCCATATACTATAATTTCTACCGTAAATATGCTTATACTGCTATCTGTGGACATGATAAGATCTTAAGGGATGGAGGTTCACTGTGTTTTATATTTTATTTTGTTGAAATACTTCTGGACTACAGTACTAATTCATGGTTATCGGCTGACTGCAGATAACATAATTGGGTCCAATGTACCCACTATAAAAAGGAAATATGTCACAGGAGAGGTACAAAACTGTGGGATATAGGGGCGACATAAAGCTCAATGAATTGTCTTTAAGGACTTGCAACTTCTTTATGTCCTGTTTCAATTGCCTTTCACAAATGTATTTCTTGTTACGCATCTATGCAATGTAATCTTTGGTCGTCATAAAATAAAGAAACTGTCCGTCTTCCATTTATGTTTTACATTCTGTCTGTACAAGATAATTCTAGACTGTGGTAATCTGTTCTTTATAACAAGAATGGGTTTTGTATGTGCTGGGCAATATCCATGATTAATAAGTTGCTGGTTAGGGGGACAAGATGGATTTGGGTTAACGGGCAATTTGTACCCTTAATAATATGTCCCTGTTTAATAACAAATTTCAGGACATCTTGGTCGCTGTACCCATATACTATAATAAATTAGTTCTACGGTAAATATGCTTATACTGCTATCCGTGGACATAATAAGATATTAAGGGAATGGAGGTTCATTGGGTTTTATATTTTATTTTGCTGTAGGTGAGAGTACTTCTGGACCTAACCATCACTGGTCATGTGCTGTGCAGGAGACGAATACTGCATGTAGAGTTATTGCTAGATGCCATAGTGGCAGGAAAATATTGTACAATGAAAAACAGGATGGCAAGAAAAAGGTACGAATACATTTTGCCTTCTCATCAAAAATTATTGACAAGATCAATCTTAGAGCATGTATAAAAGAATATATGGTGATAAGGTTGGGGGAATTTGGTGAGAAAATAATGGAAGACACAGTGGTTGGTTGGAGATATGAAAAACAGTTGGTAGAATACATATACAAGCCATTTAGAATTTTTGCTGATGAAGAAATGCCCAAATGTGTTTGTCATAAACCAGGCATGCAAAGGTTTATTGATGATCAGGTGGGGCATGTAAGGACAATGGACTTGAACATCATCAAATCCCGAGAGCTAAGAAACATGTTCAAAAAAGGGCTCAATTTTATCCCGGATAAACCGCCTGTATTGATGATTTTTCGATGGATGTGGATAGGGTATTGATGATCTATTTCGTTAACATGAAGGGAGGTCAAGAATACTACATCCTTATGAGAGAGCAGGCATTAAAAGGAGTCTAGTAAGACTGATAAAATGCAAGGCCCTGGAGATTATTAAGCACCAGAAAAAGGTTAAATGTGCAATGTTCGATAATGAGGTCAATAGATGCTTGAAATGGTTGATTGCGAATCTTTATATCGCAGGGGTGGACAAGGCATCAAATGTGCCCTCTTTTATCTGTCCCTGGCATATTCGGGACATGGCTAGAGAGAGGTTGCATGGTAAAGATTTTGAACAATGCAAGCTCTTGAAGGAAGAGCTGACTAAGCGTATTTGGGTTGAACTTAATGAAACTTTTGGATTGGACTGTCCTTACAAAGAAAGATTACCTTATTTATTGGGCACATTTAAAGCCCATAAATCAGAATATAGGTGGATTACTAATGCTAATCGAACTATATTTACCCTACCATCAAAAATAGCTACCAGAGGATTGAGGGGTATATTAAATGTGTTGCCTAAAGCATACATGAACAGGTTAAGTTGGGTTAATGTGATGCTGCCAGGAAAAGTTAACCCTTTCTGGATTGTGAATTCGATTTATGAAGTCATGCTTAATTTACCGAGTAAGATACATACTGTTTTCACGGCAGATATTTCCAAATGTTACGAAAATATACCTATTGAAGGGAACGAGGGTATTTGTGCTGTCATTGGGAAGATCGTGGATATGGTAATTACATATATGACGGGTAATGGTACAGAATTTAAATTTTGGTTCAAAGTCATGGAGGATGATGTGATTTCTATGTGGGACAATAAGAGCCATGACAGTCAGGGATGGAAATGCATGAGTAAAGTGGAATTCTATAATCTAAATGTCTGGCTGCTAAATAACTGCTTTGTGATTCAAGGTTATAATGTATGGAGGCAAAAATGCGGAATTCCAATGGGCTTCTCGTGTTCACCGGAATGGTGTAATATTTATTTATCATATTTTGAATTTAGACTTATTGAGATGTTGGCCAAAAAGGGGTGTTATGGTGAGATTATAAAGTTCATGGATGCCAGAAGGTATATGGACGATCTCTTTATCCCTAATGGAGGTGACTTACAGATGTACTTTCAACCTGATAAAGATAATCTGGAAAGCAACAACATATATAATTTGAGAATTCTGCAGATTAAGGATGAAACGGAATACAGATATAAAGAAGATCACTCAGGGCTAATTGGTTACAGAGGGAACTTCTTAAATAGCACATTTGAAGTGATTAATCATGCGACTGGTTTATTTGCCACAGCAAGATATGATAAAAGGGTAAAGTTACCTTTTAAAATTATGAGGTTTATTCACGCTAATAGTTGCAGACCATACCTTAATGCGAGCAGGGTTATCTTGTCGCAGATTCTTCCATATATGTACGTACATAGTTGCCCATTGGGAGCTGCTGAAGACATTAAGAATTTAATTAATGAATTTGTTGACAACGGATTCAAAAAAGAGGATTTAATGGAAAGTGTATTGAGGATGCTAAAGAGTGACAGGTTTCCTGGTCTTATGTATGATGTGCAAATGTTACTGAATAATCTATAAGGTCTGGTTTGGTGAAGATATGTATATGTGATTCTCGTGTAGGATAGCAGGACCCTTCTTTTCATAGGAAGGGTCCTGCATCCTTTTATCCTATGAAAAGTTGGGCCTGCTACCCGAGGGAGGGTTTGTGGGAGAAGAAGAAGAAGAAGAAGAAGAAGATAATGCGGCTAAGGGGTCGCTAATAAGTCCATTGGAATATGTTCTCACTAAAGTGATGAGGATGGTTATTTCGACAATATTTGGTCAAGATGATTGTTTAGTTGATAGATAGGATCTTTAGCTGGCTATGTTGTTTAAGTTGGTGACTTTTGGCCTATTATGATGGAATTCTGTGAACAGGGTTTTACTTGGTTTATGGTGGCCTTATCTTACAAAAATTTGGATATAAGTTACATTTGGTGTCATGCTAAAGGGTACATGGGTGCCAATGGGGTTTGTGGATATTATGAGCTATGTAAATGATGGATTTAAGGAAATGATGTGATTGGAAAAAATGTTCTTGGCTATGCTACATGGAATAGGTGAATTTAGGCGGCAGATATTATCTCTAGATGGCTTGGTAGTTTTGGTTGATGGCTTGTTGCCTATTATGATGGAGTAATGTGAACAGTGCTTTGTCTGTCCTGTGGTGGCCTTATCTGACAAAAATATGGATGTAAGTTCCATTTGTGGTGATGCTAAATGGTATAGGGGTGCCAATGGTGTAGGGGGATATTATGAACTGTTTAAATAATGGATTTAATGGGATTATGTGATGGAAAAAATTTTACTGTCTATGATACATGGAAAATTTTATTGGCTATGAAACGTGGAATATGAGAATTTAGGGTTCGTGGAAACAGGCAAAAACGTCGGGCGGCAAAAACCCCACCTGGACATGCTATCTGCAGCTCCGAACTCGTGGGGATAGAACGCGGTGGTTATGCTGCATAAAAGGGAGTTTCGGGGATGGGAAAAATACAGCATAAAAGCGTTAGTGTTCGTTCTGTCATCTCATCTGCAATTCCTTGTTGAAGCAAAATGCCGAAAGGTGTGTACCCACGTAATCCTGGAAGGAGAAGTCGGGCTCAGATGGCTGGAAATCTGCCAAGGAACAATTTCGGAAGGCAAAATGGTCCTAAACGACAAGCAAGTTCGTCCAAGGAGCAAACACAAATTTCTGATTTTGGAGGCGACAAAACCCAGGTTTGAGATGGAAACTTTGTGTTATTTGTGCATTACTGATTGTGTTAAGGCCGGGCTAGATGTTTCCTGTGTATAGGGTTAATAGTTACGTGAGCAGTACTTAAGAATATATTTTCATTCAGTAATATGTACATTAATGGCCGGGATAATTAGATGATACTGTATCTACATTATGATCTGGATACAAGTACATTGAAGGTTTGAGTAGTTTGGTTAAACAATAGTGCATTTGCTGGAATAGGGCTCTTAAATATATTTCGTACCTGGTGTTTCCGTTTCTGTATTTGGTGAAGCTACGATAGGTGTTTTATTTCTGTGCTTTGGGATAGCTTATTGAGTCTGCACTTAAGAATATATTATCATGCATTCATAGGTACATTTAGAGCTTGAATAATTGGATGGAACTGCTGTGCATTGGCTGGTCTGCAGTATATGGGTGTTGCCTCTTGCTTTCTGGATTTGTTATGCTAATCTTTGGTCAGGCTAGGTCAGTACATGGTTTGAGATGATAGGAGCTCTGTAGGTGCGCAGATGTGTGATGATGCATAAAGGCTTCGCTAGGTTTAATGCTGTTGTTCATGCTTGCTTATAATTGCTGGTCTAAGTGTGATATGGTAGGTGGCAGTGCTTGGGATTCATGGTGCAGATTCATGGCCTCTGTTGGTTAAGTAGCTTAGGTTAAATAATAGTGCATAGTGCATAAGTAGCAGGTATGGGTCATTCTGGGATGTAGTAAGGGTTGATCTCTGTTTCTATTGGGTCTCTGTCTGTGGGGCCTTTGTACATGGTAGGTTCTGATTGGCTTTGTAGACAGGCTAGGTGATGGCTGTGCAGTAGGGCGGCTGGTTTAAGTTCATGATGTTTGTGGCATAGCACTAGTATTTGTAGGCTTGGAAATAAGGAAATAAAGAATAGAATATGGGTCTGATCGAATGGTGAATAGGGAAGTTCAAAGAACTTATGTCTATTATAAAAGGCCTGTACGGTATGCTGGCAGAATAACAGGAATGGAATGGGTTGATTAGAGGTGATGGTACTTTGATTTTTAATGCATGTCTGCTGTACAAACATAATGGGTCATATAATTGTATTTTCTTTTAGTGTGGACTGGGCTTGCTGGGGTAAGCAGCAATTGAATGTAAAAGTCTTGACATAATATGTTTGTTTTGGTTCTTGAATCATGTTCTTTGGAGCTTACAAAGATTTGTTTTCATTTCGGTTGTTGAAAATGAAATCGCAAAATATGTTTCTTTTTTGTGAAAGGAAAAGTATGTTAGGCTGGCATATTTACATGAACAAAGTATCTTGTGCAATGGGGAAAAGACGTGGAGATGTCATTCGAATGTGCTATCTACATAATAAACCCCCTAGTATTATGGGCTTATAAGTTATATGCTGGAATAAAATGGCTGTGGTAAGCAGCTCATGGATGCACAGTGGTTTACATAATCTGGTAGGATATTAGCGGTATGTTAATGGGAAATGTTGAGGTGAAGGGCGATGAGCCAAGAAGTTTCATTGCTTACCTGTCATCCCTTGCATTGTTACCAAGTTGTTGCTAACATTTGCATTGTTTGGATGCAGGTAACCGAAACTTCTTCTCCTTAATGTTTTTCATTTCTTGAAGAACATAATGCATCAGTAAATCAAAGAGGTGGCGATAATGGACTCCTACGGATCTATCGATGGATGGAGATCAAAAACCAAAGAGCTTGGAAAGAACTTCTACCTATCTGTTTGAAGTATACAGCAGAATATGATTTAGAGCTTTTATTGTGTTTTAATATTATGATGAGGATGTCCTCCTGTTACTGAAATAGGGATCTGTTGGTAACTATGTAAAACAGAAATTTTCATCGCGGAATTTGCATTTCTTTAATGTGACATATATAGCTTTGCTTCATTAATTAGTTATAGATATTAAATATCATATGGATATGGCCTGGGATAAAAACCAGGGTGGATATGGTGGAATGTTTTTACCCTGAATTAAATCTGCTTTTGTGATTGTACAAAGTATGATAAATAATCTGGGTAGAAACGTATCGAAGAAGAAATAGTGATTTCCACATGCTGGAGCTATCTGGCATACATATCCATATATCCTACCTAAGTTTTCTTGTTACAATAAATATTTTGGCTAATGTTCTAACGAGATTACTTGGTTGATGATTTTAGGGAAAAAGTACCTGGGTTAAGCAATTATTGGACATTGGATACGGGGTTATTGGTGATGCACCAAATCGTGCTGTACAATCTATACTCTGTATGATTCCCAACAGGGAAATACATGAAGCCATACTGGTACAAAATAATGGGCTAACTCCTGGAGCATTTTCCCCAGTCAAACATTTGGGATTCAGCTCGTGGCTGGAGATCTTCATTAAAATGGATGAACAGAAAATGAGGGTAAAAGAATGTTTGAATATTCTGGAGCAAGTTTTTCATGAAACAACAGAAGTATTAGCAGATAGGACTGACTTAGATGACATGTTGGCATTGGAATTCAAGCTTGGTGTCACGTTTTTAGAAAAGACACATAATATACAGGACCCTACTTTTGAAGAGGAGGACTGTGCACTAAGTAACCAGACCAGTGATCTTGTGGAAGATGATGCAGGCAACGGGTTTGGGAAATTTATACCTATGGAGGATGTGGAGCTGATGAAGAAGGAGAAAGAGGCATGTTTAGGTGAGATTAATCTGGATACATTAATGAGGCTAACTCAAAAAAACGGTTCGATTTCCCATTATTTCTGAAATGGCAGTGGAGTGGTTAGGTGAAGAATTTACGCATGCACTATGGAGAAGTCAGAACTTCAGTACTCTTGCTCCGATAAGTGTGAAAGCTTGGAGACTGATGGCAAGTATAACAGATGAGCAGATGAATGAGGTTATTAACTCGGCTAATAATCTTGTTAACATTGTGGATAGAATTGAGATTAACTTTCCATTTGGCTCTGACCTTTTTGATAAGAAGTGCATAAAGAATACAGGTACTACGCTGTTTGTAAAAGCGCATATGGGATACCCTGATATTGATAGGAATTATTCTTATCTGCATCGAATTTGGAGAAGCTTCAGTCCATACTTCAAATGTAATTGCCAAGCAAAGATGTTCGAAACTATTACATGGCTGGATCAAGCTCTTTGGTATGTCTTCAACCATCTGGAGTTGGTCTATCCAAAGTATTCACAAGCTGGTCGGATGGGCTCTATGCTATGTTTCATACAGCAGAATTTGAAAAGGCCTATAATGGCCCAACTTGCATACATGCAGGTTAGGGAAATGATGGTAACGATTACTAACAAGCTTGCTGCATGTCCACAGTGCGACTTAAAGCAGGTATTTGGAGATACAAAGCTGGTTGATGCATGTGAGATCATGATTAAGGATGAAGAATTTGCAAGGAAAAAATTCAAACGTAGCAGGGATGAGGCAATAACCCCTGTGCTTACGCAGCGTCCGGGTAAAGGGACTGATGCTTATTTCCCTCCAAGGGTTGCTAGGGTCAGCATGGATTCTAGCTCAAAAAACTTCATAAGTATCACAGATAACTCTGATGCTATTGTGTGCTGTACACCAGGAGAGGCTTCTGTGTCTAAACAGGAAAAACCGGATAATTTTAAGGTAGCCAATGAAATGAAAAAAATGCGACTTCTGTATTGAAGGTTAGTAAGAGATGCTTATTATCCCTGAATCTGGTCTACAGTACTAATTCATGGGATTCTGCTGACTGCAGATAACATAATTGGGTCCACTGTACCCTTTATGTAAAGGAAATACGTCACAGAGAATGTACCAAACTGCGGGATATAGGGGTGACATAAGGCTCAATGCAATGTCTTTAATCCACTGCAACTTCTTTATGTACTGCTTCAATTGTTTTTCACAAATGTATTCTTTCACGTTATGAAATAAAGAAAATGTCCTTCTACCATTTATGTTTTACATTCTATTGGTACAAGATAACTCCAGATTGTGGTAATATGTTCCTTATAACAGGAATCGATATTGTATGGGATGGACAATTTCCATGGTTAATAAGTTGCTGGTTGATGGTACAAGATGGATTTGGGTTACGGGCAATATGTACCCTTAATAATATGTCCCAGTTTAATACACAAAGGTTCAGGATAAATTGGTCGTTGTACCCATATACTATAATTTCTACCGTAAATATGCTTATACTGCTATCTGTGGACATGATAAGATCTTAAGGGATGGAGGTTCACCGTGGTTTTATATTTTATTTTGTTGAAATACTTCGGACTACAAGATTAATTCATGGTTATCTACCGATCAAGCAGATAACATAATTGGGTCCAATGTACCCACTATAAAAAGGAAATATGTCACAGGAGAGGTACAAAACTGTGGGATATAGGGGCGACATAAAGCTCAATGAATTGTCTTTAAGGACTTGCAACTTCTTTATGTCCTGTTTCAATTGCCTTTCACAAATGTATTTCTTGTTACGCATCTATGCAATGTAATCTTTGGTCATTCATAAAATAAAGAAACCGGCCCGGTCTTCCATTTATGTTTTACATTTCGCAGACAAGATAATTCTAGACTGTGGGTAATCTGTTTTATAACAAGAATGGGTTTTGTATGGCCGGGCAATATCCATGATTAATAAGTTGTCGGGTTAGGGGACAAGATGGATTTGGGTTAATCGGGCAATTTGTACCCTTAATAATATGTCCCCGTTTAATAACAAATTTCGGGACATCTTGGTCATTTGCACTCCATATACTATAATAAATTAGTTCTACAGTAAATATGCTTATACCGCTATCCGTGGACATAATAAGATATTAAGGGAATGGAGGTTCATTGGGTTTTATATTTTATTTTTGTCAGAGGTGAGAGAGTACTCCGACCTAACCATCACGGGTCATGTGTCGTAAGGTGAGAGACGAATCACCGCATGTAGAGTTATTGCTAGATGCCATAGTGGCAGGAAAATATTGTACAATGAAAAACAGGATGGCAAGAAAAAGGTACGAATACATTTTGCCTTCTCATCAAAAATTATTGACAAGATCAATCTTAGAGCATGTATAAAAGAATATATGGTGATAAGGTTGGGGGAATTTGGTGAGAAAATAATGGAAGACACAGTGGTTGGTTGGAGATATGAAAAACAGTTGGTAGAATACATATACAAGCCATTTAGAATTTTTGCTGATGAAGAAATGCCCAAATGTGTTTGTCATAAACCAGGCATGCAAAGGTTTATTGATGATCAGGTGGGGCATGTAAGGACAATGGACTTGAACATCATCAAATCCCGAGAGCTAAGAAACATGTTCAAAAAAGGGCTCAATTTTATCCCAGATAAACCGCTCTGTATTGATGATTTTCTGATGGATGTGGATAGGGGTATTGATGATCTATTTCGTTTACATGAAGGGAGGTCAAGAATACTACATCCTTATGAGAGAGCAGGCATTAAAAGGAGTCTAGTAAGACTGATAAAATGCAAGGCCCTGGAGATTATTAAGCACCAGAAAAAGGTTAAATGTGCAATGTTCGATAATGAGGTCAATAGATGCTTGAAATGGTTGATTGCGAATCTTTATATCGCAGGGGTGGACAAGGCATCAAATGTGCCCTCTTTTATCTGTCCCTGGCATATTCGGGACATGGCTAGAGAGAGGTTGCATGGTAAAGATTTTGAACAATGCAAGCTCTTGAAGGAAGAGCTGACTAAGCGTATTTGGGTTGAACTTAATGAAACTTTTGGATTGGACTGTCCTTACAAAGAAAGATTACCTTATTTATTGGGCACATTTAAAGCCCATAAATCAGAATATAGGTGGATTACTAATGCTAATCGAACTATATCGAGGAGATAGGAAAGAAAGATTGAATAGAATGAGAAAGTGGTGAAGAAGAAGAAGAAGAAAATGAATAGAAGATTGGAAGAACGGAAGATTAGAAGGAAGAAACCAATGATTGGAAGATCATTGGAAGAAGAAGGAGGAGGATTCGATTCATACTAATAAGAGGCGAAATGGATTGAAGAAAAACAAGGATGGAAAGAAGAGGAGGATAGAAATGGGATGGATTGAAAACAAACAAGAAAAAACAAGAAGCCCTAAATCTATCAAACAACAAGCCTAATTCAAAAATAGAGTTGATTGATCCATTGAAATACCTTTGGATGCTTGCTTGAAGCTTGGAAAGGACCGCATGAGGATGATCCCGCCAAAAATCGCCAAAAAAAACGCCTCCAACCGCTAGAACCAAAAACTAGGGCGCGGAAAAGCCGGCTCGCTTCGATAAAAAGTTCTGACGCCGTTGAACGACGTCCGCGAGGTCGTTAACGGCGTGCGCAATAGTCGTTAAACGACGCCTATAACGACGCCTTTGTGTTAAACGACGTGTTCTTATTTTTATTAAGTTATAATTATAAGTTATTATTATAATTATAATTATTATACAAAGAAGGATTGTTACCCGCTGGAGGGTCGCCATTTATGCAAGTAATCTAACTCGTGAAGCCGCTCTTGAAGCGGGATGTTGAAAGTCCGGGGTTTGCCTCCACCTCGGACATTTTTGTGATAGAAAATGTAGAAATCAAACTCAAATTTTTATCTTTCAAATTTTATCCGTCATAGTCGTTAAACGACGCCTATAACGACGTCTTTGTGTTAAACGACGTGCCCTTTAAACATCTCCTCGCAAAAATCAATTTATTAAACATTTCAAAATCGATTTCTTAAACCAACATTCGCACACCTTTCAGATTACGCCAACCCTACATTAAGAACACTTGCAAACCGGGATTCACGACACCATCCCCAAGTCCACAATACAATAAAATTTATTAAAATTGAACCGAAAGCCGGAGAGAACTATACATAGCCATAAGGGGTAGGAAACTCGAATACAACAAGTCGTGGAGGCAACTGTTTTATTCCGATACTTACCGAGCCTCGCAAACCCTTTCAACAATTCCCCGCCACAAGCAAAAAGTTAATTATCCTTTCAATATCGATTGAAAACGTTATTTATGTTACATTTACGCAATCATGCCCCTGTAAGGTTCTTCGACAACGCATTCATAGTTTCACATTTTCGTGATTGTGTTTTGACCCGTGCGACAAACGGGATATCAAGTAATAATTCAGAGCCCACCGCCTAGCAAGTTAAAATAGGAATGTAATGAATTGAAATTTGAAATGTCAAGTGCACAATACGTTCAATCCTTACAATTGCAATTGATGGTGAATTTGACGAGAATGGGGCTCCATGTGACACATCCATTCCAAAGATTATAGTTGGCTCCTCGAGACCTTTGGAAGACCACGATTTAAATTCCATCGATAACATCAGATTATATCCTCCACACTACGCCAAAAGTAAGTCTTCGTTCAATGAACAGGGAGCCATTATGGGGTACCAAGTGAGTTACCTTGGCATTAATTTTCAAAGCCACATTCGGCCAAGTAATCGATCATTTTATATTACGGGAGGAACTATACACCGATTAACAACTCCAACGTCCGACGTAAAACAGGTTTGTTAAACGGCCTCAAGAAAACATCTCTCTCGCATAAGTATGCATTGCATCTTCCTTCAGTAAACTACATATAAAAGGAATCAAACCATTACACAAAGATAGAGATCGGTCTTTTCGAGGTAGAATGCATAGAATACACTCCGGGTGGCTCTTTTAATCGAGATTTTAAAGCATTGAACATCATTGAAACTCTGTGAATATCGATGGGGAGGAAATCAACATGATGCTATTGGTAACAATGATACAGATAACAAGGAATCAGGTGAGAATGATAGTTGGGGAATTGCATCAAATGGAAATGACAGATGGGGAGGAGGCAACTCAGATGCCAATGATTCTTGGGGTATTGCTTCCAATGAAACTCACACATCTGGAGCAGATAATAATGGAGCACTAGTTGGCAATGATTACTTATGTATTTTATCTATCCTTCTTTATCTATCCACTTAGATTTTCTCCATCCTTGTTTATCTATCCACTTTAATAAACCAGACTTGTGCACCATTGAGCTTCACTTGCATACTTTCATACTAAATCAAGCTTGCCAATCACTTCTACCATGATCAGAAAGGCAAAACATATGGCTCACCAAAGTTGTTTCTTCTCGCAGATAATCTACACAAGGCATGCCCAGCTACAGTCCATGCAAAGCTGCAAGAAGAGCTTCTTTGATTTGCCATATTCTCTCGTGCATGATCACATACAACTTCATATATGGTTGCAGCCTCTTCATAGATTACTGCTAAGGGTTTTGGACACGCCTGTGGTTCAACGACGCCTCACCTTGAATTTCGAGTTCCCCTGTGGCCTTGGGGAGAGGAAATTTGGGGCAAGCAGCCTCCCGGAGGGATTTTAGGGTCCGGGTCAAGGCCAACACCCCAACTCCACTTCAAGACACTTTGCAAGGTCCCTACCACCGACAAGGAGAGGGCCTCAAACGAAACCCCCCGGGTTGCCGTGCTCTAGAAGGGTTTACGCTTTGGGGCCGAAGTCCCGGGTCTGTTGCACTTGGGACCCGGGCCGAAGCAAACCGTACCGGTGAAGAATACTTTGAGCAAGGGGAACCGACGGCGAGCGGAGTTTGGGCCTTTCCTCCTCCCGATGTGGCAAGTAGAAGTCAAGTCGCAACCGAAGCCGGGGGGGGGCTTTTGCAAAGGGCAAGACATTCAGAATTCGCAATTAATGCATTGCACGAAAATAAATTCCAGTTTTTGCCACGGATCCCTAATTCATCTCCAAAGACACGCCCAATTTTCGGAATTTTCTGAGAAGGTCTAGGTCAAAGGGTTAAGATAGAACGGCCGGGGCAGCCCGCTGTGGCAACCGAAGCCGGCACCCTTCCCCAAGTCAAACGAGGCCAGACCTTGCAGGTGGATCCCTCACAAGAGGGGAGAGTCCTGACCCCGTGAGGCTGATCCAAAAGTTCCCTAGAAGGGAGGCAGCCCCTTCCCGGCACTTGGGCCCCCGGGCAAAGACGCTTAATGACCACCTCCTCCCGGAGCCCTGCCTCTATCCCACCGCTGGATCCTCCGCTCGTGGGCCCTCTTCTGAAGGTCCAAAAGATTCCAGATCGTCCGGGAGAACTTGTCAAACCGCGGGCGCCCCGGATGCCGGGCTTTTGTAGAAACCGCGACCGTTTTTGTCGCTCGCACCGGGATGCTCCGAATGGCAAATAGACCCCCGCCAAATCGTCCCGGAATGGCTAAATTACCCTAGGGAGCAAGTTACACCTGGCCGGTTTTTAAAGAAGGAAACACTCACGCCCACGACAAGATCCCGCATGCACATCCTAGGCCAATTGACTACGAAAGTGTGATGGAAGTGAGCTACTTTGGCGCTTCTTGGAGTTCGGGTGGTCTTCGCCACGAACTTGGTCCCTGTGGCAATGTCGACGCTCGAGTCCATTGGCAGAGTCGACGCGATTCCGAGAGCGGAGGTCGCCCGGCCCGCCCCGTGGCCTTGGGGAGAGGAAATTTGGGGCAAGCAGCTCCCGGAGGGATTTTAGGGTCCAGGCTTCCTCAAGGCCAACACCCCAACCCCACTTCAAGACACCTGGCCGCCAAGGTCCCTACCGACCGGGACAAGGAGAGGGCCTCAAACGTAAAACCCCGTGGGTTGCCGTGCTCTAGAAGGGTTTACGCTTTGGGGGCCGAGTCCCGGTCCGCTGCACTTGGGACCCGGGCCGAGAAGCAAAGAGTCGGTGAAGAATACTGGGAGCAAGGGGAACCGACGGAGGGGAGTTTGGGCCTTTCCTCCTCCCGATGTGGCAAGTAGAAGTCGGGGCGCTTTTGCAAAGGGCAAGACATTCGTGAATTCGCAATTAATGCATTGCACCTAAAATAAATTCCGGTTTTTTTGCCCGGGATCCCTAATTCATCTCCAAAGACACGCCCAATTTTTCGAATTTTCGAGAAGGTCTAGGTCAAAGGGTTAGCATTAGAACGGCGGCCGGGCAGCCCGCTGTGTGGCAACCGAGCTGGCACCCCTTCCCCAAGTCAAACGAGGCTGTGACTTGGGTGGATCCTCACAAGAGGGGAGAGTCCTGACCCCGTGAGGCTGGGATCCAAAAGTTCCCGAGGCAGCCTCTTCCTCGGGCAACTTCCCCCGGCCGCGACGCCACGACCACCCTCCGGAGCCCGGCTCCCCTATCCGACCGCTGGATCCTCCGCTCAGGGCCCCTCTTCGAAGGTCCAAAAGATTCCGTGATCGGGTCCGAGAACTTGTCAAACCGCTGGTGCCCCGGATGTCTACTTTGTAGAAACCGCGACTGCTTTGTCGTTTCGGGGATGCTCCCATCGGTAAATAGACCCCGCCAAATCGTCCGGAATGGCTTAAATTACCCTAGGGAGCAAGTTACACCTGGCCGGTTTTTGGGTAAAAGAAGGAAACACTCACGCCTCCACGACAAGATCCCGCATGCACATCCTAGGCCAACCGACCACGAAAGTGTGATGGAAGTGAGCTACTTTGGCGCTTCTTTTGAGTTCGGTGGTCTTCGCCACTGAACTTGGTCCCGTGGCAATGTCGACGCTCGAGTCCATTGGCAGAGTCGATCGCGGATTCTGAGAGGGGAGGTCGCCCGGCCCGGGTCCCCGTGGCCTGGGGAGAGGAAATTTGGGCAAGCACCTCCTGAGGGATTTTAGGTCCAAGGCTCAAGGCCAACACCCCAACCCCATCTTCAAGACACGGCGCAAGGTCCCTACCGACCGGGACAAGGAGAGGGCTCCAAACGTAAAACCCCGTGGGCTGCCGTGCTCTAGAAGGGTTTACGCTTTTGGGGCCGAAGTCCGGCCCTGCTGTAATTTGGGACCCGGGCCGAGAAGTAGCAGCCGAGAATACTGGAGCAAGGGGAACTGACGGAGCGGAGTTTGGGCCTTCCTCCTCCGATGTGGCAAGTAGAAGTCTGGGGGCTTTTGCTGGCAAGACATTCGTGAATTCGCAATTAATGCATTGCACTAAAATAAATTCGTTTTTGCCGCGGATCCCTAATTCATCTCCAAAGACACCTGCCCAATTTTCGGAATTTTCGAGAAGGTCTAGGTCAAAGGGTTAAGATTAGAACTGCGGGGCAGCCCGCTGTAGTGTAAAACCGAAGCTGGCACCCTTCCCCAAGTCAAACGAGGCCAGACCTTTTGGTGTGGGATCCTCACAAGAGGGGAGAGTCCGACCCCGTGAGGCGGATCCAAAAGTTCCCCAGGCAGCTCTCTTCCCCGGCAGCCTCCCCCTTGGGTCGCAGACGCTAATGACCACCCTCCTCCGGAGCCCCTCCCCTCTATCCGACCGCTGGATCCTCCGCTCAGGGCCCCTCTTCGAAGGTCCAAAAGATTCCGTGACGGTCCGGGAGAACTTGTCAAAACCTGGGCGCCCCGGATGTTCTACTTTGTAGAAACCGGGTGACTGCTTTTGTCGTCGGGCACCGGGATGCTCCTGAATGGCAAATAGACCCCGCCAAATCGTCCGGAATGGGTAAATTACCCTAGGGAGCAAGTTACACCTGGCCGGTTTTGCAAAAAAGAAGGAAACACTCACGCCTCCACGACAAGATCCCGCATGCACATCCTAGGCCAATCGACTACGCAGTGTGATGGAAGTGAGCTACTTTGGCGCTTTTGGAGTTCGGGTGGTCTTCCGCCACCGGAACTTGGTCCCTGTGGCAATGTCGACGCTCGAGTCCATTGGCAGAGTCGATCGCGATTCCTGAGAGAGGGAGGTCGCCCGTCCGGCCCCTCGTGGCCTGGGGAGAGGAAATTTGGGGCAAGCAGCCTCCGGAGGGATTTTAGGGTCCAAGGCTCAAGGCCAACACCCCAACCCCACTTCAAGACACACAAAGCAAGGTCCCTACCGAACTCGGACAAGGAGAGGGCTCCCAAACGAAAACCCCGTGGGCTGCCGTGCTCTAGAAGGGTTTACGCTTTGGGGCCGAAGTCCCGGTCTGTTGCACTTGGGACCTGGCCGAGAAGCAGCAGCCGAGAATACTGGAGCAAGGGAACCGACGGAGCAGAGTTTGGGCCTTCCTCCTCCCGATGTGGCAAGTAGAAGTCGGGGGCTTTTTTGCGCTGGCAAGACATTCAGAATTCGCAATTAATGCATTGCACCTAAAATAAATTCGTTTTTGCGGGATCCCTAATTCATCTCCAAAGACACGCCCAATTTTCGGAATTTTCTGGAGAAGGTCTAGGATCAAAGGGTTAAGATTAGAAGGCCGGGCAGCCCGCTGCAGGCAACCGAAGCCGGCACCCTTCCCCAAGTCAAACGAGGCCGTGACCTTGCAGGATCCTCACAAGAGGGGGGAGAGTCCTGACCCCAGAGGCTGGATCCAAAAGTTCCCCGAGGCAGCCTCTTCCCCGGCCGCGCCCCCGGGGTCGACGCTAATGACCACTCCCTCCCGGAGCCCCCCCTATCCGACCGCTGATCCTCCGCTCAGGGCCCTCTTCGAAGGTCCAAAAGATTCCAGATCGGTCCTGGGAGAACTTGTCAAACGGGCTGGGCGCCCCGATACCCGGGCCTTTGTAGAAACCGCAAGACTGCTTTTGTCGTCGCACCGGGATGCTCCTAATGGCAAATAGACCCCGCCAAATCGTCCGAATGGCTAAATTACCCCTAGGGAGCAAGTTACACTGGCCGGTTTTATAAAAGAAGGAAACACTCACGCCTCCACGATAAAAGATCCCCGCATGCACATCCTAGGCCAATTGACTACGAGTGTGATGGAAGTGAGCTACTTTGGCGCTTCTTGGAGTTCGGGTGGTCTTCTGGCCACCTTAACTTGGTCCCCAAGGCAATGTCGACGCTCGAGTCCATTGGGCAGAGTCGATCGCGATTCCCGAGAGCGGAGGTCGCCTGGCCCGGCCCCCGTGGCCTTGGGGAGAGGAAATTTGGGGCAAGCAGCCCCCGAGGGATTTTAGGGTCCGCGCCTCAAGGCCAACACCCCAACCCCACTTCAAGACACGCAAGGTCCCTACCGACCGACAAGGAGAGAGGGTCTCCAAACGTAAACCCCGTGGGCTGCCGTGCTCTAGAAGGGTTTACGCTTTGGGGCCGAGTCCCGGGTCTGCTGCACTTGGGACCCGGGCCGAGAAGCGCACCGAGAATACGGAGCAAGGGGAACCGACGGAGCGGAGTTTGGGCCTTTCCTCCTCCCGATGTGGCAAGTAGAAGTCGGGGGCTTTTGCAAAGCTGGCAAGACATTCGTGAATTCGCAATTAATGCATTGCACTAAAATAAATTCCGGTTTTTGCCGCCGGGATCCCTAATTCATCTCCAAAGACACGCCCAATTTTCGAATTTTCGGAGAAGGTCTAGGTCAAAGGGTTAAGATTAGAATCCGGCCGGGCAGCCCGCTGGGTGGCAACCGAAGCCGCACCCTTCCCAAGTCAAACGAGGCCAGACCTGCGGTGGATCCCTCACAAGAGGGGGAGAGTCCCTGACCCCGTGAGGCTGGGATCCAAAAGTTCCCCGAGGCAGCTCTTCCCCGGCGGCAAGGCCCTGGGTCGCACGCTAATGACCACCCTCCCGGAGCCCTGCCTCCCCTATCCGGACCGCTGGATCCTCCGCTCAGGGGCCCCTCTTCGAAGGTCCAAAAGATTCCAGATCGGTCCGGGAGAACTTGTCAAACCGCGGGCGCCCCTGATGTCTGGGCGGGCTTTGTAGAAACCGGGATCGCTTTGTCGCTCGCACCGGGATGCTCCGAATGGCAAATAGACCCCGCCAAATCGTCCTGAATGGCTTAAATTACCCTAGGGAGCAAGTTACACCTGGCCGGTTTTGGCGAAAAGAAGGAAACACTCACGCCCTCCACGACAAGATCCCCGCATGCACATCCTAGGCCAATTGACTACGAAAGTGTGATGGAAGTGAGCTACTTTGGCGCTTCTTGGAGTTCGGGTGGTCTTCCGCCACTTTAACTTGGTCCCTGTGGCAATGTCGACGCTCGAGTCCATTGGCGAGTCGATCGCGATTCCCGAGAGGGGAGGTCGCCCGGTCCGGCCCCTGTGGCCTTGGGGAGAGGAAATTTGGGGCAAGCAGCCTCCTGAGGGATTTTAGGGTCCAAGGCCTCAAGGCCAACACCCCAACCCCACTTCAAGACACGCCGCAAGGTCCCTACTGACCGACAAGGAGAGGGCCTCCCAAAAACGAAAACCCCGTGGGCTGCCGTGCTCTAGAAGGGTTTACGCTTTTGGGGCCGAGTCCTGGTCTGTTGCACTTGGGACCCGGCCGAGAAGCAAGCAGCGGAGAATACGGAGCAAGGGGAACCGGACGGAGCGGAGTTTGGGCCTTTCCTCCTCCCGATGTGGCAAGTAGAAGTCTGGGGGGCTTTTGCAAAGGGCAAGACATTCAGAATTCGTTAATTAATGCATTGCACTAAAATAAATTCCGGTTTTTTGCCACGGGATCCCTAATTCATCTCCAAGACACGGCCCAATTTTCGGAATTTTCTGAGAAGGTCTAGGTCAAAGGGTTAAGATAGAACGGTCGGGCAGCCCGCTGTGGCAACCGAGCTGGCACCCTTCCCCAAGTCAAACGAGGCCAGACCTTGTGGATCCTCACAAGAGGGGAGAGTCCGACCCCGTGAGGCGGGATCCAAAAGTTCCCGAGGCGCTCTTCCCCGGCGCCAAGCCCCCCTGGCCGCGACGCTAATGACCACCCTCCCGGAGCCCTGCCCCCTATCCGACCGCTGGATCCTCCGCTCAGGGGCCCTCTTCGAAGGTCCAAAAGATTCCGTGATCGGCCCCGAGAACTTGTCAAACCGCTGGGCGCCCCGGATGTCGGCCTTGTAGAAACCGCAGACTGCTTTTGTCGTCGGGCACCGGGATGCTCCCGAATGGCAAATAGACCCCGCCAAATCGTCCCGAATGGCTAAATTACCCTAGGGGAGCAAGTTACACTGGCCGGGTTTTGCTTAAAGAAGGAAACACTCACGCCTCCACGACAAGATCCCGCATGCACATCCTAGGCCAATTGACTACGAGTGTGATGGAAGTGAGCTACTTTGGCGCTTTTGAGTTCGGGTGGTCTTCGCCACACGAACTTGGTCCCTGTGGCAATGTCGACGCTCGAGTCCATTGGCAGAGTCGACGCGATTCCGAGAGGGAGGTCGCCCCGCCCGGCCCCCTGTGGCCTGGGGAGAGGAAATTTGGGGCAAGCAGCCCTGAGGGATTTTAGGGGTCAAGGCCTCAAGGCCAACACCCCAACCCCACTTCAAGACACCTGGGCAAGAAGGTCCCGGCCGACCGACAAGGAGAGGGCTCCCAAACGTAAAACCCCGTGGGTTGCCGTGCTCTAGAAGGGTTTACGCTTTGGGGGCCGAAGTCCCGGTCTGTTGCACTTGGGACCTGGCCGAGAAGCAAAGCAGCCGCAGAATACGGAGCAAGGGGAACCGACGAGCGGAGTTTGGGCCTTTCCTCCTCCCGGATGTGGCAAGTAGAAGTCGGGGGCTTTTGCAGCTGGCAAGACATTCAGAATTCGCAATTAATGCATTGCAATCTAAAATAAATTTTTTGCCGGATCCCTAATTCATCTCCAAAGACACGCCCAATTTTCGAATTTTCTGGAGAAGGTCTAGGTCAAAGGGTTAAGATTAGAACGGTCGGGCAGCCCGCTGGTGGCAACCGAAGCCTGGCACCCTTCCCCAAGTCAAACGAGGCCAGACCTTGTGTGGATCCCTCACAAGAGGGGAGAGTCCTGGACCCCGTGAGGCGGATCCAAAAGTTCCCGAGGCAGCTCTTTCCCGGCAAAGCCCCCTGGGTCTGACGCTAATGACCACCCTCCCGGAGCCCGCCCCTATCCGACCGCTGGATCCTCCGCTCGTGGGCCCCTCTTCGAAGGTCCAAAAGATTCCAGATCGGGTCCGGAGAACTTGTCAACCGCTGGGGCCCCGATGTCTACTTGTAGAAACCGCGACTGCTTTTGTCGCTCGCACCGGGATGCCCGAATGGCAAATAGACCCTGCCAAATCGTCCCGAATGGCGAAATTACCCTAGGGAGCAAGTTACACCTGGCCGGTTTTGGCTAAAGAAGGAAACACTCACGCCCCACGACAAGATCCCGCATGCACATCCTAGGCCAATTGACTACGAGTGTGATGGAAGTGAGCTACTTTGGCGCTTCTTGGAGTTCGGGTGGTCTTCGCCACGGAACTTGGTCCCCAGGGCAATGTCGACGCTCCGAGTCCATTGGCAGAGTCGATCAGGATTCGTGAGAGCTGAGGTCGCCTCGGCCCGGCCCCTGTGGCCTTGGGAGAGGAAATTTGGGGCAAGCAGCCCCGGAGGGATTTTAGGGTCCAAGGCCCAAGGCCAACACCCCAACTCCACTTCAAGACACGGCCGAAGGTCCCGCCGACCGACAAGGGAGAGGGCCTCCAAACGTAAAACCCCGTGGGCTGCCGTGCTCTAGAAGGGTTTACGCTTTGGGGCCGAAGTCCCCGGTCTTCCTCGCCACTTTAACTTGATCCCCGTGGCAATGTCAAGATTCTCGAGTCCATTGGCAGAGCCAAATCGCGGGTTCCTGGGTGAGGGAGGTTGCCCGGCCCTTCCCCGTGGCCTTGGGGAGAGGAAATTTGGGGCAAGCAGCTTCCCGGAGGGATTTTAGTGTCCTCCAGCCTCAAGGCCAACACCCCAACTCCACTTCAAGACATGGCGAAAGTCCCTACCGGGACCGACAAGGAGAGGGCCTCCAAACGAAACCCCGTGGGTTGCCGTGCTCTAGAAGGGTTTACGCTTTTGGGGCCGAGTCCCCGGTCTTTCGCCACTAACTTGATCCCCGTGGCAATGTCCTGATTCTCGAGTCCATTGGCGTGAGCCAAATCGCGGTTCCAAGTGAGGGGAGGTTGCCCGCCCTTCCCGTGGCCTTGGGGAGAGGAAATTCGGGCAAAGCTTCCGGAGGGATTTTAGTGCCCCGCCTCAAGGCCAACACCCCAACTCCACTTCAAGACATGGGCGAAAGTCCCTACCGACCGGACAAGGAGAGGGCCTCCAAACGTAAAACCCCGTGGGTTGCCGTGCTCTAGAAGGGTTTACGCTTTGGGGCCGAAGTCCCCGGGTCTTTTGGCCACCTGAACTTGGTTTCCGTGAGCAATGTCAACGCTTCGAGTCCATTGGCAGAGCCAAATCATGGTTCCTGAGAGGGAGGTTGCCCGCTCTTCCCCTGTGGCCTTAGGGAGAGGAAATTTGGGGAAAGCAGCTCCTGAGGGATTTTAGGGTCCAAGGCTCAAGGCCAACACCCCAACTCCACTTCAAGACACGCCGCTAGGTCCCGGCCGACCGATTGAAGGAGGGGTTCCAAATGTAAACCCCGTGGAGTTGCCGTGCTCTAGAAGGGTTTACGCTTTTGGGGCCGTAGTCCTAGTCCTGCTGGTAGCTTGAACGCGTACGAAGCCGCTACGAGAACGCATAGCAAGGGGAACTGACGGAACGGAGTTTGGACCCGCCCTCCTCCCCGATGTGGCAATTAGAAGTCTGGGGGCTTTTGCAAAGGGCAACACACACTCCATTAAATTCATAATTAATGCATTGCACTAAAAATAAATTCTGATTTTTGCCACCGATCCCTAATTCATCTCCAAAGACACGGCCCAATTTCGGAATTTTTGGAGAAGGTCTAGGTCAAAGGGTTAGCATTAGAACTGTTTGGGCAGCCCGCTATGCAGGCAACCGAGCTGATTTGGAAGATTTGAAGATGCAGCTGACTTCAAGCCACAAAGAAACATAAATTTAGTGGCGCTTTCTATCACGTTGGTTGGAGAAAAATCCAAGCCGACCGGCCCATCACAAACTTCTAAGAATGTGCATTTGAAAGATTTAGAACATGGAAGTGTCCCATTTGTAAGAGCTACGGAGAGTCCAAACCACAAATAATCTCGTAAGCCGGTTCTACCAAATTCCAAGTCGAAATGTCAGTAAAACCTCAGTTCAAATGGCAAATCGAATCAAGAAGGCTTATATCCAAATGTAAGAATGCAAAATATCTTCAAGAATCCTTCGTGATCATGTTCATGCATATGTATCAATGCTAGATTGTACCCAAGAGAAAATATAACAATGTACAAAACATAGGTTTATTGAACAAAAGATCACTTGAACAATTCAAAGATACTCCTCCCCCGAGCTTGGCTTATAGTTTCTATCGGAAGTCCTCCACTTGTCCATCCCCTTTGAACCATAGCTCCATGTCATATGTGTCCGCATCGCCCATGCACATGTCGACGCTTAGTATCATGTTAATGCGCTTTTCCCCGTGGTGCTTCCAAACCCCCACCATCTTTTTCAAGAAGCACCTCATCATGCTAGGCAGCTCACGGTTCCTAGCAATTTGGTCAAGGCCTTCTCACCAATCACATACTTCTTTAACACTTTCATCCGATGGATCGTTGTTTCATAGTCCTCATCTTCGAAAGTGGAGGAGGGGTTCACTGAGGATTCCCTTCCTTCTCATGCCCTCGACGGCTCCTACACCAAGCTATAGATTAGAAAATAGATAAAATACAATAAAGTGTATAAACTACGAGTGTAGCCTTACTTGTGAAGACAGTTCCATATCTCTCGCTTCTTGAATCCTCATCTCCTCCCCGAACCGTTCAAGCGCCGAAGCATACCTTCCATGGCCATGTATCCCAAAAGCAATAAAGAAAAAACTCTCACAATAACCGCAATGAAAAACTAGGATCCGAGGATCGCTCGCAATACTCAAATCATAAAAAGAAATGGGAAAATGAAAGCCGCCGATGACTTTTAAAGAATGTAGACGCCGCTTTAAGACGATAGACGCCGCTTAACGACGCTAAAGGTCGCTTAACGACGCCTATAACGACGCTTAACGGCTATAACGACGCCGCATTTAAATTTGTTTTGTTTTCGTGATGCCGAGATGCCATATATATTGCCCTATTAGTCCTCCAATTTTCTCCGCCGCCCTCCGCCCCCTCGCTTCCTCCAGCCTCCAGCTTCCTCCTCCTCCTTCGCCGGAGCTCCTCACCTACATCCGCCATGGCCGCTTCTCCCCGATGCATGCCCGCTGATGCCGCACTGTGAGGCCGCGGCAGCGCCGCTGGAGCACCCGAACCGCTTCCACCGAAAGTGGCTAGAGACTAACCTAACCCAAGAAAGGCCGGAGTTCAAGCAAGCCATGACAAAGCCGCGGATAGGGGGCAAGAAAGACCCCGCCAGACATCGGGAGGCCGAACCTTTCCTCAATATGTGCTCGAAAGTGCCTCAAGAAATGCATGGTGAGCTTCGTTGTGCTTGGCCCGTATGCTAGAGGATAGGGGCCTTTGGGAAGGGAAACATTTGTCAAGCCCTACTTTCAAAAGTTGCACCAGACCAACTGTGGCATGCGGAAGTGCTCGTGACATGAATTCCTTTGGGGAAATGTGACACCACGGAGGGCTTGGATTCCATGCTTCCGGAGGCTTGTTCGACGGGGTGGAGGAAATCACCGCCGAAAGCACCTTCGAAAGCTCCGCGAGTGGATCACACCGATGCTGATATATACCACTAGATGTGCACCGCATCCACTTGTTTTTGTGTATTTGAATTGTGTATGGGTTTTTTATATGAATTTTGTATTTTGAAGGGAATACATATATGATTTTTGTATATGAATCTTGCATTTTGAAGGGAATCTTCACATTTTATGATTAATTAAACATAAAGCTGTACTCAATCAGATGTAGAACCGCCTGGACGGCTTTTGCAAGCCATAGGTTCTATACTAGGATGCCAATTAACTTGGCATAAATGTCTATGATAACTTCGGGTTGCAATACTAATGTTGCCTAAATTCAAGATGCCAAAGTATTTTCTTATTCATATGTGGGAAGAAAATATAATAATCATAATAAAGTAATGAAGGTTCAATCGATGGTAGTCTTCTATCATGACAATAGTCCGCCCCAACCCCCAACCTCCCTATTCGACCGCCATCTCTTCTTCACCTTCAAATATGGGAGCGAGCCTTACATGGAACTATTTAACCACCATCGATCTTGCAAAGGATCCGAAACTAAGGTGACCTACAAAACCTCTATTACATTAGTTCCTTTGTTAATGACATATATAAATTTTATTGCATCCAAGTAAAACATACTTGTTCACATTGCTCAACCCTCACGAGTGTGTCTTGACCACGATACCGACGAAGTTGAATCTAGTGAATACAGCCACTTCAGATCTTTATGATCGTGGCATGAGCACCAAGACACACAAGATCAAACCATTCGCATCAAACAACATTGTTTTGAATGCACTACCGACATCAACCTCCATGATAGTCTTTATAGTACCAATCCATTCCAACATTGCCTCGATTGGGTTTGGGTCTGCGACTACCGCCCGCAAACTGTACTAAACTTTGCTGATATACCACAATCATAAGTGCGTTTGCCATGATCCACACTTTGTCGCCGAAAGTGAGCACCGTAAGACCATATTGATGCATATGAATTATACTACAAAGTAAAGGAACAAATGTTCAAAATAACGAATCTAAACTCGTGTGAATTATATGCTATTAAGTTGCACTTACAAATAGTGACACGCTTTTTAGCATATGCAAATTCTTCGCTAGAAACATGTTCGCCACGCTGCCTTGCCATCTCTAGTTGTTCGAAAGCAGCCATTTATTGTTTATCTCACTTGGCAGACCCTAGATGATCCGAAGTGGTTGTTTGCATTCTTTGTCGATAGCGCCTTCTCTCCTCATCTCTTTATTTTTCTTCCTCGTATTTTTTATCCATTTCTCCATGGGAGTGGAGTTGTAGATGAGAAACTTATTGACTTTTTGCCCGTTCTTCTAGTGTGAACAATTTCTTCGTGGGTCTTCCTTCGAACTTCTCCAACTATAGTTGGAGTGTCTTCATCGGGTCCATAATCGTGGAGCATTGGGGTGTAGATCGCCAAGAACTCGTGACATAGAATAATGACTCGTGCTAACCAACCCTCGGCCATGCAACCCTCCTGCCTTGCCTTCCGACGCATTTTAAGTCCTTGAGGACCTTCGTAAAGCCGCTCTATAAAAACATCCATCTAGGATTTGTTGTGCCCGCAAGCTCTCTACTGGCCCACTAAATGCACTAGTAAGTGAGTTTGTATGTCCGTAAAACTTGTTGGGAATTCTTTTCTAGCATACAACATGCCTCAACTAACCTTAGTTCGCATGTCCGCAATTTCATTTGTTTGCATCTCCTTCCTTGTAATCCATCTAAATATGATTTAAGAAAGAAAAAAAAGTTAAGTGAGAGTTCAAAGATCGAAAGTGTTTTCTAAACTGCATTTAACCGAAAACTCGATAGGGAGACATATTGCATGTAGTGGACCGCCTACAGACGACCCCTCTCGTAACAATAGGCATAACAAACCGCAACATCTTATGCCAATCATGAGATTTCAACCCGCTTAACTCCCCTTCGTTAGAGAAACAATTACGCAAACGAATGCATATATCCTGCCGGAGTCTTTATTGCCTTGATCGCTTCTAACGGGTTTCATACATTTTCTAGGCACCCATCCAATCCACTTGTGGCCTTATTCCTTCTTCGACATTTAACCATGCTTTAGATTTTGATCCAAAGCTTCTTGTAGATCTTCTCGTCTTGATCCGTGTCCTTACGCCCCAAGTGACATGCTTCCAAATAGACGCCAAACGTTTTTAAAGATGTGCATGGGATCAAGAAGATGATGGATCTTCAATTTCCCAATAGGGTAGAAGGAAGAAGGATGCTTTCCACTTCATTCCCTTAACCTTATTTCCTTCAAATGCATCCCACATGTTACCCCAATCTCTCATTGTCAACCTTTTGGGAGGCTCTTCAAAGGTAATGTTTTTCTTGACCTACGATCAAGTCCATTTTCCATTGGCGTATATCTCTTGAAGTTTGCATAGACATTTTTGTGCAATGCCGTTGACCGCGAGAGTTCAACTGCTCAAACCCACACAAGTGACATGCCGCATATCCGCATTAATTTGGAGTCCAGAGAGTTCATACAAACCAGGCCAATCGCCGTTGTCCACATTAAGATTGCTCTCAAGGTAAATCTTCGTCAAAGACGAAGTTCTCTTGAGACATCGTGAAACTTCAATACCTTCACTCCACAATGTCAAAAGCTCATCAATAACTATTTTCAGATATGGATCTAGACTTTCCTACTTCTTCGGTCCTCGAACTAATAGTACTACCATTAAATGGCTAGTCTTCATGAGTAACCACGGGTGGTAAATTATAGTTGATCAACACTATCGCCAAGTTGACCACGCTTGGCCGATTGACGCCCATAAGGATTAACACCATCCGCTGCCAACCCTAACTGGAGATTTCGCGGGCTCTTCCAAATTCGCCATGTTTCATCAATATGCTTCCATTGCTTGCATCCACTAACCACGGAGTACATTGTCACTCGACGCATTAGCGCACACCAACCCATGAGCTTAAGCTAGAGATTCACATCAAAACAATAGCCTTATGCGAGGGATCAATGGAAAGTAATAACCACCTTCATCGGAGGACGGTCTTTCCCTTGGCATCCGTGATTGTACCTAGAGGCACCACATTTAGGGCATGTTTTGTTCTTATAGATGTCATCCTGATAATATACCATGCAATCATTTGGACAAGCGCGGAATCTTATGGTAGCCTAAACCAAGAGTCGCCAATATATTTTTATTTTCAAAGGCTTACTTTTGGGCATAGTGTTCCCTTTGTGGGAGTATTTTTCTTGCAATAACCTCGTATAAAATGTATCTTTTACGTGATACATTCAACTACAAATTCAATAAGTCAAGTGATTGCAATTGTACTTACTCTAACAAAGCCGTAATAATCGGCATTGCTCCATTTGAATTTGGCTTGAAGGTTTAATATCAATAAAGATGTCGCCAATCTAGATATGCTTGCACCTGGATATAATGCTTTATGCGCCTCCTCCAATAAAACGTGATCTTCATGACCATCGTTAGTGGGAGTATTTATATCGCCATCTAGGTCGCTGTCGAAGATTGGGCCAAATGCATCTAACATGTCGGCTATGGGTTCTTCAACTTCCATGAAGTCGCCCATAGGGGCATTGTCATCATCTTCATCATCGTGATATTATTCTGTTCATCTTCATCATTGTACTTTCATTATGCGCGCTGTGCCCATGTTTGTACCATACCGCTCAATGTATTCTAATTTCGCTATCCGTAATGACTTTTGATGTCGCCAATTCAAGACGCTTTGGATGTGGTCTTATATCCACTTGCCTACCCCGCACGCCGATTAAACGAAATATATCGTGATTGATACATACATTGAGAGCCCGTGGTTTGTTAAATTTTAAGCATTTAATAACGAATCTAAATATAAAATTTTATGTCATAATCAAAGCATATATTGAAGATATAATACACATTTATCTTCAATATGTGCAATCTCATTCCAAGAGAAGAAGAAGAAGAATTTGAAGAAGAAGAAGAAAAATGGTGCATTCCACAAAAATTATATGAGTAATTTGAGTACATCATCAAAGGACCTCCCAGATTGGTTCACAGATTCATATTCAATGAACAATTCATCACCAATACACAAAGTTTTTATAGCATAAACCATGATATATCTCCCGGCCAATTTTACGGCTAAAAAAATCTTCTTGGTCTTTGTTTGCCTCGACTAAATTCACAATTGGTAGCTTCAGGATTCTCGATAGAGCTATTAATAAAAGCAAAGAAGGTTTCCATGCAACCGAGGACCACCATCAATATATGTGAAGCTTCAGGCGAGTCACCGGGCTTGGATATTGTTCGTGCATTTGAATTTAGGCCATAGATGAGCATGCGCCATCGATGCTTACTCAATTTATGCCAAGTGTCCGAAGTTATATTCAGGACCTACATATGGCATTAAAGGAACAAATGCACTACCATCTTTGACTCTCACACTAGTCATAATATATAATCCCAGGCCAAGACCGGGACCCGACTATTTTTAATCATGTAACGCCTACCCCAATATGTAAATTGCTCCCCATAAATAATTGGCTTGCCTCTAGGCCATGCATTGAATTTCTTACGATCTTTATCAGAAAGGGGTCGGACCAAATGGACTAGTGAAGGTGGAAGATTATTTTCTTCGACATGATCTAGTACATTCCAATTTTGATGAACATTGTCATTCCCTCCAATCTTGGCAACGGCCATTGCACGACGAAGTTCTATCACGTGAATGGGATACTTTTTGAGGAAGTTGATGGCTTTCTTTTGTAGGGTTTTCTATGAACGATTCATAGTATCAACATCATCTACTTCCAATGACAACATAACCCCCAAAATCTATATACCGCTTCGAGCTCACTTCATTCTCAATTTCTTCCTAACAAAATACAAGCAAACTAAGTTAAGACATCGATTCAAGTACATGAGAGTAGTTGATTATCGCTCATAAGATTCGTATTATACCTCGTTGAATACCCCACATGTGCGCCCCAGAGCACTTTGGATTTGTTTCCGCATTCACCATATTTCAACATGGTCGAGGACGTCTTTCTCATCCGCTTTATTTGTCCTTTGCACATCGAACAATTGCAATATAACCGCCTCACAAGTACAACCGAAAAAAAAAGTAACATCAAGATATAAAGTTAACTAATCATTCAAACATGTTTATGGTACATACATCGGGGCATTCATTTCATGCACACCACCTGATACCTCTAGGAAGACTAGGTCCACCGGGTCTAATTGGACTATTTGTGGCAATTGTTGGGGTAACATTCTTTTTGCTAAGTCGCCATGTAACTTTCTCAAAGCTTTCTGTCTCACTTTTTACGCTCAAATTCCTTCCGACGTCATCCATGTTGTTTTTCTAGTAAACAATAAAAATATTAATAAAAAACCATGTAATAATATAATAATTATAAATATCCATGTTTTTTTCATGATTTTATCAAATGTTTATTCTTAAGATTCAGATTCATACAACGTTTATGATATTTAGAAAGCATTTGATTGAAGGGTGCCTGAACCCGATACATCTAGTCCTCTCCATTTGAAATGGAGTCACTCAAAGACCTTTATATTCACGCTAACCTTTCAAATCTTTTGTAATCTATGAAGATTGAAACTTCGCTCGAGGTGCATAAACCCCATACATTTAGTCTTCCATTCGGATGGAACCCCACCCAAGACCTTGATCATGCATCCCTCAAGTTTTTAACATACTTTCAAGATTCAATCTTCTAATCTATTAGCATTTGGAGGTGTTTAACTCTAACACAAAGATTAAAGCAGAGATCTTACCTTATGAAGACCCACGGGCGCAAAAAATCCAAACAAACGAAAGTGAAAATAACAAGTAATAACCCGAGCGCCGGGTTCCCGCCATATGTGACGCCGCTTATCGACGTTCGCGGTGACGCCGTTTAACGACGCCAAGCCGACGCCGCCCCGACACCTAGGCATGCCACACGCCTTGCGCCGCCCGATGCCCCCTCATATGCCACGCCGATGATCATGACGCCGCTTAACGACGCCAAATGATCATAACGCCGCTAAAACCACCAACCGTGATTGTTTAACATAACGTAAAACAACATACAATACAAATAACACAAATAAATAAAAATATCGATTGTTCCTATTCATAAAATAAGCTTATACAACGACAACACAAATAGATAAAAACTTATTGTTTCCATTCATAAAAAAAAGCTTATACATTACTTATGTCCATCCCGAGGACGCGGACAGCTTTGATGCAACCATTTGCATCATTATCCGCACCATTAATGTCGTTTTCTTTTGTTTGGCTCTGCGAGCCATTTACTACCGCGTTCGCATGGAACGCCGGATGTTAGTGCAATCGAAGCTCCTTTTCACTCATCTTTGCCACGATGGTGAAGGGAGGGTTCTCGAGAAGGTGGGGTTGGCCGGAGTTGTCTTCCCTTGGAGGAGGAGGATTATTGCTAGAAGGAACATATCGCCAAGGTGGTCTTCAAATAACCGGGACCATTATAGCAAGATAGGGAAGAACACTCAAAAATAAGAATAACAAGAATTATCGATGGATCCACTTATAACGTGGATGTAGGGTTAGGGTTAGGGTTAGGTTTTTATTTGGCAAAAAAAAAAAAATTTCTTCAGGTGACGCCGTTAAACGACGCTTAAGCCGACGGTTCTTGACATGCATGCAGCCGCCTTGGCACCAAAGCACCATGCCACGCAGCAGCACGTGACACGCCGCCGCTGTGCAACGCCGCTCAACGACGCGACGCCGGGCGCTGCCTTGACACGCAGTCGCCAAATTTGGCAATCGCCCATTTCCACGCATGACGGACGCCGCCTGCGGAAACGCCGCTGAACGACGCTTAGCCGACGTGGTTTGACACGGTAAGGCCGCCGCCTGGCGCGCCAGTATCCATGTTACGCAGTGTGGCCGCACATCGCCAGCCCCCGGCGACCGCCGTTGAACGACGCCGAATCGACGCTGTCGCCGCGGAACGACGCATGTCGCTGATCAACCACGCACGCATCCGCCGCTCATCGACGACGCCGACGCCGTTGGACGCCGACGCATCCCTTGTAAGGGGACAAAACTTGATGGTAGACACAAGCGACACGTTTCTGCTCGCCACACAAATCGTATGCATTTTGCTCAGCGACCAATATCAGCGCCCGAGCTACTAATTACAAGAACTAAGAATGTTGAAGGCATTCATCCCGATGTGTTTTTCCAAGAACTAAGAAATGAATAGAACTCCACAAAGAAGTTATGAAGTCAATCACAAGAAGCTTAGAAGATGCCGGGCGATGGCAATGCAGATGCCGAAGATGGCGCTCTCCCGCTTGCTTTGTCTTAATCCTAAGTTGGGAATCATCCTATTCTTTTCGCCATTGCCGCAACTTTTGGCACGGTTCCATGTTTTTGGTGCTACTTCCTAGCATCAAAATACTTCAAAAATAGTTATCACAAAATACTTCAATCAGAAGGTTGTTCGATATGTTGCTACAATCAATCTACATTTGCTCATGTTGAATCGAAAAACAAAAAAATGTAACATTTTGTTTGATAAATCATTGACAAATTTTAGAATGCTTATACCGCTATATTGTATGTTAGTTTTATTTGGGTAGAAAGTTAGAGCAAAATCGCGAACATGCCCGTGGATGGATCAAATGCATCAATACAAAAACCGCCATTCTATATAACAAAACCACGGCATTGACAGACAGAGTGAAGGATCAATTTCTCGGCTAATCGTGGAGGAGAAAATAACCCGCTTGATGAATGGTGCAGCGCATGATAGCCGATTGGGTATATCGAAAGCAATTTGGCAATTTGGCAATTTGGCAAAGCAAACCAAGAATTGACATGATATATACACATGCCCGATTCCTACATCCATTGACCCGATTCCCACATCTAGCTCAAAGATAGAGCCCAAATTGGCTTGATACCGCGATCCAACTCTAGTGGCCTCGATTTCAAACCAGATCTTCAAAATTATTTTGTTGGCGTAAACATTATGTATCGACTCGATATTGCATCCAGTTCCACCGGCCCCATTCCCACATCCAAATTTAAAAATTGGTCCAAAGGTGAGCTCCATAAATCAACAAGTGTGAAGGGTGTAGTTTTATCCCACCTAACCGGGTCCACCTGCGACCCATGGGTTTAATGGTTCACGCTTCTAAATTCATTTCGTTAGAAGTGTAACATATTATCCATAACCAAATGCAAAGCTAGGATATGGGCATATAGATGATGGTGCTACAAAGAGTATCTTGGCTGGATAAGGGTCAGTTCTGTTCTGGTAGAAGAAGATCTATTTAGAAACAGATCTGGCAAACACGGGGCTTAATAGGCTTTAGGAACAGGGTTGAACTGGGTCGCTTAAGGCTATGGCTTACCATTTTTGCTTTGCCCATATAGTTTTCGCCTAGGAGGGCAATATATATTTTATCCTCAACTTACGTCCGACCAAGACAATTGTTCTCCTACTTTGTGTTTCACTACTTATGTCATCATGCTAAGACTTCTGGTGGTTAAGCATGCCTACTTCCTTCACCGTCCCTTTGCCGCTACACAGTTTGTATTATGACTATATTGGTTTTGATTCACTTCAAGATCTACTACACTAATTATAATACTTATGTGTCTCAAAATTGTGAGCAAACATGGTACATATTAAAATAAACCCATATATGCAAGGAAAATGAAGCACTTGGAAAGATCAAATCTCAAATCCAAGTATTTCAAATAAATGTCACAGCTATCATAACTACTTTTGATGTTTTGTCCTTTAAATTATGTTTTGAATCATGTGTTGAAAAGGGCCACCAATAATTGACACATCATTTTTTGTCCATGTGCAAAAAATCATCTAGGCAATATTTATAACTAGTTTGAAGACTTGCCAACAATTTGTGACTTTTATAAAACTCCACAAAGTGTCAACCATAGTCTCATTTGCAAATGCACAATTAATGGCAACAACTTATGTCTTTACAATAGCTCCACACAATGACTCACATTTACAAATGCATAATTAATAGCGAATAACTTATGTCTTTACAAGAACAACAACTATATAATGTTTTGTAGACACGACCTTGTCAAAGTCTTCTGGTGTGCCTTTGTGCCACCACTCAATGGACACATATGTTTGACATAAATGGCCACAAGGACAAGATATATTTTATCCTCTACTTATTTACGATCAAGACAATTGTTCTTCCGCGTTGTGCTTCATTACATATGTCATCATGCTAAGACTTGATGGTTAAGCATGCCTACTTCCCTCACCCTCCCCCTTTCTCGCTACACACTTTGTAATCCAACTATATTGGGTTTTATTGACTCCAATATCTACTACACTATTTAAAATATGTATGTCTCAAAATTGTGAGCAAACATGGTACATGTTAAGGTAAACTCATATATGGAAGGAAAGTTAAAACCTAAAACACTTGGAACAATCAAATCTCAGATCCAAGTATTTCAACAAAGAAGTCACAACTATCCTAAGTAGTATTTCCTTTAAATTTAAGTTTTGAATTATGTATTAAAAAGGGCCACCAATAATTCACACAATTTTTTGACAATGGCGTAAAACCATGTGGGCAATATTTAGGACGACTTTATCACATGAAGACAACAACAATATCATTTGCAAATGCATACTTTTTACCAACAATTAGTTGCACAATTAATAGCAACAACTTATGTTTTTACGGCAACTCCACACACAATGAATCGCATTGCAAATGCATAATTAATAGCTTAATAACTTGTGAATTTACAATGACTACACAATGTCTAGTAAGCATGACCTTGTCAAAGTTTTTCTGGTGTGCCTTTGTGCCACTCAATGGACACACATGTCCGACAACTTAAATGGCCAAAAAGACAATATATATTTTATTATCCCACTTATCTACGATCAAGACAATTATTCTTCTACATTGTGCTTCACTACTTATGTCATGATCAAGCTAAGACTTCTCGATGGTTAAGCATGCCTACTTCCCTCACCCGCCCTTCCCACTACATACTTTGTACTCCAACTATATTGGGTTTCATTGACTCCCCATATTTATTACACTATTTATAATATGTATGGCTCAAAATTGTGAGCAAACCTAGTACATGTTAAGGTAAACTCGTATATGCAAGGAAGTTAAAACTGAAGCAGTTGGAATAATCAAATCTCAAAATTGGGCGGTTGGGAGCGCCAGATTATTTACTAGGGAGTGGTAAACCCGGACACATGTCCGGTTTACCACTGTCATGTCCGGGTTAACCACTTTTTTTATTTGGGATAACCACGCCGTGAACTGGAAGTGGGACCGTGGTTTTGGCATGCTAATCTTTGAATAGAGCTTGCAATCAGCTTACATCGAACGGTTCAATCCGATTCAAACACCATTGGAATCACCTTGGCATCCCTTTAAAACCTCATTCTATCAAAAGAGCAAGAGATTTGAGCATGGATCAAGCAAGATCAATGAAAAAACATGCGTAAAACCGTTGTTCTTGAGCTTGAAATCGTGAAGAAGTGGTAAACCCGGACATGTGTTTGGGTTTACCACTTCCCCGAGTAGGAATACCTAGCCTCCCCGGTTGAGATTTAACCTAGCAAATCGAACGCCCGTGATAGCCCGCGGTTTTCTTTTTTGGCTTTTTCGGCTCCAACGATTTAGGAAGAGGTCTGTCGGATTCTTTAGAGAAGGCCATAGGAACAAAGTTAGATCTTTCTTCATTGTTCTTGCAGTAAGATCAAATCTCACAAATAACATAGTATTGCTTGCCCTAAAAATCTTGGAGGCCGAAAGCACAAGCCCGTAATACTGCATGCGATCGCGGTTTTGAGTTGCTATTCAACGGGAGTCGCTATTCAAAGACGGAGCCCGACTATTACTACGGACTCGTGAATCCAAGCCTTCAATTTAATCTATGCAAAAAATAGCGGAGCTCTCGTGTTTCTATATTCTTCTTTCATTTTTCCCTTCCATGCGTGGTCCGCCATTGTGATGGGTCTATGTAAATAAAATTTTGGGTTTCGTTGATTGAAAGGCCGTTAGTGCATTTTGGATCCGGATCCGATAGCCGCAAGTAAGTATGGAACAAATGTATCGTGGGTCCAAACCTTGGTCGAATCTATGCAAAAAATAGGCGAGCTCTGTGGTTTGTATCTTTAATGAGTATTTTGGGTGTGTAAGATAAGATAAGATAGAAATTTTAGCGCCCGGCGAAAACCCAATCCAAGTTATGGGACCCAATACAAAAGATCCGGAGAATAAAATTAGAAATCGGGCGGGACTTAGGAGCTTGGTGTTGAGAAGCAAATCTTCTTTATAAAGAAGCACCAGAGCAATGAAAGTAAGTCTCTCTATCCGCTCTATCTTTTGTCGCATTGCACTAATCTAACATTGCTTTTTATGAAGGAGATGAAGAATAAAGTCAGAAACTTGCAAGACTTAAGGGCTTGGAGTTACACAAATTTTCTTCACAAAGGTAGCAAATCGCAATAAAGAACAACGCAAGCAAATTGGATTCACACAGCATATCACATTGAAGCGAGACATTAAAGGGTATATGTAAAAGCTTTTTTATTTGTTATTTTTTTCTTAGTATTAATCCTATGATGTACATTAAAAGCAAATACAACAAGCTCTATGTTATAGCATATATGCTTGCATCATCTATTTACTGCACTGGGCATGTTTTCTACCATCTGAGACTTTACATGCATCTTGCATTTGAAGTGCTCTTTAAGAGCCCTCCCCATGCCCATTCCTACAGTCAATGATTCATTTGCTTGATTCAAGAATTCTTTTGTCTTTAGGTTGCTAATTGGGTAGAGACATGGTGAGTTCTTACATTGCTTCCTTTATATTGTCCTTGCCACCGCAACATCCGCATTGATAAATCCAATTTCATTTTCCGGTAACATACCGCATTTCTCACTTTTCGTAATGTTTTTGATATGTTAAAAGCTCCAAAGCTAGCATCTAATGTGCATCGTGGTAAGCAAGGATTTTTATGCTCCCTATCTTGGTGGTATTATGCCATCCCATGTGCCTTTCGGTTCGATTTTGCTTTTAATTATACAAAGGTATGTTGTGACATGCATCTACCATACTTGGCTTTCTGATTGTAAGGCTTATGGGTATTCATCATTCGCCGTTGAGCACATCCTCACGGCATGCATTCATTTGGTGCTCAACTATCAAGCTATGCGCAGAATGTGGCAAAGATTATGCTAACAAGCTTGACAACAATATCTTTCATTGTTGTTACTCCCTTTCTCACCAGAACTTTAATTGGTTTGGTTGTGTCAGTAGATGTGATTGCTATGGGGAAGTCTATTCTTCAGGTACGTATGATCAAATTGTACCTTGCATTTATATCATGAATGCCATGCAAAAGTGCACGTAAAATATCTCACATCCCCGCTTTTACAAGTGGTTCTAATTCCAATTATCTTTGGCCTTTTGCTTAATACATATGCAATTTCCAATATGTTTTGATATCAATGTACGATGGATTGTAGATTGACGCTTGATTGAAATCATATTGTTTAAATGTTGTCTAAAGAAAAATGGAGGAGATAATTGAGGAGAATGGTTAAAAATTCTCGCCTTTGTTGTAAACATGTAGAAAACGACATCCAACCCCAAGAAAACCACATCAAACCCCTAAGGAATGTTGCAATGGCAAGGATAGTAGTATTTGTTTAAACATCGTGTCCTAAAAAGAGATGTATTGAACTTATTGCTTTTATGGACTCTAGAACATAGACGAGACAACCACTAAGGCCTCCATTACCCTATGGTAGTAACAAGAAAAACATGCTTTGGCTTTCAACTTATGACCAAAGATTCATATATTTTTCTTATTGGAAAAGAAAAGGCTCAATAAATAAGCAAAGACAAGGCAACCACTAAGGCCTCCATTACCCCATGGTAGTAACAAGAAAACATGCTTTGGCTTTCAACTTATAACCAAAGATTCATAGGTTTTCCTTATTGGAAAGGGAAAGGCTCATTAAATAAGCAAAACTATTCGTTACAAATAGTAGTTGGCATTACATTAGGTGTTTGGACCATGAATTCCTAGGCAAGAGTGTTTGCACTTCCTAAAATTACTACAGTTATTAACAACATGATGACTTTGATTAAATTGCAACAACAAAATAACATGATGAGCACAACTACAAAACAATATTACAATTGAACGCCATGCTCAATACCACCAAGAAGTAAATCTCCCCCGCCCGTCGCGATGTCCTCGGCGTCCCAATAGTTGCAGGTTCCAAATCATGCCCAGCAACGCTGGGCACCGTTACTAGTTTCCTTTAAATTTAAGTTTTGAATCATGTGTTAAAAAGGGCCATCAATAATTCACACACAGATAAAGCAATAATACAAAGCAACTCAAGGACTAAGAAGTGAATATACTTTTATTTTTGTGTGATGTCCGGTTGCTCTGCGGAAATTATTTCATATAAATTTTGTTTGCTTTTGTATGAAGAGTAGATTAGATGCCTCAAGATTAACCTCCCAATTATGGGCGAAAGCAGGTTGGCATGTGTGTGAAGAAGATTAGATTAGTGACTTTTGAATAAATAATCATACATCCCTTTTGCCCTTTTTTTTTTTTCAATCCTATTTTTCCGGGTCTCGCTTCACGCCAAGTTCCATATGTATGGATTTTTTAGTTTTCTTCCGATGCAAGCAAACGGACTTACCTGGATTAGATAAGGACAAAACTTGGATGGTAGACACAAGCGGACACGCTTTTCGGTTTCACGACACAATACTGTATGGCGATTTTGCTCGTGACCAATATCAAAGCGCCTGAGCTACTAATTATGGCAACTAAGAATGTTGAAGGCATTCATCCTGATGTGTTTTTTCTGCAACTAAGAAATGAATAGAACTCCACAGCAAGTTATGAAGTTTAATCACAAGAAGTAGAAGATGTCGGGCGATGGCAATGAGGATGCGAGGAAGATGGCGCCTCCGGCTTGCTTTGTCTTAATCCAGAAGTTGGGAATCATCCTATTCTTTTTGCTTATTGCCGTGCAGCTTTTTGGCACGGTTCCATGTTTTTTGGTGCTACTTCCTAGCATCAAAATACTTCAAAAATAGTTATCACAAAATACTTCAATCGTAAGGTTCTGATATGTTGCTACAATCAATCTACATTTGCTCATGTTGAATCGAAAAACAAAAAAACAGAACATTTTGTTTGATAAATCATTGACAAATTTTAGAATGCTTTATACCGCTATATTGTATGTTAGTTTTATTTGGGTAGAAAGTTAGAGCAAAATCGCAACATGCCTGTGATGGATCAAATGCATCAATACAGGCACTGCCATTCTATAACAAAACCATGGCGATTGGTGACAGAGTGAAGGATCCATTTCTGCTAATCGTGGAGGAGAAAATAACCCCGCTTGATGAATGGTGCAAAGCCATGAGTAGCCGATTGGGCATATCGAGCAATTTGGCAATTTGGCAATTTGGCAAAGCAAACCAAGAATTGACATGATATATACACATGCCCGATTCCTACATCCATTGACTGATTCCCACATCTAGCTCAAAGATAGAGTCTAAATTGGCTTGATAATGTGATCCAACTCTAGTGGCCTCGATTTCCAACAGATCTTCAAAATTATTTTGTTGGCGTAAACATTATGTATCGACCCGATATTGCATCCAGATTCCGGCGCCCGATTCCCACATCCAAACTCTAAAAATTGGTCCAAAGGTGAGCTCCATAAATCAACAAGTGTGAAGGGTGTAGTTTTATCCCACCCTAACCGGGTCCACCCAAGCGGACCCATGGGTTTAATGGTTCACCGCTTCTAAATTCATTTCGTTAGAAGTGGGTAACATAGTATCCATAACCAAATGCAAAGCTAGGATATGGGCATATAGATGATGGTGCTACAAAGAGTATCTTGGCTGGATAAGGGTCAGTTCTGTTCTGGTAGAAGAAGATCTATTTAGAAACAGATCTGGCAAACACGGGGCTTAATAGGCTTTAGGAACAGGGTTGAACTGGCTGCTTAAGGCTATGGCGACCATTTTTGCTTTGCCCATATAGTTTCTGCTCTAAGAGGGCAATATATATTTTATCCTCAACTTACGTCCGACCAAGACAATTGTTCTCCTACTTTGTGTTTCACTACTTATGTCATCATGCTAAGACTTCTGGTGGTTAAGCATGCCTACTTCCTTCACCGTCCCTTTGCCGCTACACAGTTTGTATTATAACTATATTGGTTTTGATTCACTTCAGTATCTACTACACTAATTATAATACTTATATCTCAAAATTGTGAGCAAACATGGTACATATTAAAATAAACCCATATATGCAAGGAAATTAAAAATGAAGCACTTGGAAAGATCAAATCTCAAATCCAAGTATTTCAAATAAATGTCACAGCTATCATAACTACTTTTGACGTTTTGTCCTTTAAATTATGTTTTGAATCATGTGTTGAAAAGGGCCACCAATAATTGACACATCATTTTTTGTCCATGTGCAAAAATCATCTAGGCAATCAAACCATATATAATGCATACACTTTGATTCTATTCTTCGAGATTCTTTGATGCTCCAGTGCATGCGCGCCAAGTGTCGAAATTTTTTTTCTAGGAACATTTTTGTATTTTCCTAGTTAATATTTATTGAGGAGGAGCCACAACCACGTGTCTCCCCACGTGCACTTTGCATTTATTGCGGCCATTAATACACTCTAATAACTTGATGAGACATGTGTGCATGCACTTTGCATTTATTGTGGCCATTAATACACTTTGCATTTATTGCGGCCATTAATACACTTTGCATTTAACGTGCACTTTGCATTTATTATGCCATTAATACACTCTAATAACTTGATGAGACATGTGTGCACTTTGCATTTATTTGCGCCATTAATACACTTTTGCATTTATTGCGCCATTAATACACTTTGCATTTATTGCGCGCTATTATTCCGACGTCCGCCATAGCCGTGACCGGTGCTTGCCCCTCAGATACAAAACTCGGCGCCATTGCAGTCCACAAGGCATTTCTGTGGACCAATGCGGCCATGCGAGCGATGATGAGACAACCCCGCAGATCCACTTCCATTCCATGCATACTTCAAACAAGGTGCGTGCTCTATATCTCTCATCCCATTCCCTTTCTGGCCCATACGATAGATGGCATGCTGTTTGATTACCATGAGGTTCCCCAGATCTATTCTTCAACAAATCAAACTAGAAACATTAAACAAACAAATTACATTAAACAAATGAGGCAGAGATAAAACGATGCTCACCGCTGAATGGCCAAGTGGTTAAGCTAATGGTTATGGGAAACCCCGTCGGGCTCAAAGCCCACGCCCATCATCGGGTTAAAATGCTAAATAAACAAAAAGGTCCATCGTGGTTGTTAGCCTAGTGGTCGGGCCATTGGTTTCGGGTATCACCCACCCGTGCTCAAAACCTACCGACTAACAATGGATGGCGAGAAAGAGATAATGGCAACCGCTATTGTTAGCCTAGTGGTCAGGCCATTGGTTCTGGGCAGCACCCATCCAGCTCAAACCCCACCGACTAGCATCGGGTGATAAAAAGGAGAGGATAAAAAGAGAGAAAGGGATACCAAAGATTGGGAATCTCATGGTCGCCTCGCAAAGAACTATCTATCATTATGGGCAAGAGGACACAAGGCAACAATGTGGGTTCAAATCCCGTTTGTTCGGCAATTCGTAAATGCTACCACATGTGGTCTCGCACCCTTGTGAATAGAAACCCATTATTAAGCATGCATTGCATTGACAGGTTGAACGTTAATAGTGGGCCAAACGTCAGCAGGTTGGAACTAGAATGCGTTGCACGCCTTGGTCGCCGCGATAAGTTTCTTGTATTTATAACTAGTTTGAAGACTTGCCAACAATTTGTGACTTTATAAAAACTCCACAGTGTCAACCATAGTCTCATTTGCAAATGCACAATTAATGGCAACAACTTATGTCTTTACAATAGCTCCACACAATGACTCACATTTACAAATGCATAATTAATAGCGAATAACTTATGTCTTTACAAGAACAACAACTATATAATGTTTTGTAGACACGACCTTGTCAAAGTCTTCTGGTGTGCCTTTGTGCCACCACGCAATGGACACATATGTTTGACATAAATGGCCACAAGGACAGAGATATATTTTATCCTCGCTTTATTTCTGATCAAGACAATTGTTCTTCCGCGTTGTGCTTCATTACATATGTCATCATGCTAAGACTTGATGGTTAAGCATGCCTACTTCCCTCACCCCCTTTCTCGCTACACACTTTGTAATTCAACTATATTGGGTTTTATTGACTCCAATATCTACTACACTATTTAAAATATGTATGTCTCAAAATTGTGAGCAAACATGGTACATGTTAAGGTAAACTCATATATGGAAGGAAGTTAAAACTGAAACACTTGGAACAATCAAATCTCAGATCCAAGTATTTCAACAAAGAAGTCACAACTATCCTAAGTAGTATTTCCTTTAAATTTAAGTTTTGAATTATGTATTAAAAAGGGCCACCAATAATTCACACAATTTTTTGACAATGGCGAAAACCATGTGGGCAATATTTAGGACGACTTTATCACATGAAGACAACAACAATATCATTTGCAAATGCATACTTTTTACCAACAATTAGTTGCACAATTAATAGCAACAACTTATGTTTTACGGCAACTCCACACAATGAATCGCATTGCAAATGCATAATTAATAGCTTAATAACTTGTGAATTTACAATGACTACACAATGTCTAGTAAGCATGACCTTGTCAAAGTTTTTGGTGTGCCTTTGTGCCACTCAATGGACACACATGTCCGACAACTTAAATGGCCAAAAAGACAATATATATTTTATCCCGCACTTATCTACGATCAAGACAATTATTCTTCTACATTGTGCTTCACTACTTATGTCATGATCAAGCTAAGACTTCTGATGGTTAAGCATGCCTACTTCCCTCACCCGCCCTTTCCCACTACATACTTTGTACTCCAACTATATTGGGTTTCATTGACTCCCATATTTATTACACTATTTATAATATGTATGGCTCAAAATTGTGAGCAAACCTAGTACATGTTAAGGTAAACTCGTATATGCAAGGAAGTTAAAACTGGCAGCTTGGAATAATCAAATCTCAAAATTGGGCGGTTGGGAGCGATTCTATTCTCCGAAGTGGTAAACCCGACACATGTCGGGTTTACCACTGTCATGTCCGGGTTAACCACTTTTTTTTGGCTGGGATAACCACGCGGTCAGGTGAACTGAGCGTGGGACTGTGTTTTGGCATGCTAATCTTTGAATAGAGCTTGCAATCAGCTTACTGAACGGTTCAATCCGATTCAAACACCATTGGAATCACCTTGGCATCCCTTTAAAACCTCATTCTATCAAAAGAGCAAGAGATTTGAGCATGGATCAAGCAAGATCAATGAAAAAACATGCAGAAACCGTTGTTCTTGAGCTTGAATCGAAGAAGAAGGGTAAACCCTGACATGTGTTCGGGTTTACCACTTCCTGAGTAGGAATACCGCCGCTCCGGGCGGTTGAGATTTAACCTAGCGTGCTTAACGCCCGGATAGCCTCATGGTTTTCTTTTGGCTTTTTCTCGCTCCAGCCGATTTAGGAAGAGGTTGTCGGATTCTTTAGGAGAAGGCCATAGGAACAGGTTAGATCTTTCTTCATTGTTTCGCAGTAAGATCAAATCTCACAAATAACATAGTATTGCTTGCCCTAAAATCTTGGAGGCCGAGCACAAGCCCGTATCTATCGCATGCGATCGTGTTTTGAGTTGCTATTCAACGTGGGAGCTGCTATTCAAAGACGGAGCCAACTATTACTACGTGACTTTCGGGAATCCAAGCCTTCAATTTTAATCTATGCAAAAAAAAATAGCGAGCTCTCGTGTTTCTATATTCTTCTTTCATTTTTCCCTTCCATGCGTGGTCCGCCATTGTGATGGGTCTATGTAAATAAGGTCGGGTTTCGTTGATTGAAAGGCCGTTAGTGCATTTTGGATCGGATCCGATAGCTGCAAGTAAGTATGGAACAAATGTATCGTGGGTCCAAACCTTGGTCGAATCTATGCAAAAAAATAGGCGAGCTCTGTGTTTGTATCTTTAATGAGTATTTTTGGGTGTGTAAGATAAGATAAGATAGAAATTTTTAGCCCCTTGAAAACCCAATCGGGTTATGGGACCCAATACAAAAGATCCGGAGAATAAAATTAGAAATCGGCAGGACTTAGGAGCTTGGTGTTGAGAAGCAAATCTTCTTTATAAAGAAGCACCGTGAGCAATGAAAGTAAGTCTTCTATCTCGCTCTATCTTTTGCTGCATTGCACTAATCTAACATTGCTTTTATGAAGGAGATGAAGAATAAAGTCAGAAACTTGCAAGACTTAAGGGCTTGGAGTTACACAAATTTTCTTCACAAAGGTAGCAACCTAAATAAAGAACAACGCAAGCAAATTGGATTCACACAGGGCATATCACATTGAAGCGTACATTAAAGGGTATATGTAAAAGCTTTTTATTTGTTATTTTTTTCTTAGTATTAATCCTATGATGTACATTAAAAGCAAATACAACAAGCTCTATGTTATAGCATATATGCTTGCATCATCTATTTTACGTAATTCGGGGCATTAGCATATGTTTTCTACCTTGCACTTCTTACATGCATCTTGCATTTGAAGTGCTCTTTAAGAGCCCTCCCCATGCCCATTCCTCAGTCAATGATTCATTTGCTGATTCAAGAATTCTTTTGTCTTTGCATAGGTTGCTAATTGGGTAGAGACATGGTGAGTTCTTACATTGCTTCCTTATATTGTCCTTGCCACCCAACATCCGCATTGATAAATCCAATTTCATTTTCCCCGTAACATCGCATTTCTCACTTTCTCGTAATGTTTTGATATGTTAAAAGCTCCAAAGCTAGCATCTAATGTGCATCGGGGTAAGCAAGGATTTTTATGCTCCCTATCTTGGTGGTATTATGCCATCCATGTGCAGCTTTCAGTTTTGATTTTGCTTTAATTATACAAAGGTATGTTGTGACATGCATCTACCATACTTGGCTTTCTCGATTGTAAGGCTTATGGGTATTCATCATTTTGTTGGGCACATCCTCACGGCATGCATTGCTGGTGCTCAACTATCAAGCTATGCAAAGATACGTGATCTAATGGGAATGTGGCACTCAAAGATTATGCTAACAAGCTTGACAACAATATCTTTCATTGTTGTTACTCCCTTTCTCAATTTAACTTTAATTGGTTTAGTTGTGTCAAGAGATGTGATTGCTATGGGGAAGTCTATTCTTCGTGCAATTATGATCAAATTGTACCTTGCATTTATATCATGAATGCCATGCAAAAGTGCACAGAAAATATCTCACATCCCTGTTTTACAAGTGGTTCTAATTCCAATTATCTTTGGCCTTTTGCTTAATACATATGCAATTTCAATATGTTTTGATATCAATGTACACGATGATTGTAGATTGACGTTACGATTGAAATCATATTGTCTAAATGTCGCCTAAAGAAAATGGAGGAGATAATTGAGGAGCATGGTTAAAAAATTCTCCGCCTTTGTTGTAAACATGTAGAAAACGACATCCAACCCCAGTAAAACCACATCAAACCCCGGAAGGAATGTTGCAATGGCAAGGATAGTAGTATTTGTTTAAACATCGTGTCCTAAAAAGAGATGTATTGAACTTATTGCTTTTATGGACTCTAGAACATAGACGAGACAACCACTAAGGCCTCCATTACCCTATGGTAGTAACAAGAAAACATGCTTTGGCTTTCAACTTATAACCAAAGATTCATAGGTTTTCCTTATTGGAAAGGGAAAGGCTCATTAAATAAGCAAAACTATTCGTTACAAATAGTAGTTGGCATTACATTAGGTGTTTGGACCATGAATTCCTAGGCAAGAGTGTTTGCACTTCCTAAAATTACTACAGTTAACAACATGATGACTTTGATTAAATTGCAACAACAAAATAACATGATGAGCACAACTACAAAACAATATTACAATTGAACGCCATGCTCAATACCACCAAGAAGTAAATCTCCGTTCGTTCACGATGTCCTCGGCGTCCCAATAGTTGCAGGTTCCAAATCATGCCCAGCAACGCTGGGCACCGTTACTAGTTTCCTTTAAATTTAAGTTTTGAATCATGTGTTAAAAAGGGCCATCAATAATTCACACAGGACATCAATAATACAAAGCAACTCAAGGACAAGGAAGTGAATATACTCAGATTTTTGTGTGATGTCCAGTTGCTCTGTGAAATTATTTCATATAAATTTTGTTGCTTTTTGTATGAAGAGTAGATTAGATGCCTCAAGATTAACCTCCCAATTATGGGCGAAAGCAGTTGGCATGTGTGTGAAGAAGATTAGATTAGTGACTTTTGAATAAATAATCATACATCCTTTTTTTTTTTTTTTTTTTTCAATCCTATTTTTTCCGGGTTCGCTTCACGCGAAGCTTCCACATGTATGGACTTTTAGTTTTCTTCCGATGCAAGCAAAACGGACTTACCGGATTAGATAAGGACAAAACTTGGATGGTAGACATGGCGGACACGTTTTTCATTTCACGACACGGTACTGCATGGCGATTTTGCTTTCAGCGACCAATATCGGCGCCCTGGAGCTACTAATTACGGCAACTAAGAATATTGAAGGCATTCATCCTGATGTGTTTTTTCTGCAACTAAGAAATGAATAGAACTCCACAGCAAGTTATGAAGTCAGAATCACAGGAAGCGAGAAGATGCTGGCGATGGCAATGCAGGATGCCAGAAGATGGCGCCCCGCTTGCTTTGTCTTAATCCGGAAGTTGGGAATCATCCTATTCTTTTCGCTTTATTGCCGCGGCGACTTTTGGCATGGTTCCATGTTTTTTGGTGCTACTTCCTAGCATCCAAAAATACTTCAAAAATAGTTATCACAAAATACTTCAATCGTAAGGTTCTGATATGTTGCTACAATCAATCTACATTTGCTCATGTTGAATCGAAAAACAAAAAAACAGAACATTTTGTTTGATAAATCATTGACAAATTTTAGAATGCTTGCGCTGCTATATTGTATGTTAGTTTTATTTGGGTAGAAAGTTAGAGCAAAATCGCAACATGCCTGTGATGGATCAAATGCATCAATACAGGCACTGCCATTCTATAACAAAACCACGGCGATTGGTGACAGAGTGAAGGATCCATTTCGGGCTAATCGTGGAGGAGAAAATAACCCAGTTGATGAATGGTGCAGCGGCGATAGCCAGATTGGGCATATCGAGCAATTTGGCAATTTGGCAATTTGGCAAAGCAAACCGAAGAATTGACATGATATATACACATGCCTGATTCCTACATCCATTGACCTGATTCCCACATCTAGCTCAGCATAGAGCCCAAATTGGCTTGATACCGCATCCAACTCTAGTGGCCTGATTTCCAGCGTATCTTCAAAATTATTTTGTTGGCAGAAACATTATGTATCGACCTGATATTGCATCCAGTTCCACTGGCCTGATTCCCACATCCAGCTCTAAAAATTGGTCCAGTGTGAGCTCCATAAATCAACAAGTGTGAAGGGTGTAGTTTTATCCCACCCAACTGGGTCCACCCAAGCGGACCCATGGGTTTAAAGGTTCACTGCTCTAAATTCATTTCGTTAGAAGCAGGTAACATAGTATCCATAACCAAATGCAAAGCTAGGATATGGGCATATAGATGATGGTGCTACAAAGAGTATCTTGGCTGGATAAGGGTCAGTTCTGTTCTGGTAGAAGAAGATCTATTTAGAAACAGATCTGGCAAACATGGGGCTTAATAGGCTTTAGGAACAGGGTTGAGCTGGCTGCTTAAGGCTATGGCGACCATTTTTGCTTTGCCCATATAGTTTCTGCTCTATTGTTTCCAGTCCGACTCTATTGTTCAAGACTGACTCCATAATTTCCGCGCTACTGTTTCAAGGCTGACTCTATTGTTCTTGAAGGAGATGAAGGGAAAGAAGACCTGGCTTAAACACGCTCCGGATTCTGGCTTTTCTTGGCTCATCCTGGTTAGGCCTATCCGGCCTAATACATGCCCTTCTTTAAGGTTGAACTTCCAATGTAAGGATCAAAGAAATCCAAACATCTGCTGCATGGCAGTCCCTAGTCGGTTGGGCTAAGAGAGATCCTTTCTCTAAGAAATGAGACAAGTTAAGACTTGAACACTGAAAAAAATAACGAGAGCTATGGTGTTCTCTATGAATTTTTACTTAACCCCAGTATATAAAGTCAAGCAATATATAAGATTAAGGACATGAGTGTAATGTAGATTAAGTCATGGCAAGGTGGGAAGAAATTTTATTATCAAGGCATCTACCAAAGGGAAAAAAATTATTTAAAGTTATAGGTCTAGGAATGTCGATAACTGGACATTATTATCGTCGCCTAAAGAATATCCAAGGTGATAGTGGATTAAAATCCAACTTGGAAGTTTCTATCTTACTCCGAGGAGTTGCCTTCCATCACTTAGTGTGAACGTTCATCGATATGGTTGCGGGAGACATTCCGCGTTGATGGTAAGAACCCTTAGGGTATTCCTACCCTACCATGGTTGCACAAGTCCGGTGGTGTTGTTGCCGCCACAGCGTTGGTTTAGGGAAGAGTGATAATAGACCAAAGTCTTTCTAGAAAAACAGAGATATTATTGGTTAAGTATAACAAGAGCCCATTATATTAATTAAAAAGAGGCTTACCCTGTTGGTAAAGGGTTTGGCTGGGTGGTGAGAGATCCCCATAGTACCCTTTTAATATTAAAAGTTGCTATGCAGAGAAACAGGGTAATATATATGTATAAGAAATGTATGTAACATGTACATGACGTTCAAGAGGGTTTGGTGTGGTGGTAAGCACCTAAAATTGGAGTTGAGAGGTCATGGGTTCAAATTTGGGTTGAGGCGCCAAAAAAAAATTTTATACGACAAAAATACGCGCTTCATGCGGTCGGGCGCCGGTCCCGTTACACGTTTCTATTTAAATTTTAAGACGCCAAACGCGAGCGGGCGGCCGGTTGGTTTTGGCCTACTTTTTTGCCATTTTGATGCGGGTTTTGATGCCTCTAGGGTAATTGGACCATGCCCTGACGTGGTTGGCTAGAATTGTCTCATCCAAGTTACCTAGAGAAAGTTATGCCCGTGGAAACAAGAGACCTCTTTTTCTCTAAAAACTTGACATACTTGATTCTAACTCACACCTTAATTCCTAACTAGCTTAATCCTCCCATAATTAGGTCAGCATACATACTAGCTATAGAATTAGAATAGTTTACCCTAGATTAAAGTCCCGTACTACCTATCGACTAACAAGTTAAGATATGGCCAGTGCTATGATCTGGTCCACTAAAATCATGGTTCTGATACCACTGTGACGCTCCCCGAATCCATACGATGCTCCCATCGTATAAATATGGAAAATTCCCTCCCATGGCATATCCATCACCACGGAAAGGCCCTCAATTAACTCCTGGACCACTTGTGATGGCCAAGTGTCCTGGGTGAAGGACACGGAGGTGTCATAGATCCCACGCCTTCTATGGGAATCCTATATAGCGGAAGCATACATACATGTTACCACCTAGCAACAATACTAATAAATAATATACCACCATGAAGGGTGGCCCATCATCATCAATATAACCAACAACAGAATACCAACATAACAAAGGAAATACACCATAACTAAGGGCTCTACCTGTGGCTCGAGACTCCATGGGGCGGCCGGTGGTCGGGGCCTCAAGATAACAACAGACAGAGGTATAACATGGCGTTGGCTAGCATAAGACAATGGCTAAGGTATTCTACTCCATCCGCCCCTCCTGTGCACACTTTGCAGATAGGCTGAATCATGCTATGACGTGCTTGTAGCCCTCTGGAGACGCAATCCCAAGGAATCACCCTACGGGACTACTCCGGTTATATCTCCCGTGTCCAATGAGGCAGTCGAGAGGCGTCTCCTTCCGAAAGCATGACGGATCTCGGGTGTGCTAGAGAACACGATGCCCCCCCTCATTGACCCCCAAGATCCGCATCCGACTTACTCCCCTAAATCTAAAGGTTGGCTCACCAGCCCGTTCGAGCCCAGGGCGTCCATATAGGCACATCCCTCCGGCCCAGAGTGTCAGGACCCATACCCGCCCACATACGGTGGACCAGGCTATAAGCCTAGCACACTATAAGAGTCATGTAGCCGCGCTAGGCAAGACCCCACCCCCGATTCACCATCATACTCGTTATCTGGTGCTGAACCACATCATAGCATCCACAGCCAGGTTGGCTCTTGTGCACAGGCCGCATTTACTGGGTTTTAAGGGTTCTATCTAGGAGCATCTCTACTTCTAGATGGCCTTTAGGTCTCTACCCCCTTTACCCATACAAACGGGAGGAAGAAAGAAAGCTATCCTTATACATCCATCCATCCATAGCTTCGAATAGAACATAAAATAGAGATTAACCATACATCTATTCATACAAGGATTAATCCTAGCTACCTTCTGAGCATACAAGGATTAGTCCTATGACTATCTAGGAATCCAAGCTATCTACGTACTAACTGGGATCATAGCTAGATCTACTATTTCTCTGGTTCTCCATCCTTCCGGCCGAAGCAGTGAACAAAGCCTCCTCCTCCACCAACCTCCCCCAATTCGAATTGGGGCAAAACCCACATTTGGGTCCCAAGTTAGCAACTCTTCCTTGCCCAATCGATTTGGGCTAGGTGGCAACTCTGGGTTGGCTAATATTAACTAATTTGATATTTTAGCCCTTTTTAATATTAGGTTGAGCCCTAAATTCGAATTAGGGTTTTGGGTTAGGTTTCCATCTTAATAATTAATAATTAACATAGCTAACCTTAGCTTATGAATAATTAATGTGCCATTAATTATTCATAGTGATGTGTCATGTATTTATACTTAAAAAGGCATATAAATACGTGGAACGTCACAATAGACCCTATCATGCCACTTCTTCTTGTTGGACCAAGCGAAATATATACAACAAAAGGATGTGATTAGTCTCCTCATACCACTACACGTTCATTTAACGAACGACCAGGGCATCAAATGGGCCAAAACACATAGTTCAATAGGGTCTCAAACCCTCTCCCTACATATTCTGGACACCTTGGCATATTTACACCAGAATGTATCAAAGCATCACAAGTAACTTGAACTTCCCAGCGGGCAAAGAGGGAAAGCTTTTTATGCATAAGCATCTTGTTTCTTTGTTTTCCTAATTGAAGGCAGTATGCTTTTCTTTTGTTGTTACGATACTACAATTGTGGCCATGCTTACATATCTTAATTTCAATACAATTGGACATTTTGCTCCAATGTTTCTTTAGTCGGCATGTATGTAAGACCTCTCGTGGATTACATACTAGTGGCAAAACGAGATCTGCATTTGGTTACTCATTTTCGTGGTAGAATAGACAATAGAGATGAAGAAGTGGATTCCGACAACTAACCTTTTCTCCTATAGGTTATTGGCAGCCTCCTCACCCTGGGTGCCTCAGCTGCGGCCGGATCATGACCATGCATGCCTAGATGGTCATGCCAAACCTAGAAGAAATACTGAAGCTCCCCATGATGCAATAACAGATTGCCCAGTTAACCAATGTGCTTATCATGGCTGCTGACAGATGCTTTGGGAGAAGATAGTCACACAAGCCTCTGAGAGCATCGTTCTTCCCCTGTAATCAGTGGTTTGATGACGAATCTAGGGAGCTATAATGTTGGCTATGATAGGTCACTGACATCGTTTTGCATTCAGCTGCAATCAGGTATTACTATACTTTCTTAAAGGGAAAGAAAGCTAGGTACATTACGGAGCACTAGCGACAAACGTTCCATCTGCTGGACCGTCACTTTAGGATATTCTGGCGAAGGGCATTGAACAAGCATGTGTGACCTGAGGGGAACATCACATGAAATAATGGGTATAATACTTCCAGCAATTGTATGATCCTCCTGAAGCTCCAGTAGCAATACCCTTGCAGATGGACCCAGCAGTGGTCATTACAGATGTGGATGCAGATGTCACCATAGGTTTACAACACTTCACCAATGGCCAAGCAGCAAATTTAAATGACATGTAGGCAGAGCTGCTCAAATGGGTCGGGCCTCTGATAGTACCCATCCTGATGGCATTATTCAATAAGGCATTATAAGAGGGATTTTCCCCATAGTGAACTACTAGCAAAGTGATTCAAATATACAAGTAGGCGATCCCCACATCTGCTCGGCCAATTATTGCACCATCAAGTCAGTTCATTCTTTGCAAAATTGTTGACCGGCATGTTTGAGTAGCATTTGACGACGTGGGCAGAGGTGAGGTGCGTGCTCTTACACAGGTGGGATTCCTGGTAGGTCATTCTACCATAATAGTATTTTCACTCTACAAACCTTAGTAGAAGATAGCAGGTATCATCGACAAGACCTATACTGCTGCTTTGTGGAATTCACCAAAGCTTTTGACATTGTGCCTCGGGACAATTTTGTGGAACAAGTTGGGGACCCCTATGGATGCGCAAAATCACGATATACAAGTTGTATAAGATATGCTTCGCCTAGATTGACATCATCGGGATAGCGGTCATCAGTGATTGGAGTACACTAGGCCTACCCACTCTCCACGCTAGTTGGAAGCTTGGCTTAGCTGAACATGGGGAGGAGAGAGCGTGAGCTCTATCCCTGCACCACATAATCTGGAAGCTCATCTACGCTAGCGATGTGGACATCTTAGCCTACACCCAGGTGGCATGCAGCGCCATTTGGATGCTTTGGATACCTTCTGCCAGTTCACTAGCATGTATGGACAAGACCAAGGTACTAGTGGTCTCAACTTCACCAGACCACGCGGCTCCTTCACCTTCGGGGGCCAAAATGTGGAGGTGGATCTTACTTGCAAGTATTTAGATGGAGTTTCCAATTACCACATACTAGAACGCTTCCATCCGGTTGCGCTAACAGCAGGCTGGAAAGCATTGTTTGCCATGGAATACATAGTCACAAAGTAGAGCTATATGCCTAGGGCCATCAATCGCACTTGTTTCGGGCTTTGGTAAAGCATGTTCTCTTATATGGAGTTGAGGTCTCGGGCAGGAGATAGCCCTTGCCACGGAATAATCTGGAGCGGTGTAGAAGGAATTCTTAGCTCGAGCACTTAGGTGGAGTCCATAGTCCCATATCGGACTCTGGCTGCAAAAGGCGGACTTCTTACCTCTTGAGGGCTGCATTGAACCACTATATCATTTACTTTTAAAAGTGATTGGTGCGGTGATGCTCGTCTCTCCAACCAGGCTTATATTATGGCATTGGATCCACAACACCTTAAAACCTGTTGGTAGGAAAAACAAACTCAGTGGTTCTTCCGATGGAATATCTAGACACACAGGTGCGTCCATGTCCAATCTAAAGATGATCACAATCACTTACGGCAACCTTGATGCATGCTTCCTTAGCAAACTCTGGGATATGGGTGCACTGGCATAGGTTAAGACAACACACTACCAGCAGTATATTAATCCTATGCTAACACAAGGCCCTATGCCCACACTACAAGCAGTATATTAATCCTATGATACCACTATAGTGTTGCCAACTAGAAGTCATAGAGGGTAAATGCCATGCCCTTCAGGCCTGTCCAACATTTGATCAAATCCAAGCACGGTATCTAAGAAACTTTTATATTCAAAATGGTGAAATAAAATATACCAAAAGTTGAGGTAAAAGCTTCTAATGTTTAGCTCGACTTTCTTTTGTCACTTGTACCTTTTAAGCTTGGCTAAACTTTTATTTACGGGTGGGTGGGTTTTTTTTTTTTTTTTTTATCATTTGCCGATTTGCACTAATTTAAGATCTGATGGTAGATATAAAGGATATAGAATACCCTGGCTAGAGTATGCCAAAATTTGACGTGAAAGCTTCTATATTTTGGCTAAACTTTCCAAATTTTGATACTTATACGAGGTGGGCGTGAAATAGACTAGGTTAATATTTTCTTTTTTGTTTTTTGTTCAAAATGAGCTACAATTTAGCCGATTTTGTGTCCAACAAGGCCAAAAATTTGCCATTTAGCTATGTTTAGCCACTATTGTTTCCCTGGGTATATTCAGTTGATTTCGCTTAACCAATCGTTGCATGTATTATTAGACACGCCCGAGGGGGCTAATTGGGATTATATCTTCAAGAGGTCTTGCACACACACACACACACACACACACAAAGATATATCTTAGCCAGTAAATGAATTGTACCACCGGTTTTTATTATATACTTTCATAGCATATCTATTACTACAAAGGTTTTTCCCCTTTAAAACCCTTTGGGGTGTGGTTTTTTTTTTTTTTTTTTGACAATAATACGTTTGTTGCTCTCTTTGTTTGGGTCCCATACGCCAATTTGTCTCAGTGGATGATAAAAACTCATTATTTGTCCAATACTATGGCCCATATGTATCTAACACCTTCTCCCTTTTGTATTTGGGCATAGGAATTTCAAATTTCCAACTCTAGAGTTATTTGTATACAATTGAGTAATTCATAGCTAGCACTTATAGCTTGTGAACAATGGATTAAATTGCTATGCTACATTATAGTTTAAGTTTAAGCTAATGCCCTCCTTTGAATTCGAGAATCTCACCAATAAGAATTTTAAGAATCGTATAGCAAGCCAAAGCTCATGTCATTGCGGCAGACTCTGCTATGCTAAAGTAGTACTAGTTGTGTAGGAGAACATCTTGCAACTTACAAGTTGTTTGACAAAGTCTTGAATGTTGCCCTAAAGTATCATTTGTTCAGGAGGAGAGTCAATCTTACCCAAAATTGACCATAACAAAGATTTTTTAGTCCAATCTATATCCTAACCATGACATGGACACCCTTTTCTGTTATATCCGTGGTAGCTATACATCTTAGTAATAGGAGCGATTATCCTTCTTGTGGAGCTTGCAACCAACTATATCACAATCTATTAGGAAAATGTTCTTCTTGCAACACTTTTTAAGCTATCATCATAATCTTAATCTTGTAAATTAAATGGGGTTTAAATGTTTTTTATTGCCATTTATCTAAATTGGTTTTGTGAAAAATGCCTATGCATGCCAACCCTTATAAATCTACCTTTTATGTTCCCAACACCTACCTATGAATCTATCTCCCAAAAAAAAAAAAAAAAAAAAAAGGGTGCAGTTAATGGGAGCAGGGCCCGAAGCGAACGTGGACCTAAAATTTGGAGCAGGAGCGGGAACAAAATCGAACGGAACGGCCAACATTCAATTTTTAAAATCTAAAATAGTTTTAGCGTTCCCTTTGTATAATAATCATTGTGGAACACTTAGAATTTAAAAATGATTTGTAGAGACCGCTTTGTAGATGGAAACATATTAAACCACTCTGTAGATGCTTAGTTTTTTATATAACATTATATTCAAGACTTAAAACCTAATATTACATCTATAATTATAACACAATAGGATAAAAGTCTAAAAATAAACAAGATAGGAAGTTAAGCTTTAGGCATTGAGGCCTTTGACAAACTAAAAAATGCACATTGCAATATTTCCCTTCCCTTAGAGATAACGCGTTTCAAAAATCAATAGTGCCATTTGACATTTACAATGCAAAAGACTACAAATTTCCAAAAAAAATAAATTCTACTGATTCACAAAGAAGTTTTCTCAACTCTTTAACGCCCTTTAATGCTCTTAAACTTACTCCTCCTTTAAAAAGCCTAAAGTCTCCCACAAGTCGTTTCTTCAAGAACACATGGCTTCCTCCAATGCAAGTTCCTCTCGACCGATTTTGGGAAAACAAATCGAAATTCCCATCATCAAAATGCAAAATGGATAGATTATAAATGAGATCGCATTGAGAGATATAGCAGAGGAGGAACGTGAGATTAAAACAACAAACAAGAGAGAGATAGTCGAAATTAAACATTTGTGTAGTCTGAATGTAGAAAGCAATTTATATGTATGTTTATGAAAAAACACCGAAAGCAAAGAGCCATTGCCATTGCACCATTCCTTCCTACCAAAAAAAAAAAAAAAAGCCAAGGAGGAGAAAAATGAACTATAAACCATTGATTTTTCTTACTTTTTATTGGGAACTTACCAAAGAATGCCATTCCCAAAGATGGGAACGTACGAATGGGCGTTCCGGTACAAAACCATCCGAATCGAACTTCGTTCCTTAACGTAGAACCCTAGGAACGGTTCGAAACGAATGCGCTCTAATGGCGTCATGTAACTATGGTGCTAACCTCTTGTATAAGAATACATTACATGTAGCTCGCCACGAAACTATCAAATGGGCATTATTAAACCCGTTAGGCACGTAACCTTTGGACACAATTTTTACATTTCGTGATATAATACATTATAAAAAGATCAAAAAGTTTTTCCAAACTCGAAATTATCTTTTCTTCAACACAATTTCCATGAAAAACTATCTCATTGGGATGTGTTTTTGTTATTGACACTCCAACCAAGATAACTAAAGGGTCATCTTTTTCAGTCACTTTCTAGGCAAATATTTAATTTAATTTAGTAGTCAAGCTCTCTTTTTGGGCCTTGAGAGACCATGAAGATTCCAAATACTGTAATTAAGCAATTTACAAATGCATAATAAAGAACGATTGTGCATCCACCGCCTTTTAAAATATGGTCCTAATACTAACGATGACAACCTAAATAAAGACTTAAATCCCGTTTGAATGTCAAACTTGTCTCTTATGTCTTTGTAGGTCGGGCGTACTTGTAAAAAACGTGATGTTCATCCTCCATGCTATCCGACTCACAAACTTTACATAAGCTTTCTTCAACTGGATTTTATACCAACATCCTATCTCCATTGCAAGCCCGTGGTGAGCTCGCCCCGTATCTAGCTATGACCTCGCTAAAAGTTTTTGGCATATTAGTATTTAAATAATCTTGACTTTATACTCACTAATTGAGTTCACAAGTGCTTTCAGAATGTGTTAACCGACCGCTTCAAAACCATCCACTTCAGCTCAATGACAAGCTCCTCAAGCAGCGCTCCTTTGCATCTTCCTTGCTTTCCTCGGCCAATTCGTATTAGTTTGGCTCCCCATTTACTGCGCCCTAATTCTTAAGATCATGTAAATCCATCCTTTTTGCCGCCCGAGCACACAAATGCTTGATATGAGATGCTTGGACGCTTTTGATTCTTTTCACCCGTTAATAAAATTGATTGCTTGAAAGAGTGCTTCAAAAGCTGAACATCCCCTGCTTTTGCAAGCATCATAGCATATCGATCCGAAAGCTTTAATACCTAATTCTTCTTGCAAGAACACTTTTGTACCTGGATTCAATCTGCCCCAAAGCTTGAATGAGATGCTTGGTCCCCAAATCGGCTCCATAAAGCAAAACCGATTGCACTAATGTCTTATATAAAATCCTTTTTGAGCCCCAACCGAAAAGTGATGCCTTTGAGCATTTTACAAGCATGCTATACAGAAAGTGCATTTCCTTCAATATTCTTCTCTTTGCACATTCTTTCTAATTATATTTTGCAAAAGAAATCCAGCCCCAATACTTATAGCTCTCCACAATTTCTAATTTTTGTCCGGTAATAAACAAATGCCTACTGTCCTTGGTTCCAAAGACCATGGACTCTAAGATGTCAAGCCAGAGCTTGCAATGCTTTCTTGCTTGTAAACCAAAGCCACATCACAAAGATCAATAACAATTGTATTAGATACATACCCAATCTCGCCCCCGCCAATGAGCGAGCACACATCCATTCTTCCAATTCTTCTATGAAGAGACCAAATAAAGTTGGGGACAATGTGCATCCCCGACAAAGACCGAAGTTCTTTGACTATTGTATCCAAATCACATGATAGCTTGATAAGCACTTCGAGAGTAGAATTGCGGAAATGGCATTGCTCATCTCTACCGAACTCTAATTGCGCCATTCTTTCACTTAGAGCTCTCTTCATGACAATATTAAACGCCTTGGTGAAATCTATGAATGCAACATATAATACCTTTTTTGAGAGCAACTTTTAGCATAAGTGTGATTCTCTAGCAAATGTCTTCGTTCTTGGAACCCATTTTGGTTGATAAGTAACATCCTTTTCTAGGAAACCCAGGTTCTTGAAAACCTATTTTGGTTGATAAGTAACATCCTTTTCTAGGAAACCCATTTGCTGCATATTGAGAGCCTTGTGTATTGTGTGTATTGTGTTTTTTGTTTTGCATGGGTATACTACGGTTATAACAAATGTAACTTTCTAGAATTTCGCATTCTATATTTTTTGTGCTTGTTAAAATATCAACCAGCTCCATGTTAATTTGTTTAACAGGTGGGCCTCGCGAGAGGCTCCAAAACCAGCGGAGTTCGAAGTAGGAACTCCCACATTAGGGTGTGTTCAAATCAAAGGGTGTCAGCACGACAAGCCGTCTCTAGACGATCATTGACCTGTCGCCTCATCCCTCGTTAAGGACGGGTTAAGTTTCTCTATCGTTTCATGGGTTTTTATACTAATTTAAACGCTTTCATTTTCTGCCAGGCATATGGGATATATTACACACCCTAGCGACAAGCCCGTTAGCATATCGTAAGCAATATTCTAACACTTTGTTTGTAATGTACAGATAGTTTAAAAGAGGTGTGTGATTTCTTGGTTTCTTGCTTATCAGAAGGGCTCTTTTTTTGGCAAAATGTAGTTTGTATTTAAAAGGGCATTCGTAGGTGTCAAACTGAAAGTTACTAATTCATTAGTTCCGCATTCAAGCGTTGATTGTTTAGAGGCATCTTACCGATACTATAAAATGCCAGTATGCATAGATGCAACATGCTAGGTAACGCCTTCAAAAAAACAATATGGTTAAGAAATATCGCATTTTAATCTTGCACTGGCATTGCAGTTGGCGCATGTAGAAAGGTAGATGGAGAATCTCTATAATACTATATGCACACAACATGGTTAACCATTTCTTGAAAAATGCATTGCAGCCCAATAAGATTTACATAGGAAGCACTGAGCTTTACAAATTTTCATGCTGAAAATTTGTTGCTACTCATAACAGTTCATGGTAAGATATCTCTGCTATGGCAAACATTATAACTACTGGTATCTGCCAAATATCCACAGGTGCTACACATTCTGCAGGAAAATTAACCAAAAAACTCTTTTGAAGAATAGCATCAAAGGCCTACTAATGAAACTAATTCTTCTACATGCAACAGTAAGATATTTCTTGACATTATGCATCGGCATTCACAATATTCACAGCTTTTTCTAACTTAACGAAAGCAGGATCATGCTGGTTATTGATGCATTCTTAAAGAATACAGAAAGAAATGCAAGACAACTTTGGCAGCAAGCTTCAGCAAAACTCTTATGAGAATCAGGTAAATGTATACTATAGGATGAAAGACTTTAGGAATAAGCAAGGATAATGTTTTATTTAGTTTGTCTAATAAGAGATCACAGGGTCTGCATTTTCCATTTATCAGATCTATGCTACTGAGCTTTGTTTTCGTTACAATGAGTTAAGAACGTCCCCACATTGCCCGGATGTATTTCTAGTTGCAGTAACCTGACTTTAGCCAAACTATTTATTCAGACATTTTCGTTCCTGTTCCACTCATGCAGTAGAGAGATCAAGCAACTAAAAAAGGAATAACCTGGTCAGCAAAAACCTGATGACAAAGGAGATTATTAATCAATACTGCAGACCTAAACTATACTCTCTGCTCTCTGGCTATATTCAAGCCACAATGTGTGTTGCTTCCTGTAGTTTAGACTGATATCTATCAATGAATTATCATGTGAAAGGATGATATTTTTCTACAAATAAGTTCCTTTTTGCAGATTCATTTCACTGGTTAGATGTACAATCTAGGTGGCAGGTATACATCTAAATATACAAAACTGTGGCAGCAAATGCTGTATAAGCAGGAAGATATGCTGTTCTTTAGTTCATGTAACAGTCTATGTTCTTACATTTGGTAGAGATTTTCTGTTAAGAAACACAGCTGGGACCATGCCCGCTTCCTTTCCTACAAGTTAATACTTCTCCTTTATAGCAACCCATCTGTATCGTAAAAGCTTATAAGTTCCTTGCGTACTAGTTTGCATTTGCTTATGATTAACACTAAGCATTTGTTAAATATACTTAGGCATGCACAATGTTCAAATATGTAATTCTTTATCTCTCAATCTAATGTTCGATCACGCCTCCACATTTACAAAGCAATGAGCAACCATAAAAGTTCCCTAGAATTTTTGAAAAGACACGTGAGGCGATTTCAGAGTATGGAGGTAGAAATGTGTTTGATTGCAGGAAAGGGTATTGAAGGAGTAAGTGTTGCTTAGAAAGATCTAAAGGCCTTAAGGACATTGATGTGAAAGATTATGGGATTAACTGGGTAAAATAGGTGCATCATGATGGATGCTATTGTGAAAAGGAAATAGCTATCTTCAACAATGAAAGCGAGTGCCAAGACGTTTAATATGCTATTGTGAGTGTGAAGTGTCAAGAAGGAGATGGGTCTTAACTTGACTAAGTTCAATCTTGCAGAACTCGTGGTGCAAAATCCAATTGGTTCGTCCTGGACGGATATTTGCAATTAGGTGACTAGAAGACATGCTTATACGCTTTGTTGAGAATGGGGCTGCAGAGGTCATCCATAGTGTATGTGAGGCATTGTTGGAGAGAAAAAAGTATGCTACTAGGGTGCTACGAGGTGATTAAACCATTGTTTTAAGTCATCTCCTTCTAGGGTATCTAGATATGGTTGGGCCAAGATGTTTAGAACCATTGCGCTTTAAGTGCCTAAACGTTCTTGGTAAATTTCTTCCTTAATAAGCTTTACGGTCAATTTTCGTTATCCGGCCCTTTCACGTGATACAAACATATAAAATTCCCCATGTTCCCCTTTCGTTGTGGTTTTATTTCTTAGGGACACCAATTCATTTAGTCCTTTAGGTATTCTTTAACCATTTGGCATGGCTTCCGTCCGCTATTGTATGCCATATAATATAATGTTTTATGTCCAAGGTTGCTTTCAAACCTTTGCATTTGTGGCTTTTCAAATGACTGGCATCCTCATCTGGGCCATAGTCATGGCCTAAGTTACGAAAGTGCGAGCTCTCAGATGAATCGTAGGTTACCCGGAGTCATCGTGGTGCTTGCCATGCATTTTGTGAGCCTTCCTAAAATACCTACGCTTGATATAAACCAGGGCTTGTATCGATGTTCGAGCCATATATGTTCTAACTTACACCTCCATGTAACCTGGGCGCTTCACCTCCGCCGGATCCGAAAGTATGGATCATGTGAGAGATCTAGTCTTGGTGTCTATGCAAGACACATTTGAACTTCTAGTAGGTAACTACTATTCGCTACCCATCTTGAAATTGTACTATTGTATCGTTCAACTCTATCATCTTAAGTATTCTATTGCCCATCGATATTCATTTTCAAGTGCTTAACTACAAACATCCTACCTTAGCATTGCTCTGGCCAGTACATCGATTGTTTACACATTCTGCACATTCCATACTCAAGCCCTTCATTGGTACCTATGGGGTACACTTTCGTCTTTCTCTCCTCGCGGTCCCTTTGATAGATTACCTCCCGAGATGTTTATCATATGTGCACATAGAAATGCGATATAGTAAACAATTATCCTCATTCACAATGCTAGAGTCTTGCTAACCTAAATAAAACCTTTCTAGTGTTCTTTGAAACAAAACCCATTGCTTATGTAATTTTTATGATGTGTGTGGCCGCCACCTACTTCCCTCTTTCTAAAATGAACAATGGCCAACTCTATGTTGGAATTGTATATGTCAGCTTCTATATTTTGATAGGTTCTAGGTATTCAACCATTTTCGAAGTGAGGGGGTTTTTTAATCCTAGTAGTAATGATTGTACTAGCCCATTGTATGGGTCCCATGACCTATGGTGTAGGTGACGTTAAAAAACTATTCTATTCTATTCTATTCCTTAGTGCCTTATAGTCCTCGGTCAGGTACATAAACTATGATTCTCTCAGATTATGCCATAATTCAAGGCTACTTCCCCACATGAAGAGCTTTTTCTAAAGGCTTCTTCAAACCTAAATATTCTTTGTGTCCCCAACATCATGCTTTGTCACAATTAACCTATTTTCTTAGGTTATCATGTCAACTTCAACTTTTGATCGGTTTTAGATGTCGCCGCTCTTTGGCTCCTTCATGGTGAGATGGATGCATTAAACCCTCTCAATCTCATAATAGAAAACCCCTATGTTTGAACCTCCATTAGTAATCGCTATATGGTTATTCCGATTTCTTACCCTCTTAAGAGTCTCAAAATCACCTCCCATAAGGTGCTGTACCTCAAAGCAAGGGATCCTCCAAATTTTTTACTTTACAGCAATATATGGACGTTGTAAAGGCGTATAATCGCAAAAGTCGTCGTCCTTTTTTCTTCTTCCATCATTGAATGCTTATATTTTATACATCTTATTATTCCCAAAACCCCAATAGATACTCTCGGTTTATAGCGTAGCTTAATTACCCCATTTACAACCTTTGGATAGAGCCAGATTTCCATTATCCTCTCGCTATGTCATACCCAACCCAAAGCCGTTCCTTCTTCCATGCAATCGCGGTAATCAATTTGTAATCTTATATACATAGCATCTTTCTTACACTAGCTTGGTGTATATATATATAGGCAATTGTTTAGATTTACAATTGGGTTTATGTGATATGGCCCATAGACATGATACGCATTTGACAAAGAAGAGAATACAAGGAAGAGCAAGCAATGGCTATCCTACATTGAGCTTGAAGATGCCAAAGTTCCATTCAAGTATTTTGTGACATATCTCGTTGTGTATAGCTACCGCTTTTGATTGTCAAATGGCATTACCATTAGGCTAGAAGATTTAAGTATAGCTCCATCTAAATGGGTTGAGGCTAAAAGTGTGAGTAAATATGAAAATAATTATGAAAGTTGTTCTCAATGGATTGCCACTATGACTTATGTTTCCAACTATAAATGCCGAGCAGGAGAAATACAAAAAATAGTTTTAGTAAGGTCTTTAGGTGGAAAATCGGGGCTACTAATCAAACATCGCTTAATGCGGCATGTTAATCTAATTATCTTCTAGATGTAAAGGTGCGTAAAAATCCAAGGCATTTGATATCCATCTTTAGTTGTAAGCGCAAAACATTTTTCCTTTTTTTGAGGACATTTTAAGGGAAGCAATATACTTAAATGTGTGTGATATTTATAATGCAAGAACTTTGTTGTGCCGTCTTTATGATGTGTTACGTGAAGGGTCAGCTATATCTCTTAAAAGAATGTTGCCAAAAAATATGGCATAATGAAAAATGCATGTTACTTCACTTCATTACTAACAATTCCTTGGACATCGCGGGAGTTTGATGAGATTGAAGATGCAGAGATACCGAATGAGCTTTTTAATGCTTATGAAGCATGGTATTGAATGAGGAAAAAGAAACAAAACAAGTTGACAACCTTGCTTGATTACCTTTGAGAATCACTAATTTATTGCATTGTAGCCTCAGGTGACTTAGTTACAAGGGGTTTTTGTGTTTCCACGTTGCCATAAGAGATCCGGTGAAATTTTGTCCGGTGATGTTCAATCTGTGAGTAATATGCATTGGTACTTAATGTATCTTTTCTTCAAGTGTCAAATGAGAACTTATCAATGCTAGAAGCTTGTTTTATCTTATATCACAATCTCACTACTTTTTCGGATCCTTCATTGTCTAGTACTTCAAGAACCATTTTTACTTTGAAGTGGAAGGTTTTTACCTATGTTTGTCATATGCCTATTGCACCAGATGACTTTTCATTGACATGCAGCGCATAATAAACAAAGGTTGGTAAAACATTTTTTTATGAAAGTATGAAGGATATTGTGCCTATAGATGAAGATTTATTCCTTAGAAATACCCAGGATATTTAAGGCGTCAAAACATCTTACTTCAAACATGTTACTCAAGGAAGGGCTAAACTTAGTCTAAGAATAGTGTATCCTAGTTCCACAATCCCAATAAGATGGCAAAGGGTATTTTTTAATATTGGCACACTTATAGAAATTGTGGCTTAACTTTAGCTTTAATTACAACGCTCCACATTTGGGGAATGAAAACATCACGCAACTCTTTTTTGTTGTTTATTTAGAGCGAGAGAATAACATGGTTTGTTTTTCTAATTGTTTACTTATACATTCATCGTGATGGTGCTCATGGTTTTATTGTTATCGGCGATGTTGTTAGAAACAAATAAAGATAGAAACAAACCGCTTCAAAATGGAAAAATTTGTATATAGGTATCCTCGTTTTCCCTTTTCTTGTTTGTAACAAAGGCATCGGATTTTGTTAGTTTGTCGTGATTGTCCTTTTGCATAATAAGCTTGTCTGTTACTGGAATGTTGGAAGCATCCTTTTTATCTTTGATCTTATATTGGCCTTTTATTTTTTTTCCTTACTACGGTATTGGAATGCCAAAAGTTAAACATCAAGAGCTAAAAAACGCTCCGAGCGATGATGCAAGATGTCCAAGGTATTGGATCTTTCACACCGCCATGCATGATTTAATCTTTAAATCCATATGCATATAGACTTTCTCAACCCGACTAGCATGTCTCATTATGAATTAATGTTGCGGATGGCCATATTTCTTCTTATTTCTCCAAGTGATGAGCTTTGAAGGGTATTTTGTTCCCACCTGCTTTGCCATATTACGCAAACTTCACGGTTGTCATGCGAGGTTAAATGGCTGGATTCTTGAGGGCAAGCATAAACTTGAGGTGATGAGAGTGGCGTACTAGTAGAAAGATTGATGCTTGAGACATGATTCACCTATTGTGGTTCAAACTACATGCGGGTGTCTTGACGACGTGCGGCATTTCTTCTACTTTTCATTCCAAGAGATTTCCTTAAAGCCAGTCTTAGGCAAGAGTTTGCGAAGTAGTGGCAAGATTTAAGAAAATAGATGACATTGGGGTGGATTTCCTGAAAGCTTATTAAAAAACACTTGCCTATAAGGGAACTTTGACGTCTAACGTTGGCTTCCTATATATGATGTACTTATGATTGCACTCTTGCATCTTTCCAGGGTACTTTTTTCCAAAATGTTTTTCGACAGGGATTGAAGAAGTGGTCTCGTAATGTATTTTGTTTGAGAAGGTTATGGAAGTCTTTGGCATTTTGCTCTCGTGGTCGATGGTTAAGTTCAACAAATTTAACTCCTTAATTAAACTTTTATAGAAGGTTAAGTAAAGGTTCACAATGTAGTTCAATTTATAGCGATTTTTATCCCATAATGTGTACAGTTAATTCGTTCTAGTTAAAATTGTGTTTACAATGAAAGTCCATAGTGCCAAACTTAGGCATTGAATTTACTCATATTCATATTCGACATAACTTTGGAAAAGTAAAAAACCCTCAAAGTTTTTCAACATTCAACACTGAAGTAGATAAATTTGTGGTAATGAAGAGCGTTGAACAATTCTATAAATTCAATTATATATATTTTAATCTTATTGCCATGATTGAATAGTTTAATGATGTCTGAAGTTTATTGTGTGGTGGAACTAGTGTGGAACATGTTAGGGGGCCAAACATGTGGGGTTATATCCACTATTACCATTTGTAACATCGTGCTGGACGTTGCCCAAAAGAGCACATGTTTATATAATCCTTTGATATAAAGTCACTCAAATTGTTATCTTATCCTTTACACATGTGCCGAGTGATGCATGTGAGAATTCAGAAAGCTTGTAAGATTATATCACAACATATGTAAAAGATAGCTTGATTTTTTTTGTTTGATGCAATATTTTCATTCGAGAAAAAACATGAGACCAACACGTGTACTTAAAAAATATATAATTAAAACTTGAAAAGAGAATATCATTATACGGAACAATGAATCTTGACGGATCTGTTTGGCTTCTCTCTGCGGCTTCCAATTCCATCTAGCGCAGCCAAAAATGCACATCTCGCAGCTTACACAGCGTCAGATCTAGAAAAATAAAGCCCGATGGTTCAATCTGGCAGACATTTTTCTGCTTGATTCAACAGAAAATGCTGAGCAGGGGAATCTTCCGTAGGCATAAGGTTTTTGTTTGATCGAAGCATCTTCTTCTCAAATCCTTAAAATGTCATTTGGGTCCAATCTTGGGATTGTTTTACAATCTAATCAGGTACAAAAAAAAAAAAAACAAGCATTTTTCCTTCTTATAAAATGATGCCGTTGTTGTATATATCGATACTTTCTGTGTAAACTGTAAAAGAATGCACATGGGCAGGATAACTCGAAGGTAGAATCGTCGAATGGAGTAATACAGTGGTCAGATGGATGTCGCTAAGAGTCTGCCCTGTTTGGCGCAGAGCTGATATGGTTTGGTGCTGTGAGCTTGCTTTTGCATCTGATTTTTGACTGCCCACAATGTCTTCTCCTACCACAAATCAAAAGATTTCTAGTTAAAACTAAGTTCATACTTAGCGTCCAGTAGAGTTTCTTAAATTTTTTAGGTTTTCTTGTGACTTATTTTATGAGCTCAGCTGCGACCATGGCGATCTTTACATCTTCTAACATCACTTTCAAATCTAGAAGACGGCTCATGTCGTATATTAATTGAACTATCACAACTCTTGTAAAGGTGCATATTTTCCTCTTTCAAAATGTCATTTGATGCAAAAAGAAGATTAACTATTAAGGCGGCGAGAAGAAATCTACAGGGATGAGGGTAGTGGCGTATCTGAACCTCTGAAGATCAGACCTTTAGAAGCCAGATTAGGTGTAGGAAGAAGACAGGAACACGATGTTTCTCAACCTGGTCCCAAATGCGAGGAGATAAGCCTAGTTTAAGGAGGGAATAGAAATGTGGCAAAAACTATATGTGGAAGTTCTAGCACTCGCGGTTTGATGTGAAGGATGAGCATATTTCGGCGAATCCATACTACATCATTATGTGTATAATGGGCAGAGCATAACAAAGGGAAGAAGAGCAGTTTTTGAAGCAAGTGAAGAGGCCATTCGCGAACTTTGGCTTAAGATGAGGCTAATAGCAAAATGCCAAGATGGAGAAAAAAAAAAGTAAGTTGAGCAAAACATGGAGAGCAGTGAGCGTCCATTTTCTCTGCAGCTTTTGTTCTGCAAAATTGAGAGAGCTCTTGTAGAGCCCAATCGATTGATTCTATGGCTTTCATATCATAGTGATGTAGTACGACTATTTGGAGGTTAAGAGGCGACCGTTTGATGTATTTGCTTAATAACAAACAAATCTGACTTCAAAATTGATGGACAATATAAGAGATTGCAAGAGTGTTACATCACTTCATCTAGCTGAAAAGGAGAGCATCTGGCAAACATGCTAAAGAATGCTTTTGGTTTCACCAAGTACTTTGCGTCTAAATCTTCACAGTGCTTACATATAACATATCCTTCTCAAAGTTTTCTCAATCTACATGTTTGAAACATGTTGCATATCAAATTGACTTTTAAATCCATTTGGAAATTTGTGCGGTAGATAGAAGCACAAGAACTACATTGCATTATGTTGCTAGTGCCGATCTTTCCTGGGTTCCGGGGAAACTTACTTACATGGATGCAAATCATGTCAAGAGATTCATTTGGGTATATGCCGCACCCTATTTTTCATTAAGCAATACCAAAGTTCTTAAATTTAATATTGCAATACATGTATACCGCATTACTCTCATATCTAGGATTCCATGCTACATACTCCCATTGTGCAAAATTCTCTTAATCCATCACGAGCATTTGTCTAGACGTGACCGCAAGTTTATGCAAGTTTTAGATCTAAAAGCCAAAGGTTTGCATGAAAGCAAAATTTTAGCTCCAAGACAAAAACTGCTAAGTACCCGCTTTAGGAATTAATCAAAATGAAGCAGATAATCAAGTTTGCAAGTGATAAACGTTTAGTCTTGAAATTTTATAGATCTTCCATTTTCTCAAGTTTGTAGAAAGAAATTTTTCCTGACCCTTCTCATATTTATAAAAGAGTGCCTACTGGAACAATAATGTGCATAGAAAACGAACTTGCAAATGTTCACCCAAGTAAAGGAACAAGTGAGAATTTTTAATTTCTCACTAACGATCTTCATCACACAGACATGGAGCAATGTTGTAACATTTGGCGAAGTGCAAAATAACAGTCATGAATCATGTGTACAGCTTAAGGGAACACATGAGTGTAAAGAGAGAGAAAGAAATATAATTATTCTATATTGTTTGAAGATCTGGGCGCAGGAGAGTGATGAATTGAAAGTTTCAATATGGCATGTTAGAAACTTATTCTACTCTCAAGTGTCTATCTAATGCAAGTTGTCTACTTCTGTTCTCCTCTATTTTATTCCTACAAACCATTTAGCCCATGACACATTGTATTGATATATTTATTGCATTGATGTATGATTTATGGCGGATCAAAATGTGATCTCGAAGCATGCGTTCTCGTTTTTCCTCCGGGCTAGCAAGTTACTTGAGCTTGGATTCAAAGGATGAAACTCATGAAGCCTGACCGCAAACAAGCAGAGATTTGACACAAAGATTATTATGAGGCCCGGGGCCTAAAAATGGCTTGATTAATACCATTATCACTACCAATAGCTATTGTTCCAAGGAGTGACGATCTCGACAAGTTTGGATCCTAGCTTCTGTGGGGTCGATGAGTTTTTCGCTATAAGCTCTTAGTCTTTCTACCATGACATCTTTTAAATAAATACATATATAGATGCCTACTCAGAGTACACATTCGCGTGGACTGGTAGTTCCCACCGCCATGACTTCTGAATAAAGCACGGTGGCATCCCCCGCCATGGAAATGGGGTTTTTCTTTTTTCAAGGCTTTTTTCCCTTCAGTAGCTGGTTCGCCATTGGCGCTCGCGATGGCGATGGCGGAGTGGTCTCGCCATGGAACCAGCCTATGGCGCTATAAAGTTCCCCCGGCGCCCCGGACATCATGGAGTTTCAGAACTTTGGCGCATCTGCAATGGCAAATATTTCATTCCTAGCTTTTGCCTCTAGTGTTTATCGTTTAGGTTTGCCGCTAACCATTCTTTGTTGATTTTAAAAAACAGTACATGATCATCGGCCAAAAATGTAGCCAAACCTTCTTCAGCTTATCGCCGCTTCTAAATTTTCTTTGTTTTCGCTTAGCAACTCCACGCCATTCGAAATTAAACCACAGACCGGTTGGCCCCACACTTATGATACTATACTTTGGAGCCAAGAATTGGTTCACACCTGACTTTGGTTATGCTTGGGACCTTAGGTGCGGCCCCTGCCATCTCCGGGCCTTGCATCGTTCTTTTTCGCCGCCACAACCTATGTTCAGGGAGCAGTTCCTCTTCTGAGACGTCTCATTGTAGATGGTGCCAGCAATATCCCATGATTAAAGGCAACAAGGATGTAATCCACTTGGCCACAACCGATGGATTTAAAGAATCCCATGCGCTTTGCCAAAGAGAAACTCTCCACCAGAGACATCACGCTTCCACCATATGTCTACCAAGCATTTTCAAGCAATGGATATCAGACGGATTCCACAAAGGTACCTTTCTCCTATATAGTTTTGCTCTTGGGGATTTTCTTTTGTGGTTCTTCGCAAACGCAGCGTCGATATGCGTTGTTGATCTATTTACAATAAGTTAAGGAATGCAATGGAAAGTTCATCCTAAAGACCCTCATAAACAAGAAATATAAAGAAGCAAGCAGAACGTGGACGTTTCACCTGCTACACCCCAGGGGTCGATGCATGATCTCGGAGGCTTTAGAACGAGGTCTAGATAATTCCTGTGAACCCCAAACCTTGCTCCTGAGTCTTTTGTCGCCACGCCGCATGTGAATCCGATAATTCTTCCAAAGCATGGCTTCCAAAATTGCTCCGCCCCGCAAATCAAGGCCGCTGTGTTGGCAAAAGTTGCAGCAGGGTGTTTTTATTGGTGGTGTAATAATTCAACATGTCGCGACATAGGCATTAACAACGCGCCGACTGACCTCCATCGCAATTTCGCCTCGTCATCGCTTTTCCGCAAAGTTCGCCAGTACCGCAACCTCCGGAACGCCGATCCGCAGAACTACCCAGAAGATCTACTGATGGTGTCCATGCCAACATCCCGGTATGTAGTCGCTTGATGGTGTTTGAATTGAATTACGGGCACTTCCCAAAGAATGTTTCAGCCTGAGAATGCAACCGCTGTTTTCTTTCCAATTCTTCCAATGCAAGCTTAATTCGGCTACCCTCGGGCTTGGCTACATTGCAAGAATTGGAGGCTTTGATCCAACAATCTATTCTCCAAATTTGCATAATTCCCAAGAGTGCCCACCAAGGGTTTATCGCCTGCTTCCAAGATTACCAAATTTATACAACAAATCTTTTGTCTATGGTCGACTCCATATACTCAAATTTATACAGTCAAATTGTCTATGAATGCATTCCTCGTAATCACTTCTTCAAAGATGCCATGGAATTTTATTTGGTTCTGAAATTGCTTCCTAATTTCAGGCAATAGAAGTGGAGGATACAAACGCCTTTACATATGATGATACTTGTGTTAATTATGTACACATTAATCCAAAACTCCATTACGCGTGATCAGGTGGAAGCTGCGTACATTCTTTCAGCAGACTGCTTATGTAGTGGTTTAATTTATTTCATATGTAGTGCTTCATTCTCGATATTTACTATTTTAATATGTAAAACACGATAAGGTACACCATGCGCTTTTTGCCAAATCTGCTTTATGGAAAGCTTAATTTATTCTATATGTAGTGCTCATCTCAGTGATTGCTTACTATTTGCGTATCATGAAACATGATAGAAGATAGTTTGTTACTCTACAAGAAAATCAAGTAAAAGAGAAGGCAGCAGAGAGCAAGAAAGAGAGCAAGGAAGCTCAATTGAAGGAAGAGGACAACACTGAAGAGAATGCTTTTCAGTAAGAGAAGAAAACAACAACTGCCGTAGGTTGATTGCGCACTGGCGCTAACGAGGTATAGTCATAAAGTTTCAAAATGAGAGGAAAAGTTTCCGGTTGTGCCGTGCTGTTGCTACCTAATTTGAAATGTTAAAATTGAAAGAAGTAGACACAATGAGAAAGATAGTTAACAACCCTCAAGAATTCTCTTGCAGAACTATAAGCATGCCAGACTCATCGATGTACTTACGTTAGCGATCCCAAATATGGTATATGCCGTTGTCCCCGGCACTAATTACTGGGAACTTCCAAGTGCCTAAACTTGAATAGAAGGTATGTGACAACAAATAGCCTCAGAGGAGAAAACAGCAGTAAATTGTGATGGCCCATGGTCAATGTTCAAAAAGAAAACCAGATTCACAAACTAAGCGTAAAACATCGTAAATTAGTACCATTTTGGACTCATCGTAATCTCGAAAGGTCACATGCAAGGTGTTGCGTTATTAAGATTAGTTTGGCAAATAAAAGAAGATAATGCATGCTCTACACTCTTAAAGAAACCGGGTTGGTTTTTTTCTTTAAGTTTATATCCATTTGTTTACAATACTAATGTACTTGTTACTTTAATGTTGTTCTTTTATGCTAGTTTTCGAAAGAATGATCCAAAATTCAGCTGATTCGCCAGGTACCAAACCTCCATTTGTTCAAAAGTAAAGGATGTGGAGACTTGTTGTCGTGTATCATATGAGACTAGATTATGTTAGGCAAGCACTAAACAAGATTAGCCGGATACAAGGATTCATGGTGCCGACAGTTGTACTTGGTCTGCTTGTGGTGCCTAGATAAAGTGTAGTTAATATTAAGACTACAAATCTTCAAGTGATTTGTGGAGGTCAATTGTATGTTCCAAGACATTGCATATGCGTATACTCATAATTGCATGTTGCTGAAATGCAATTCGTTTGTGGCTCCATCTAAGTACTCATGTGTCCAAAAGAATTAAACAAGGCTGCAGGGCATTGTAGTAGACGTGTCTTTGATGGTGTGTGATGTACATTTTCTCAAATTGTGGTTCTATTAAACTAACGCCATTGTTTTTCTTGTTTTATAGCCATGAATCAACAAAAGCAACCCATAAAAGGTGGGACGTAATGTAATCTAAAAGCCCTCATAGAAGTCGGTATACAAGATTTGTTCCAACACAGATGTGATGTCATATGCTAAAAATATTTTAATCGGACCATTCTCATAAATTATGAGGTTAGATGCGTGCAAAACAATTCAGAGATTGTTTAGGCACTTTCCTGTGAAAACATGGTAGACCATTGATTTCACTAAAATCCATACCTTCTGACAACAAGAAATCCAAAGCTTACATTGAGAATGACCAATGCACAAATACTTGTGCACATCACTTATAGGCATGCAAAACCGCAAGAAAAGAGAGGTGGAGGAGAATTCATTATGCGCATAGGAATATCATCAAGGGAAACACACTTTTACATTTCTGGGCGATAGGGATATGATCTCGCTCGAACCAAAGATCGCCTTTAACAAGCATGTCGATACATTGGCCAATAAGAAGCCGTCAAAATACAAATAACCATGTAATGTGGTCGATGGCTGCTCATCTCGCCTGCAAGAAATTTCTATTTCGTAGACGGATAAGATATCGTGCATTCCAATTCACTCGAACTACTGGCATCATATCATGGAAAAGGTAAATCTAATGTCTCTATTAAGTACGGAATCCGCAAAATATTAAAGATAGTTGTTTGTTACCTGCGGTGGAGTATAAGTGGTGGGCCGTTTACACGCAGGCATCGCCAAATTGTTGTTTGTACCGCCTCGCATAGCCAAATGTTTGTCGCTTCGCTCCATCTAAAAGCTTAAACCGTGCCCTCAATTTTTATAGGATTGTAAACTCGCTGCGTCATGAGATCCCGCCATTTGCATTATTTTGCCAGAGGAGTCTCTAAACATGTCGTCTATAAATACCGATCTAGGGTTTTCTTTTCTTTCTTCCCTTTTTGCCTCTCACGCGGTCCGGCCGATACACGCTTAATTTGTTCGAGAATCAAAAAGGCTGTTTACTGGGATACATCATGTAGATATTCTACTGATGTTGTGGAACATGAATGTTGTATTTGAACATTTATGGTGTTTAACGATACTGAGATCTTTTGGCACAATATGTCTTGCCACTCTCCACATGTGTAATAAAGGCTTTATCTCGTTTTGTCGCGTTGAATTTGGCCGTTTGGCATGCTTTTTCTCGCCTTTTCGTTCAAATTTAATGGTTTAGATTTGAGGAAGCAGAGCACTAGTGTGCTGATTGGTAAAACATGATTTAGATGTTCTTGGTCGTTCTCTACCAGGATTTGCATGAAGGTACGTTTAACTTCGCAAGAGGCTATTTTCTACTAACTTTGAAACAAGTATTGAGCCCAACCGCCTTTTACGGATGTTCAATGACGGGACTCACCTAGCTCTAATTTTGGCGCTATTTAAAATAGAACAACTTAGAACTTTCAACTTAGATCTCAGATCATATGAAGTGGATGTTATTTCCGGGTAAGACAACATAACATGGCGAAGAAGAAAGTCTGATGGCGATTTAGGTAAAGTTAGCGCCTCTTCATGGCAGTATCGTAATGCCGTACAAAGTGGCAAATGAGTTTCACTCATAATAACCGCACGGCGATTGCCTCTGCACTTCTCAACAAATAGCCCTACTTACAAAGATGGATGATTTAGTATAAGAGGGAAGAGGATCTAAAACAAAACCTAACACAAGAAGGTTATTGTACTTTTACACGGACAGCCACTTTCTCCAAGAATGTTCTATGTACTGCTCCTCCAAATTTGGGGTACAATTGACATTGTGAAGGGAAGGACATTAAAGTTATGCTAGCAACTACCAGCTGCATAAAGTGCCTGCGTGATGTACATAAGCCGCCAACAAAAGCTGAAAGAATAGAATAGAATAAAGTAAAAGACATAACGTAAGCTCAAATATATGGGCAATCTTCCATACTATGTAAACATGAGAAGTCAGCTGAAGAGTTAGTCCCTACCAGCCCAAAGAAGTATGTGATGAGAAAAACCCTAGTGGGAACAACTCGCAATCAAATCTACTCAATACCACCAGATCTATTGCTCCGAAGTTCTAACGCCATATGTAAATTTGTATTTTACTTTTATCTTTAGCATTATTATTAAGTTTGTACAATGCATTTTGATAAACGTGATTTATAAGAGAATCCAAACCTTTTGGTGTTACCGCCAATTGCTTGCCGTTGTTTTTCACTGGCACGCCACCACTTATAAATCGAGCAATTGATGCCTTGCTTTTAAATTTCCGCTTTAGCCATAAATAGTTTGCATGTTGATCAATATAAGGACCTCGAATGAAAATTGACGTTTCGCTACTTTAGGGTGGTGGAAACATTATTATTTCAACTCGTTTCTCTCGACACGGCAACTGCAAGGAGGATTCTTCGCTTGGGATTCCATGTGCACCGATTCGCTTTCTGGATTCCGCAGTCAAGCCATTTCGGGCCAAGGAGATGGATGTTGAAGAGTCCGCCTTGCTATATATTACAAGATCATTTGTGGTGATTGAGAGTTTGCATACAAGGCATTTTGACATGCCTCCAATGCCTATTGTGGATATAACCATTCAAAGCCTATTTGAACCTAAAAGCATGTTACCAGATTGCGAAAGGAGAGTACCACCGGTGTTTTAGTAAAAGGGGACATTCCATCATTTCAAAGCGATTGTACATTCCCCTTCTAAATCATTTGTATCTCAGGTGTTTGCATGCTATATGGTATGGTCCCCTGCCATACCAATATGTATAGGGGCCTCTCTTCTCCATGCTATTTAGCCCATCATGTGATCTAAATCCACCAATCGCATCGCCTCGGAAACATCAAAAAGACATCAATACCTTCCCAATTTAAAAACAAGAAAACAATTTTTGCAAAGTAAATATGTTTTATTACTTCAAAGTCGGGTTTTATTTGTAATACACATCAATACAACATGTCATTGGTTAAAACTGCAAAAAGAGAATCATTTAAGGGCATTTCTAATTTCTAGAGGTGGAATAAAGCTTAAGTTCTAACAATGTGTAAATTTCTTCATCTCAAAATTTTCAGAGTCCTCTTGTTAAAATTCTAAGAAGCCCGGACAATCAAAGATTGCTTAAGACCATAATACCTAAAAGAATGAGCAGAGTAATCTATAAGCCACTTTAAAGTTGATATTCAATCAAGTGTTAATATAATTAGCTAAGCTTTCGACACATAATACCCAAGGAAAAATGTAGAAGACATACCCGAATATGCAAACTTCACCAAATAACAAGAACCGCTAATCCCGTAGAGAAGAAAATTCACGCAAAGTTGACAATCAGAGTTTGAGAGATGAAAGGATCTTAAGGCTGGTGACATAACAAGTCCACATGATTACATTGCACAATAGGACCCCAAAATATGTTGCAACTTTTCGAGCCAAGCTCAATTGTTCTGCTTTTTTTCATCAGCCCATTTTATCCTAGTGTTCTATCAAACTTAAATTACGTGAAAGAAAGGGACTAATACCTCTTCAAAGGATGCACATTTAGTTAGCACTCTAATCCATAGCAAAAGCGCCTCGCCGAATAGCCTTCCACGCTTAAATCCTGCCATTCATTCTTGCCCCTAAGAACCTAATACACCAAGGCCGAAATTCAGAGGACCACAACAAAGATATAAGTTGGCTAACATGGTTATGAAAGAGATGTACTTTTGTTTTCGTAAATAAAAGAGCAAAGCGTGAACCCTCATTATAGAAGGGCTATCAATTCCTAAATTAAAAGTCCCTAAGGATTTTCAACAAAACCCAGTTTGAATTGCTACAGTGGTCATTTGAATATGCATATGCAATTCAAGCCCCATGATATGGATATTGAGGAGCATGCGAGACATGGTCATGGAAGAATGTGTATTATTCTAATTCAGCCAAGTGCACCATTCATATGGCTAAAGATAAAAGCACCATTATTGCATTCAGGTATAAAAAACTTGTTGATGTCCCATGCCCTCAAGGTGCATGCAGACCGTTGTCGCCAGAAGATGTGGCCGGGCAATGGTCCCCTAGGGCATCCGTTTTGGGCATCTACGTATTATAATTGAAACCGAGCATATCTAGCTTGTAAACCCAACGTCCCTAGACAACACAAACGCCAGACCAAAGTATTGCATTCAAAGATCCAAATTGAGGAATGTCCGTATTATAATTGAAAATGGAGCATACCGTTTCTAGCTTAATTTATCAACTATTCTCGACTAGAAAATCTAATTATTTGGTTGTCATAATTCCGATCGAATCTGGGATCATGTCGCCTCAAATAATGGCAACTCTATGGTTTTACATTTATTTACACACTCTCGCCCTTATCACCTAATGCAATGAAAAGTAGGGCTTTTTTTTTGTAAGTTGTGGCAATCTTCCTACCTTATTGAAACAAAAAGGCCAAGACACTAATATGCAAAGGCCTAGAACTGTTAAGAAACTCATGATGGACCCAAATACCATGAATTAGTGTAGCAACAGACAACACTAGTGGTGGCATAGAAGTAATCTTGCATTATATTTGAAATAAATTTAAGCTTTTCTCGAATGCTCCTTGGCCCATTGAAAGGCCTTCAACCCGGCTTGCCTTGTCTAATTTGCTTACCTTGTCTTCTTTGCTCAAAGACAAAGGTCTGAGTTTTTTGTTCCAAAGATTGACATAGAACTTCGGAGGGATGATATCTCGGCCAAATTCAAACAAGCATTATCGGATAAAGACTCAGATCACTATGTCATTGCGACGCAAGACAAGTTTGTTTATTAATTTGAATACTTCCTTTATGTGGCAAAAGACGAAAAAAAAAGAACCGATAAAACAACTAAGGAATGCAATTTAAGGAATACACGCCTTCACGCCAACAGAAAGTGGATTTGCATTTAAAAGCTACACACTAAATTATAAAAGCACAACACATATTACGTTTAGTGCCATGCCCTGAACGCCCATCGTTGAAAACTCCAATCACCCCTTCTGACAAATTTAGGCAACTATTCGCCAATATCTGGGAGAGTGCTACATTGTTATCTGACTTTTGGAGTGTAGCTCAGACTTCATAATATGAAGACTTTCAAACAAATTGATAATCAGTATAAGTCAAATGCAATATGGAATGCTTACAATCAACTATCCATGGTTCACAAGTACTATCAACTACACTTCCAACCGGCTGCAATTATAATGATGCAATCTAAGAATTTATTGTTTTATAGAGATCTTTCATCCGATATCAACAAGCAAAGGTTTATAAAATTGAATCCCAAATAGGCTACAAAAGCGGCAAAATTTGCATTGCATGTTTTGATCGGCTAAACCTTAAAAAGGTGCACAAGTACTCCCATCTCCATAGCACAGTGAGCAAAATAGATGGATCTCTCGCTTGTTAAAGTAGTATGTCCTTGGCCAAACACAACTTTCGCTTTAGTTATATCCTTCCTCAAATCAAAGTGTGCGATTCACACCGCAAATTCACATTGAAGATATGTACTTACCTTCCAAACTTTATCAAAGAATCAAATGTCTCGCATGTTCACCGCAGAAATACCATACAATCTATAGCTATTGCATCCCACCGCCCAAAATTTTGCAAAAAGCTTGCAACCGTTTCAATGATTACTTGAGATGGCAATTGGGCGCAATTTTTGAAATGAGGCAAACCACAAGCGGAACAAATAACAAGGCAAACTATAGCCCTAAGCACAAACTAACCCATCTGTCTTGCAAAAGCTAACTAGCATCTATCTACGCCACGAATCCCTTTTACTACCCAAAAATAGTCTTAGAATCGAGACAAGACATTGCACTTCACACAAGTTGTTCTTGGTCCCAAGAAAATAAAGCATGATGTGAACAAGCTACGCCAGATTTGGAGCACGAGGCGACATGATTAGCCAAAAGGGGAATTGGCATAAGAATGACAAACAAAAATGATTGACTTATTGATGATCCTTTTTTTTTATAGGCTTCACAAGTCTTGCTCAAGAAGAAACCGTACCCTCAATCGCTAGAGAAAGGCCCCGGTACCTCAACTTGCGTGCCAGTAACAGAAGAATGGCAAATGCTCCGAATCGGCACTTTGAGACCAAAGATTCCAACATGTCTTTGCTTTCACTCAACAAACTTCCCGCATAATCTCTTCACCTCAGGATTCCATCTAAACGGGACACGTAATCAGAGATGGGTGTCAAATAGTAAGGTTAGAAAGGTCATCGATAGGGCAACTTTACTAAGCGAGAATATTCGATGACATACCTCCTCAATCGTGCATTGGGTGATTAAGATGTGCCCTTTGTGATGCTTGCTTATCACCATGGATTCCAATCTTGCTCATAGAAAACCACTGCAAAATATAGACCACATTATTCATGGAAATCAGTAAATTGCATAAACCGGTTCTTCCATAACCATTCAATAAAACATCACCATAAATTTGCTTCCAAAAGAAATGATAGAGATGAAAGGTAATCCCTATCCTAAGGCATCGAGTTCGACTGGTGGAACGCATACAAATGCAAACCGGTCGAAGAACATACCATCCTTGATGAGAAGATTCATAGGTTACAAAATGATCCTGAACTTAAAATCCTTGGAAATATCTAAAGTGCATAATAAAAATGTGGATCTCAATCAAAAAATTTTGCCGAAGCTATTCTAATCCAAAATCTTGAAGATGAGGCATTGTACCACATCACTTATGAAGTAATAAATTTTCCTCCTTCATGCCGCCAAGTTGAGATGTAGTGCGGCTTAAAATTTGCAGTGCAATATATAAATCGTGATCTCGCCGGATATCTGCATCAAGATCTACGATGAATGAAACCTACAGAGCATGCCAAATGCCAGTGGTACTCGAACTAAGATGGTACTCTGATTCATCAAATTGAGCTTCACCCGCCATGCCCATTAACAAGTTGGACCATCCTCGATTTAGAAACCAAATGACCGCCAGCCACGGTATAATCGGTTTTGAGCAGTCATCAACATATTCTGGGTATATTCCAAAGATATACTGTGATATTCCACAACCCCATACAAACGAGGGTTTGCCCCCTAGGGGAAACCCAAAAACCTTATTGACTAGCCCCAGTGTCTAATTCACCAGCCCCCATGTGGGGGCCGACGTTTTAAGGACACGCACACAAAATGCCAAAGTAGAACATTCCTCAGGTCCTATATCATCTCTGTAATAAGCTTTTGGAACAAAATGGCCTTGACTTCTCTGCTGCGCAAAGCATGGCTGCAGTCTCAGATCTCAAACGATTCTGGATCAATGTTGCGGCAAGATAGCCAAAAGCTTGCTACTATAGCGTCTGTGTTAATGAACGAGGATGTCCCACAGCAGAGCCTTTCTCAAGAGGACGAGGAATCATGCAATCAAATTTTTTTGGAGCTTCAAGAGCTTGTCTGCACAGATCAACTTTCATTTTTTGAAACAGCAGGTCAGAAAAAATTTCGTATTACTTCTTCATATTCCGATCACTCTTTAGCATTTATAAACTCTGTACAGACTTGCGACCTAAATGGTCCAGCTTATGGCACCATATACGATGGCCCTTTTGAGGAAGATAGAAATCCTCATGCCTTAGATTGTAAACAGTCAATATGCGAACTAGGTCTGCCAAATATGGAGCTTATAGAGATGTTAGTAGGCTGTGCAAGATTGATGTCTGTTGGGCATGTGCAAGAGGCTAAGTCCATAATTAAGATATTAATCCAACGTGCTTCTCCAACTGGAAATGTTACACAGCGCCTAGTCTCGGCCTTTGTTGAGCCCTTAGTTGCACGCCTTCATGGAAACTGTGTTCAAGAACATGTTAATTTTTCGTTAGAACAAGCGCTCAACATTTTCAGATCCCTCGTGACGGCCACCCCTCATGTGAGAGTGGCTTTTTTCTTTGCCAATCAAAACATCCTGAAAGCTTGTGATGGCTTCAACAGTGTACATATTGTGGACTATGGATCTTATTTTAGCTATGGCTTTCAATGGCCAGCTCTCATCTGTGCTTTGGCCTCTCGCCCATGTGGTCCCCCTCAGTTGCGCATTAGTCTTATAGACCATCCCTTTCATGGATCTGCTAAGAAAACTTTGGAGGACATAAGCATGAGATTAACTAAATATGCAAAATCCAAGCATGTCAATCTTAGAGTCCATGCCATTGCAGAAAAATGGGAAAATATAGGACCAAGTGATCTGAATTTGCATGAAGGAGATATGTTAATAATAAATTCATTTGAAAGGCTGCAGTGCTTGGCTGAAGAGAGCCTGATCTTAGAGAGTCCGAGAAAGCAGTGGGTAAAAAGAGTGGCTGGCATGAAACCTAAGCTATTCACAACAGTATTTTTCAACATGGGGGGTACTGCGCCTTTTTTCTTGAACAGATTAGTGGACATATTACCATTTTTTGCCTCCATGTTTGATATGATGGACAATTGCATGGAGGATGGAATAGCAAAGCAAATGGCAGAACAGTTTAGACTTGGCAGTAAAATTGCAAATGCTGTCGCATGTGAGGGATTAGAGAGGACTGAGAGGCCTGAGACATACAAACGCTGGCATTCTCGTTTTGCAAGTGAAGGGCTTCAACTGTTGCCCTTAGACCTTAACCTTTTGAGAAGATGCGAGGATATTGTGGCCTCATATCAGAAGCCCTTTTTCATAGGAACGGACCAGGATTGGCTCCTTCTTGGCTGGAAAGGTCATGTTACACATGGTTTATCAGCATGGACTACTTCTTAGCCTATTAACTATGATAACTACATTTCATCAACTATTCTTCTCCTGAAATCCAACTGTTAGTTCAGCCATTCAAGATGTATAGGTAAGCGAGAGTTGTAACAATTGCAACGTATTTAGACATTATATGCAATATACTGAGTGTAGCATTGTGTATATATGTTCTCACATATGTACTAGGCAGAAAGATGCAATAGAAGACTCAACTAGTTCTTTCTTGACAGTCCCAACATGTTTATCTTCTTTAGAATTTCTGGTATTTAGAAGTTGACACTTGACACAGGTCATTGGCAAAGAAGCTGTATTTAAAATTTGGCATTTAACATACAAACTGCACTAAACATACTACATATTGTACATGTTGAATGTCTGTTTTCTTTGTAAATTTCTAAATCGTATATTCTTGGCAACATGCCAATCTAGATTAACTTAATCAATCTGGGCTGAGCTTGAAGCTGCCTTATCTACTATATAAAGCAAGTTGGATTTCTTGCTTAGTTAAATCGTTGCCACTATTGACATTCTTTCCTTCATTGTGGTACCATTCCTACTGCCATAGGAGGTGTGCAAGTTGGCCAATAAGACATAGAATCCAGCATCCACAGGGTCCAATTCAAAAGCTTGTTCTGCAGCATGGGTTGCTCGAAAACCTAGCAAAGAGATCCATGTTATGGCTGTAGGGTAAAAGATCATATTGTTAAGTATTGCCTTAGCTTCCTCTAGATATCGAGCCCTTCCCAAAAGGTCAATAATGCAATTCTAATACTCCATAGTTAGTGTCCTGCTATGTTCTTTAAATGATAAGAAACATTTAGATTCTAGGTTCACAAGACTGGTATGACTACATGCAGAAAAAATGCTCATAAAAGTGACTACTATCTGCATTTGTCTATATATTTGGAAGGCCACATTAGACAGACTCTATTGAGCCACGATTCCACTTCCCATACGTGACCTTTCACCACTTATTCTCCTGGACAGAATGACATCTGATTCAACATCTTCAATAAGCAAAGCTATTCACAGTTCTGACTAGAGCCAAGGGTAAAGAACCTGGTGGCTAGAAGTATCAAAAGGTGTCATGCACATTTATACACGAGACTCCTGCAGTTTCTGGCCAAAAGCAGTATGTTGATAGAATCATATATAAATTGTTAATGCTTTTATGTACCATCATAAGTGTAGAGATCTGAATAAGACAATATGCAACCAAGCAGCTGAAAATAGATATACAATTTTTGTGAAATAAGGGCTAGCTATCTTGATCTCCCCCATTTTTCAAGTGCCAAGTTAAAGTCTTCCATTCAACTTCAGTTATGCCAAGAATGCCTTGAAGCAGATCCATTAAAGTATCTTGTACAACCAAGAAAAATTGACCATGCAGAGAAATGTCATGATATTTCATAGCGTTAAAATACCAGCATGGTTGCACTGGAACATCGGATCAGAACAAAATGAAATGAAAAAGTCAGGAAAAAGCAACGCAACACGCATGCATGCGGATCAGACCCCTTCCGAATCAATTTTTTTCCCACTAACGACCAAATTTAACCAAATTTAGCTTGCCTTCAATCTTTCCTAAATCTTCCTATCCGTGCCTTATTCCTTCTCATTTTCTTCCTTCTTTGCCCAAGCCGGCTCCTTCTCAGATCAATTCCAAGGTTGAACAAGATGGGAAAAGAGCTTAAGGAGCACACCAATATTCTTGGCAGGTCTACAGCAGGTACAAAATGGCAGTGTAACTACTGTGGGAAGGTGGAGACTTCAAATCTCACCAGATTGAAGGAGCATATGCATGGAGATGCTACAAAAATAAGAAGGGACGTTGCTTCGTAATTCCTAAAGATATTGTCAAGAAAATACATGAAAAGATAGGATCATCTTCCTCAATTCAAGATGCTGAAGCATCAGCAGAAAACACAAATCTTGTAAAATAAGATCCTGCTAATAGAGATGATAGAGATTTTGCTGGCAGAGATATGATAGTTAAAGAGCATCTTTCTAAAAAGATGAAACAAGGGAAATTAACTAAAGCAAGCTGGATGAATGCATAAGAAATATGCGAGGTATATGAGTTTTGGACTGTTATTGGACTGTTAGTCCTACTGTTATGTTAATTTCTGCCTCATATGTGATGATAAACCTTTACTAGTAGATAATTTGTTTTCGTTGTGTTACTGTTTCGATACATGTTCCATTCCTCTCTTTGTTCCGTTTCGTTCCAAATGCATAGGAACATGTTCCAGTGCAACCATGAGTACTAGCGACGTCCATCCACTAGATTAGCATAACTACACAACCAAGAAAGTTAACCATGCAGTTCAGCAGTGTGTAAGATTTGGAAAGACTTGGAAAGACATTTGATAAATTTTAAAATACTAACCTTCATCCACTAGACCAGCACAACTACATGCAATTAAAATCTTCCTTGGGTTTTGCATTATCCTTAGAAGTACAAGAAATGTATCGCGACGAACATCTATTTGGTTCCAAACTTGCAAGATTGAACCCACTATTACCACCCGTCATTTATTAATGCAATGCCTTGGATTTACAATGGTGTGAGACACACGTGGTAAGGAATGCACGGGAGGAGATTGCGTCTTTGATAGGAAATGGTCACTTCCAAGTTTTTCTATGACATAAATGATTGAATTAAATTTAGTGTTCGACATCCAAACAACCCACTACTTGCTTTGTGTTTTACATAATTCTATGTTTTTGTGGACACTTTATACAACCTCTTTCCCTTGGAAGATAGCACATCTTGGGTTTAGATGGACACCCTAAAAAGCCAATGTATCGCTACCAATATATATAATGTTTCAGGTACTACAATGACCTTCACAATATAATCCAAAATTTTAGATCACTGGAATGGAGTTTGTCAGTGGCCATGAGCAATAGTTGGGCCTTTGCCTTGCATAGTTATGCACAACTTCCGCAACCTTTGTTTCATAGAGCAAATGAATTCAATTCATCTAACAAAAAGATTCTATCTAGATGAATTTGTACCCCTTCCGTGTTTTCGAGATGAATTAAAAACATCAAAGACATGCCAATCGAACTGAACAATTATCAAATGGGGTGTGACAAATGCAATGAGGATCCAACAAGGTACAAAATGAAAAAATGAAAACGTTATTATATTTCCATGGAATACTCCATGTACATATCTCACTCGTTGAACTGAAGAACTTAGAAGTATGGCAAAAAAAGCTTAGATATGGCAAAAAAATGAAGCATAGAAACTGGACAAATCTCATATTAAATACAGGGAGGAGGGGGAGGGGGGGAGGGGTTCACTTTCATATATTTCAGTTCCAACGCCAACTACATTTGTCACCTAATATATTGGCTTATTTAATTGAAGTATTATGTATACGGTGGTGGGTTTGAACCAAAATTTTCAAAAGTTTGATCCAGCTGCATTTGGTTTGTGAATCCACATTACAATCATGCATGTACTTTGTTAGCTCGCAAAAAAATGTTTCTATGATCCATTTATACTGGTTCCATCTTTGGACTGAGCATCGACCATCATATTATAACTCAAAGATGAGTAACTAGCATGATCAATAGCCAAAAAATCAAATGCCCTTAGAACTGCATCCTTCGCCTTCTTTTACAAAAATTGAAGTTGTCAGTTAGTTATCTGTACTTGAGATGGGCATATGTATATGTGTCATTGAGCTTCGATACTGCTGTTGAATGAGGAAACAAAAAAAGATTGCGATTTTACAAAGTTAGTGGCTAAGGGGTGATGCCAAAGAGCTAAAGTAAAAAATAAAAATATTCTATATGTATTTTGGACTAGATTTATAGAGGTCATCCTTGTCCTCAAAGGAAAAAATTGTGGCTGCATGTAGCAATACATCCAAAGGACTCCACCAAACCCATCAAGTACCCATAAAGCTTGAATGACACATGAAGCTTGAATGACACATCTGAAGTTAAAGTTAATCAAATTGATTGTCTTCTAACAAAAAAAACATAGACTCCTCCTAAGCATATCAATGCCCTTAATTCTATGTTTTTGCCCACCTTATTGGTCCATGGTATTTTGTCCCTTGCAAAACAATATTTGTGTGCATTTGTCAGCACAATCTACTCCATTGTTCCAACCATTGTTCATGCCTGGGAGATGAGGATATGGTACCTGATCCAATGCTAGATTGTTCCAGCAATGCCTTTTCTCTCCTAGAAGAGTATGTACTCTAGGGTGACCTAGATGGGGAGTTGAAATTTCTGATCAAAGACCTCTCTGGAGTACAAAGCTTCACTTTCTTTGGTTTCTGAGAAAAGAAGAGATTTCAACTTCCATAGCCCAATGGCCACGATAACAATGCATACTGTCAAATTAGATATATTATATCCTGAAGAGAACTTGACCCTAAACCGAGTCCAATCATGTCACTTGAGATGGCTAACGTGTAAGAAATCACTGCAGAATCCAGAAAGGGATTTGAGATTTCAAAATCAATGGTCTATATCAGGTGGGCACACACTATGTAAACAAAGAGAATCTACTACACTTTCAGAGTCCCATGACATGTTTAGACCATGTTATATGCATCATCATGCATTGCTTAGTTACAAAACGGGTTGCATTATCTGAACTTGATTGAGAAGCAAGCTTTTCTGAAATATCTAAGCACTTGAGTTGCACTTGATTAAAGTTTCCACAAAAAAACATGTATCTACCTTTGGAATATCTACAACATAAGACTCAATGGCAGTGTTCCTAAACTTCCTCTTGATGCAGCGTAATTACGGACCAATAATCCTGCATCAACACAATAACATAAGCAGATGAATCAGAAAACCCCAAAGAAGAATGACACATGTTTTAAATTGACCAATCCTGCAATGGTAGAAAAGACAATCAGTAACCACTCTCAAGGAAAGAACAAAATAATGCAAAGCAAGTAAATACCCAAGTGCTAAGGCTCCTGACAATTGAAGACGAAATCCAAGAAGGGCAGACACCAGAATAGCAGCAGTGTTACCCAGGAAATACTTCATGCTATCCTGTTGGGAAGGTCCGAAAGAGGATCATTTTTCCATGTTTTTCCGGCAATGGGAAGATGAAATGCCGATAAAGGACCCTTCAAAATTTGACTAAAGCTTGTCACTGCACCCTGTGCCAAAAAAGACTTGCTGAGATAACAAACATAAACCATATGCAAATGTCGAGGGGAATGCCATACTGTTCCAACGTCCTAAACGTTTTTTTCGTCTATGAGGTAGGATCAATGCATGAAAACTTTCGATTCAAGCAAATAAATATTGTAAAAGCATGAAATAGCACATAATCTCTTCTTAGTGAGGATGAAGCACAAATGCAGATATCTTCAAGAAAAAAATACGGCAACCAACTGAATGGACTTAGTTACACAGTCCAAATACCTTGAAATAATCATCTGATAAACCTTTTCAAGCCCTTTGCATGCCACGAATTTTTCAGAACTCCAGTATTGCTGCAAGGAAGTGACCGGCATTCGTGAAGTTGAAGCCAGAATGCAGGACTACAGAAAAAAGGCTGATTCATACTGAATGCCACCATACCAAGACTGTAGGTAAGAACATTCTTTCTTACCTGCATGAGCGGGAAGAAAAGAAAGGCGCAAAAAGCAAACTTACATTCTGAAGCTCCAGCAATGGCATTCGCCGTCTCATTTCGATGCACAAATCTCTGATTCTGGTGCACAATTTTTATCTCTACCTAAATCGCATCCTTTGCTTCAAAGCAAAGCTTTCTGAAGAAGCTCCCGCTTGCTTCGAAGCAAAGCTTTCCTCCCAAAATCCACACCTTGCAAACTCGACGGTTGGGATCGCTGCTCCGGTGAAATGAATATTTCCAGGCATCGTTGTAGCACAATCATACATGTTTAGATATATACCTAAGATGCATCTAAGCATACATGAAACTAATTTATTTTTTTACAAGAAACTTATCGCGCGGCCTATCGGCCGCCGCGAACGTTTCTCTTCCTCGACCCCATGTCCTCCAATCATTAGCGCTTGGGATGGTCACATCTCCTTCTCAATCTTGCCGAATTTTTTTTTTATGGTGAACGCCCGAGGGCCCGGGCGTTATCTACCCCATCTCCAGAGGAACTTCCCCAACGCAGAGCCTTTCTATTTAAGAAATTCAATTCATGACGAAGGCCCATGCTTGTAGGGACGTATTTCTTCTAAATTATTATGTATAGTGTTCTAGTGTCTAGAAGATAAAATTCCTAATAGTGAGGATCCCATTGTATGTTCTTAGCATTTCTCGAATGCTATAGATCAAGGGGGAGAAGGCCTAACTTATATAATCTAGGCATCCTCATTGCATTATAATCTAGTAAGTCTAGAGTTTGGAGTTTGAATTCTCAAATTTGAAGGGCATTTAAATTCCCTCTATCAAGGGGGAGATTTACTAGATGAGAGTTTATCCTTCTAGATCTATTGATCAAGAGGAAGTGTTAGAGTATAATATTAGTGATCATATATAGATCAAGTGACATGCTGAGCTGGCATGCCAAATGGCATGCTTACATGGCACTAGAGTCAGTGTCTCTTGACTATTCCTTTGTATATGTAGCCACCTTGTTGGCCTCATTCATATAATACTCAATCATTCTATTCTCCATTGTTCTATATTTAAGAAACTTTACTCCTTGTCTGTCCTAAACCTACAATATCAGCGCCTCCCACCACAATAAACTTACTCTCTCACTAGCCAATGCTTCATCAAGCAACTTCCAGCTGTAACATTGGTCTCTTCAAACCTCGCATTTCGTTTTCTCGTTTCTAAACCGACAAAATCAAGATCGCCACCGGCTTGAATATGCTCAATAACAACCGCGACCGTGGACCAACCATTAACAAATATACTCGACTACCAACAAACAAAAGGAAGATCTAGCCAGCTGCATTGTATTACTGAATCTATCTGCCTACTAAGTCAATAAGCTCATGTACTTGCCAAGCCATTTATTCTTGAATTTATTTCTAAAAGTGGCTACCAATGCTGACCTAGATCACCCAGAAATCCATAAGGGCAGGCAAAAACTTGCAAAGCATCCTAATCATTCATATAAAGCTATTACTAGATGCATAAAACCGAGGCAAAAGAATAAAAAGAGCAATAAAGAAAAAACTTTCGCATCATTACTCTGCAAACAAAATAATTAATGCTTTTGTTTCCTCCTACAGAGTAAATTTAACTGTTCTCTAAATCTGGTGATAAGCTTTCATCAAGCTTTCGAAAAAAAGAGACTCACCTCTCAATGACAAAGGAAAATGTCAATGATGAATTCTTTCTCCAATCAGAAAGAGGAATCAAGCAGGCCAGATGAGAATGCTGCCTTGTAGTTTTACTTTCTGATATCTTCTACCAACAAATTTTCCTTAGTATCATGCTCAAACTCTGCTTCACTCGAATCTGACCCTTCAGCCTGTATTTGAGTATGCCGGACATGATTCTCATATGCACGTTTGTCTCTCTCATAGTCCATAACGCTCAATACAATGTCAAGCATTGCGCCGGTGCCACCAAACGCCACAAGAGGCCCCAGCGATTTGCGCCTTATGCCCACTGGGATGGCAACTAGGGCACCTATGGCAGAACATATCCAAGATCTGTAGCAACATCGTTCAGTAAAATCAAAACTATATTAGATCTTATTTCAAAACTAGCCGATTCACTGGTATACATTTAGGTGGAAGCTAGAAATCTATGAAGAAGCATATCCACGATCTCAGTAGGATCAACAAATCTACTATGCCATATCTGCCCGGAGATAAATGTCACATGCTTCCTTCCGGAACACTAAGCTTAGAAGTTAATTGGCTTCAAGAATGGCGTAGACGCCCATTCCAGAGGCTTGAGAAGCCAAAGGCACAGATCAAAGTGAAAAACAGAGGAAGGGCATGCCGTTCTGGAAACTAGGCTTTTGTGCTGCTTGAAGAAGCCAGAAGCTATGGCGGTCTCCCGATTTGGGTCCTTGTTTGCAAGATTATCTCAGCTGAGCTATTGCCAGAGCCTTGACAATGAGGGAAGCCGCATCTCAGGACCCAAATTTATTGCTTGATCTGCTGCGGCTCTTGTTGATAGGAAGGGGAAAAATAAGATGCCAGAGCCACGAAATAGCATATGCAGTTCTAAATAGCAATAACATGCCTCGACATTGTCTCAACCTGATACAATAGAAGGGAATAGAACATACCTTCGGTAGAAAGAACCGCCAGACCTCTCTGCATCGCTGTAGTAATTGCTATGGCTTTGCCGGGACTAGGCTTCATTGCTTTTTGCGCATCAGTATATGAGGGTTTTGGCATGATCTCTGCTTTCTGCTATGTTGTTCTTCTGCAAATTTTCTAAACCATGACGGTCAGGAAGAGCAGAATATTTTATTACCAGGTCATTTGAACAGGTTGAAGTAGGGATTTAAGCAATAATGTAGCAGATCAACAGGTCATCGAAGCAGCTATAATAATTGTGGCCAACGCTAGCAGGGCCGTGAGACACAGATCGGCCTCGCTGATCTCGCCGGAATGGGGCAGAGGAAGTGGAGAGCAGAGAAGGAGATTCGACGGAGGAGATTGATTCAAAGCAGATAAGAACAAAAACGTGGCATCCCTAGTTTTTTTTCTCTTTTCTTCAATTTGAAAATGCAATGGGTGCATACGTGTCAGAACCAGGGCTGCGCTCAGCCCAGAAAAATTACCTCCTATTTTTTTAAGAACAAAAAATGATACTGCTTTATATATGGAATGACAAGGACTCTAAAGGTCATTTACATGCCTTTTAGATCCTTACAAAGGTTTGGCTAACATTTTATGTTAACATTATCTTACTTATCTCAATATCAAGATATCTACACAAGTCAAAACTTCATTAACATTTAACTTATCTCAACGAGACATTTTTGAAGCTTACAACACATTTTCCCATGTGGACTGCCCCTAAATGCATGCCACAATGATGTACTTTTAGTTTATAAAATTTATGTGGGTTTAAGGGATCCACATCAATGAACAACAAATACTGGGAAGTCTTGCAGCCTACCTGTTGAAATTGAAAATTTCCTGTTACTGTGAATTTTTGTAGGAACTGCTTCCTTTAGAAAAAATGTCGGAGTAGGAAACCTATCTTGCAGCATTTTATTAGCAGGAAATTTACCGACTACCATTAGAATTTTTAGGAATTTCTCTCTCTTACTTTATCATTATTATATATTACAAGAAACTTATCGCGGCGGCCTTGGCCGCCGCGAACGTTTCTCTTCCCCAACTCGTCTATACATGCTAGAACATGCAGAATTTGAACCTGCATTTTGTTGCCCTGTGTTCGCGGCCATGGGGCAGTATTTATAGGGCTCAAACTACAGAGGTTAGAATTCCCCATGCTCAAACACAGTTCAATTTTTGTATGTTCGGAACTTAGATTCTTTTGATTTAATACAAAACATCTTTCGATCTTTCGTAACGAATATTGAAGATAATAACTAGAAAAATGCACACAATTCTAAGCAGGCAATGATGAATCGCTTCTGTGAACAGATTAACTACTGCAAAAGAAAAAATGGTATATCCAAGTTTCCTGTCTTGCCTGCATGCACACGAAAAAAAGCAGACAAATTTTCTTGAGGAAAAATCTCAGATGCAAATACCTGCAGCCCTGGCTTCCGGATTTACCACCGGACCAGAATCCGCAGCCCTGGCTTCCGGATTTACCACCGGATGTGTGGCAAAGGCATTCGTGACGATTAACCGCCTCCAGCCCATTTTCTTGACCTATTTCTTATTTTCTAAGTGATTTGTTGAAGTTTGAAGTAGAAGTCCATCGCCATAGCCATAGTCTTAAGTTTGCCTTGGATGCGTTGACCAAGTATTTTGGGGGCATTGCGAGAAAGCAACACTTTGCTGGCATAATCTCATATGTTTAGATCAAGGAATGGTGGTATATCAAAGAATTGTCAAAGTAAAATAAGATGGCTATATTTTAGCGGAAGAATCTGTGAGTCTGGAGCTTGTTGCGGAGGTATGAAATTGTTGCTTCTGTTCTTCCTTTGCCTGGCCAGCAGAATAAGAATGAAAGCATTAAAAGTAAGATAGAATTATATATGCTTCTTGATTTAATTGAAGGATGCCAACTAAAGCTAGCCTCCAGGGATTCCTCTTTGATACTGGCTTACCATTTTCGAAATTTACAGCCTTGCCTTGCCTTCATCTATCGCTGTTCTTGCCAATACCTGCAAACAAAGAGCCAAGATTAAGAAAAAATAATAATTTTGTTTGATCTTATGCTAAATCTGTCATTTCATTTCCTACCATTATGTGCTCTTGCATCTGCCAAGATAAATCCCAGCATTTAGATTTTGCCATTCTTTATCTGATGGAATGTCGACCTTGCCCTTAACACAGAAAAGCTGTTTTGTGCCTATGCTTTGCCATAACACATTGATGACATTTTCCTTTTTCCTGAATTTATCTGAACATATCTGGACGCCCGTATATAGAGTCCGGGATGTGGTATTTCTGGACTTTTTTTGTGGTGTTTCCAGCCATCCGATATCAGCCAAGTGGTATTTCCGGCCAAAAAAGTGGTGTTTTCGGCCAAAAAGTGGTGTTTCGCCAAAAATATGGTATTTCTGGCCAAAAAGTGATATTTCGCCAAAACCAAGTGCAAAACCCTTGGCGAGTCAAAATCTTTGGCCGGATCCTTCTTGCAGCTCCCTGGACGGCTTGAAATGCTTCAAAAGCCCTTCCAATCACTTTGTCTTCCTCTTTAACACTAGTTTGATGAAGAGAGGAAGTGATTTGAGCTCAGATAGAGCCGGATCAAGCAAAATATGACCTAAAACAGCTTGATCGGGCTTAAACGGTGGAAGTGCACAATGGTCGATAACGGGTGGCGGAAACACCACAAAAAAGTCCGTAAATACCACATCCCGGACTCTAAATACGGCGGTCCAACATATCTTATCCAATCGGCCCTTTGCTGTAAAGCCTGTTCTTATCATGATACAGATTTGAAAGAAGCCAATCTCTATGCAAAATCCAGATCTATTCAGAAATTGTTGCCTGAGCCACTTGTTGCAACCCTAATCCTTCTGAGCAAAAATCCGATTTAGGCTGGCTGGAATTGAGTTCCAGATCTGCCATGCCATAAAAATCAGAGAAGTGAAGTCTGAATCGTTTTGCCATATATAGCCCTTGGATTTTTTGCAGAACCCGTCCTCTGTGAAGAACGACCTTGGGGAAAAGAAAATCAGAGAAGGCCGTAACCAAGAGGAGGGATTGGCGATTTGCCCAAGCGTGATCACCTGGAGGGAGTCGATTTCTGCCTTGGCCGCTGCCATTTTTGCATAGCCCAAACCGTTCTTTGCATAGTTCTTCCTTCCTTTTGGTAAAACTGTGGGGCTTGTTGTTTGAATCCTCTGGAGTAGAAAAATGGCCTCTTCCGGTAGGCTTGCCCTTGAACTTGCCACGACTGCGCCCTTGCCCATGGTCAATGTTTGAACAAAGATGCGGTGGTGGTAAATTGCGGCTAACCTGGGAGCGATCTTGGGCTTGGCCGCACCTCCTGGTGAAGCCCTCCTGCGCCATTGAATTGATCCCCGTTTTCTCGTCAAACTTTGCCGGCCGAGCCATATCTAAGACCACTACCAGCATCGGAGTTTTATCTGCCATAGCCAGAGCAGAGCACAAGCAGAGCACGAAACAGAGGAAAAGGCCGTGCAAGAATATTGGGTCACTCACTGTATACTTCTAGCCGCAATAAATGCACCATAAGTGCATATCATAAATGCCACAATAATTGCACAAGATTGTTTATTGTTTGCATGTACGTGTCACCACCATAATGCCTCAAACAAAATAACATCGTCTTCATCAAGTTCCAAGATTGTTTATTATTTGCATATACGTGTCACCACCATAATGCCTCAAACAAAATAACATCAAATAAATACCCTCAAACTTTATTGTTTGCATATACGTGTCACCACCATAATGCATCAAACAAAATAACATCAAATAAATAGCCTCAAACAGAAAAGCAAACTGAATTATATATGAGTTGATATATATAAATATCATGTAATTCTATATTTTGTGCTTTTATTGGAAAAATCGTACTCCACAATTTTTCACAAGATGGAAAATTGAGATACGATTTCTGTTTGTAGGAATCTTTTGCAATTATGGACGGAGGCGGCGGGGAGGAGGGAAAATCGTTCCCTGCTTCTTGTTTTTTGGCATCACAAAGTGAAATGAAATGAAATGAAATGTTTATTTACTGTCTATGAGACCATCAGGTCTAGAAGACATATCAATATTCCCTACAAGTCTTCTCCATCCACTTCTAGTGTGCTCTCATGTGGAGCCTCACTTGTCTCGCTCTCCTCTCCCTCATATACATCCAACAAATATTTATAATTTTTTATATACATCTCCCTCAGTTTCAACATATCCACTAAATAATTACTAATATCTTTGCTTGGTAGATGAAAAAAGCATCCCAATGTAATATCCTCTGGTATGGAATACCTGCATCTGATGTTAGAGTAGGCCGGACATTTTAAGATGGCATGTTCTTCATCCTCAATATCTCCTGATCCACATACCTTACATGTGCAACACGATTGCAAATTAAACGGGAGTGTTGCATCACTCCCGTTTCAAAGATTCCCTTTAAAAAAACACCAAGTTTCTAAAATAAGCCTTTTTTGATAGTTGTTAAGAATTTCTAGAGGTTTGCATTTTTTTTCATGCCATTTTGGCCCATTATTAGACGAAAACTTTGTACTTATGAAACACAAATCATAAAAATAGCAAAATTTAGGCATAGACTTGAAGAGACTGAAAGCATTACAAAAAACAAGCACCAGAATAGAAAGGAAAAAAAAGTACTATGTTTTTAATTAATTGTTGTACATCAATATTGAAGATTCATTGTAATAAATAATGATAATTTTAATATGCAAGAGTCAAAGATCTACATCATAGTCCTCCTCATTCTTTTTGTTGCTCTCGCCATCTCGGCCCTTCCGTTTCTATCCGCTCCTTTTATTGGGGACTTGAGTTTTGTATCCTCTTTGTTCTTCGGAATGGTAGCTAAAGCTACTTCTTTAAGCTCGCAAAGGTTGCCTCATCGTCTAGTGATTTTGGAGAATGGAGGTTGTATCTCCGAGGACGCGTTAGTTTAGCATAATCGGATGAAGACTTGGCCCCTAACTCCCTGATTTTCATCTGGTAAAGTAGGTAAGGCGCCAGTCTCATCTTCACAAAATGCCGCGACCTCCTTATCAATATCCACGGCTACACGGTTGCGGCCCTTCTTAAGTGCACATGCGATAGTAGTACTGAACCGTGAGAAAGCATCAAGTACCCAATCTCCCCGGACGCGAGAACATGTCCGGGAGATGGTTGATGAGCTTTGTGGTTTCGGTAGTGATTCACAATCGCCTTTGTGCACTTGGGTCCCGCATTTTCGTAAGACCGGCTGGAAACTCTAGGACGTTTGAAAAGTTTTGACAAAGCGGCAAAGTGTTAAAGTGATCCATGGTCCTCTTCCCATCAAAACTCCAATAAGCTACATGAAGGTACTCTACCTTGCCGAGCAACCTTGGTCCTCCACCATGGTAGTTGATGTTCGTTTTGTACCTAGTGAAGCATATAAAGTGATATTAGCAAAAACAAGAAAACACTTCAAAAACCGAAACAGAAATACTATTCGAATACACACTACGTTATTAAAGAGAAAAGTAATTGTATCTCGAATAAGACTTACCGCACAAGGTTTTCATATCCCCGCCCGAACCGGAGAACCAAAGTGATTTTTGAAAGCTGATTCCACCAAGCCGACCGCATGCTCGAATGGAACGTGAACTAAACGCCAATGTTTGGCCGTTGAGATCCGCTTAATTCCTTCAATAAAAGCATTAAACTCTGAAAATTTGAAGGGCTGGTCGTCAGATCTCATTGCCTTTAAGCTTAAACCCATAGGGAAGATCAAGCAATAACCAAAGTAAAGTCCTCGTGGCTTAACCGTTCGACAAGGTTCAGTGCAATCACCATGAATGATTGAATATAAATTGTTTTGATCAAAACATGAGAATCTCTCGAAGTCGGATGGTTCGCTCAACAGATTCTTCTTTCAGCCTAACGACCTCTCTTCCCGTTGTTCTAACCAAATTCATAAAGCCCTCGGTAGGTCTTTATTTTTTTTTTTGTTCTAAAAAACAAAACAACAACCGTCAAGAGATCGTTTGAAAGCGGAGAGAAGGAATTCTAAGTGTAATTACCCAGACCCTCAAAATTTGGTGAATATTGGACAATGCGCCTCGTCGGATGTGGCAATTGGGTAGAGTTCCTTGCACCTTTCCCATGTGTCGACGTTTAGCTGCTCCATCAAACATGTTTGACATGTTATGACGTTTTTTTGGCTGCAAGACGTTAAGGAAACAATGAGTTTAAACAAAAGAATGAAGGCAACGTAAAAAAAAAACAAATACAAGTCAAGCTAATTGTATTCGAATACAAACCGTTAACTTGTGATGCTACCTCAAAACAATATGCAAAAATAGTTCTACTACAGAACAAACACATTGCTTCTCTAAAGGAACGCACGCCGTATCCCGAATACACAGGCCAACATTCAGAGGAGCAATGTGTATTCCGGAATACACATGCCTTCCTTCACACGGGCAATGTGTATTCCGGAATACACAATGCCTTTCTAGAGACAAGCAATGTGTATTCGGAATACACAATGCCTTTCTAGAGACAAGCAATGTGTATTCCGGAATACACATTGCCCGTGTAAAGAAAGGCATGTGTATTCTGGAATACACTAGCCACGCCAATGTTTTTGGGAATCTAACATGCAATAACTAATGTTTGTGTCAGAAAACTTACTTGTGTAATTCCTTTGACATTTCTTCTAGGCTAAACTCCTTATCAACAACTTTTGGAGAAGTCGCCGAGAAGCTCGTGCCGGGAGAAGCCCCCTGCATTTCCCGCTTGACGGTAATGGTCATTTCTTTTTTGGTACGCCTCGAGCTTTTTTCTTAGTCGTCTCCTTTCCCTTGCTCTTTAACTCCCTCATTTCGAACATTGTAAATATCTGGTCCCGAGTTCCCAAATCTGTTCAAGAAGATTCACGTTAAATAGTTGATTTGCTATTCTGGAATACATTTTGTGCTTACCTTGCCATCTCTAAAAGCTAACTGGAACCAGTTGTCGTGGCCAATCAGAGACTGCCTTTTGTTGGCCTCGTCATATTTCAGGCAGCATTCAATAGCACACGCCTCCTTAAGCTCCAAGGAAAATGCTGGCTTCTTCAGGTCCTCACCGTACTTTTCCTTGAATATTACATTACTCTCGTGCATGAACCGGATCTTGTCGACGAAGCTCATCTTTAGTTTATATTCGTTGTCAGCATTGTGGGTGTTGGCAACGATTTTCGCTTCTTCATCGGTAAGACCACAGTAAACAGCGCAGAGGACGGAGAGGTACCTCGGGTTCTTCTTCTCTTTATAAAGTTGCCTTCTTGCCTTAAAGCTGTGATTGCCTCCCAAGACGTAGTGAGTGTAGGTCTCGCTTTTTCTGCCGTCATAGTCTGGGGGTTTTGCACTCTTCCCCGTCAACAAGGACAACTATTGGGGCCACATGAGCATTTGGATTGCTCCTTATTACATCTTTCGTGTTCCTTAAGTGATCGGCATAAATTTTGCGAACCTGAAGTGGCCTTTCACCAGCTTCATTTTCGGTGGAAGCTTCATTGAAGTGGATCGGCAAATAAATTACACCTTGCACAAACTTGTGCGGGGTTAATCTCTTCCATCTTTTCATTTGTCTTGTCTTTTTTTTTCCTTTATAGCAACACCGTGTGCTTTACCCTTCCCCTTCTTCTTCTTAGGTTCCTCGGAAATATCCTCTACTGCAATTAAGGCCGTCGCTTTTTTTAGGCTCTTTAGCAAAGAATTGTGTCCCTTGGCCGCTTCTTTGGTGGTGGTGGCGGTGGCCTTTCGGCCGGTTGTGATGGACTCCCGACATTGTGATGAGGAACTGCTTTCGGGCTCGGTTGCTCATCCTCTTCCTCGGGCTCGGACTCGGCACAGGGGAAGTCTTCGCCGTTGTGCTTCGAACATAGTTGATGATGGCACCGAAGCGACCTCTTTGCTGATGTAGTGAGCAACATACTTGTACTGAGGGACGAGGATTTACTTTCGCCACTCTAAAATAGGATTCATCAACATGAATAAAGCCTTGGGATGTCTGAAAAGACAGTCTCCCTCGTTGGGCCGGACTCCCCGCCTACTTCACTCCGCGGACCGGATGGTGCCCATGCAAACAAATTCCCTCCTCATCGCACCTTTTGCTCCAAAGACTGGCGGACATGTAGGAAAGTAAGTGTGCTGTACTTTCCAGAAGTACCCCTTGTAAAAAACCATTGAGTTTGAAAGTTTTCGTAGATGGCAGGCGCAGATGACTCCTCAACCCTTCTCTGTGGGTGCGGTTTCGTTGGGATTTTAACGGTTCTCTTGTGTTGTTTCTTGCTGCCTTCTTGTCCGGCAAATTGTGTGTAAACACGATCTTGTTAGAGAAGCGTTGGCAAAAACTATTCCAGAATACAAAATGTCTTGCGAAAAGGAAAAAACAAGGGCAAAAAGAGGACCAAAATGCCAAAACAACACTGCAATCTTGACAAAAAAACAGGTCTAAACAAGTTTTAAAAGCAGAAAAAACACCTAAAGTCACTACAAAAATCACGGAAAAACTACCTTACAAAACAAAAGAACACGAATGTGTATTCCGGAATACACTTTCGCCTTTGAGGGAAGGCGAACGTGTATTCCGGAATACACTTTCGCCTTTCCTCCAAGGCGAAGTGTATTCCGGAATACACTTTCGCCTTTCCTCCAGAAGTGTATTCGGAATACACTTACGCTTTTTCTCGAAGGCTTAAAGTGTATTCCGAATACACATTCGCCTTTCCTCGAAGGCTTAAAAACGATTCGGAATACACTTTCGCCGAGGGAAGGCTAATGTGTATAGGAATACACTTTCGCCGAGGGAAGCGTAAATGTATTCGGAATAAGAAACGCACACACAAATGATTGTACCTTGTACTTTCTTACTCACCTCTCCATGTTTTCTCTATGAGTATGGAATACGACTCAATATTATATTCGGCGCCGGGCGCCGGGCGAATTTCAGCTCGAAGACGAATACGTTGAAGGCCAAAATTTCCTTTTAAAGGTGTCCATTCCGTCTTGCTCGTTTTCTATGTGAAGTGGAATACGCGTTTGGCCTTACTTGTTCTCGCTCTAGTGTATTCGGGGGGAATAGCTTTTAGTTTGCCTTTCGCTAATTGTTGCGGAAGTTCTACTTTTAGTAGGCTGGCTTGTATTCTCGAATAAGAAAAGCTCGCGAAGAGAGAAACATTATCTAAACTCTACACTTGTTTTGCGTTCTTAAGATGACAAACCGCCGTCAACAAACTTCCACCACCTTTCGTTGTCTCAAGCTCGTCCGGTTCGAGGACACGCTTGGGACCAACGCCGCTTTTTCAACACCGGAATTCTCCGGCTCCTACCCTCCGCTTCATCGTTCTTGCTTCTCGAAGACACACCGAGTCCAAAGACGTAATGCACTTCCACCACCCTTCCAACCGCCACCAAGTCCCGTGAGATGCGGACATCGGCATCTCCTTCCAAAGAATCACCACTAGTTCGGAGCGGGCTGCCACCACCCTTTGCTCCATCCAGGGACTCGCAGAAGCTCCACAACAAAGGGTGCTCAAGAACAAGCTACCCCCTTTTGTAGTTTCGCCTCCCTTCGTGCAAACATACAAGGAACACAGAAAACATGTAAGACCGTGGAGATTCACTACAATTTCTCTCACCCGGGACTTCACTACAAATGAGGAATTAAGCTCCAAAGATGCACTCCTCTTCACACAACAAGGGTTGTGACACATGGATTTGCGTAATTCCAGTCCGCTCTAAAGGAGATGTTTGCAAGAACTCCTTTTCAAGATGGTACAAGAACGGTGATGCCACAACCTCTTATGGGCCATCACCACCCTTTAACACTTTGTACCCCGCCTATTAGGGAACAACTTCACGCGGGTGTTTTCCTCTACAAGCACACCACTCGGAGACGCAGGAAGTCACCCCAGAGTAGAAGTTTCATCAGAAGATGAAGACACCAACGAGGAACAAAGAGATTACATGTTCTCAAGCCAATCTTCAAAGAAATTCAAGGTGGATTTTGGTTTGAGGGCTTGCTCCTCCAAGAAGAAGAAGAAATCTTATGGATGAACGTAAAATGAGGAGACTTTTGAGAACTAAATGCTGCTCATTGGGTTGCATCAACAGACTTAACATGGCTAAATTACGAAAGCGCTAGAGACAACTACGTTCCATGACATTGGCGCACCGTAATGCCTACTTAGCTTATCATGTAAGACCAGACCGCAACACCTTCTTTGCACTACATTAACCGCCAAGAAGTTTGCCGAAATGTTTTATGGTTGTCCACCGCTTAGGGTCCACAAGAATGTCTAGAATACACAAAAGATCGGACAAAAATCCAAAGAATCGATGATCATTGTGGACCAAGAAGAGTTGTAACCATGCATGCCCTTGTGGGCCAGGTCCCGGATGGAGAAATATTTTAGAGAAACATGTGAGAAGCTACCTAACAAACAACATGTATCATTTAACCGATAACATCACCAAAAAGATGTTTTAATGAGTACAAAGAGACTTGCACTCGCCTTCAAAGACATCTCTTACTCACACTTCACCCATGACCGGGTGGAAAAGTGAATTCGGTCTTGTGAAAATTCCTAGAAAACATAGAATGTCCGTTTGCTCGAGGTGTGCGTAATTAAAGAGTCAACGAGAAACCGCAAAGACAGAGGTCGAAAAGAAGTAAGTTCATGTTCTCCAATCTCTCACTTGTTTTAGAGAAAATGCTTTGACCTGATTTCTTCTACGATATTGTGCAAATGAACCTTGCCGCACATCGCGGGAACAACAAGCAGAGAGAAGAAAGCTTGCCAAGCATAGAAAAAAAGCTCTTGAACGTCCACTGCAATACATGTCTGTTGTGATTGATGGAATGGACCAAAAAAAACAACTCTACCACATTTCTTGAACATTCCTAAAGATGTGCCAGAGGAATGTTTTGTTAAGGTCCACCTTGTAGGAGCTATGGTCTTCAAAGGAAGTCTAAGGTGCAAAGTTTTTGACGTATCCAAACTTGCATGGTGACCCCAACCTCACAATTACAATTCTTAACAAGGTCCCGCGGCGAGCAAGAGCAATTACCACCGATTGCTTTATCCGCAACTTGACAATACTACAAGGGAGAACAAGAATCAAACACTTTATGCATCTTGTGCCATGTTAGTGGAGCTAGGGATCTTTAGAAAAGTGAAGCTCTCGGTTTTCTTACTTGTAGGCCACACTCATGATCGATTGACCAAATGTTCAAGAGATTTTCTCAGGCGCTCTTTAGAAGGAAGAAGGCTTTTGCCTTCCTTCTTTAGTTCGAATTATTGAAGATTCTTACACTCCTACCCAAAGGGTCGATCTTCTTAAAGAGATCGCTGATTTCAGAGAGTTTGTTTTCTCTCAACGCTCAAAAGAGAACAAGCGCGGAACAAGTTGAATGATCTCACCTTTCAACATCATATCAAGTTCTACTTGAAGGATGGCCAAAGCTTCTGTGGGGAAGAAGTATACCACAACTAAGGACCTGAGTCCGCCAGAGGGATTACGCTTCCTTAAATATATTCCCATTAACTTCCTTCATAGAACGCCGAGCAACTTCCTCTCAAAAATCCTAAGGAGTCCAAGGGAAGAAAAGTACCCCAGAAGTCATCCTTAAAAGCCATTGAAAATGGAATTTCCTCAGTTTTAAGTACTTCTTAGAAGAAGATCGGATGTGGTGGAGTAATTTCTTTCTAACAGAAAATTGTTGTACAAAACATAGCTCTAAGACAGTTGCAAGAACCATTTCAATGGCCTAACACCTTCCATCAACCCCAAAGACCAAGCAGGTCCAAGCAAAGGCTACATTTGCACCTCAAGTAGAAGACGAGGAGGACCGAAGTCATGTACCTCGACCAAGACGCAGGAATGAGCCCCAAGGTAATATCACGTAAATTACCAAAGGTATGCTAATTGCTCTTCCGACCGAGGAGGATGACAAAGGTCGAACCGCTCGATAGTAAAAGTGCTTGACACGCTCAAGGAGGAAGGCTTAGTCACTAAACTCAAGATTCATTGGCTTGCAACACGCCGTAAAAATGCTTTTGAAGGTAGATATGAGTTAGAAATGAGAAGCCAAGGAAAAGGGAGAAAGTCCAAGAAGGTGGGTTGTAGGGACGAAGCTGAACCTTAATGACGGACTATATTGTGCTATGATTTTAAATTGAAATCGACAATCGCTTCACTTTTAAGACTATCAATTTGCTTAAAAAGCTTGTAATTATGAAGAAGATGATGAAGAAGGTGGTGACAATGCTTCACCGCCCTGTTGATAGTGATGAGGAAGATAACTCAAGCACTTCCTCGAAAGTGACAAAGTGGAAAGAAGTGAAGGTGATGACGATGGCATAAATGAACATGAGGACGCCCCCGATCCCTCTCATCACTCCTCACACTTTTGCACATAAACGAAGTCTTAGAAAAAGATCAGAATTTTGATGTGAATATGAAGATTCTATCTTCAAATTTTGAGAATACTACGCTTCAATTACAGACTTACTTCAATTTTTGTTAAATATTTTATCCTCCTCGAAATTAGAGTTTCTCTTAAAACATACTTTAAGAACATTCTTTTGCTAAGAAAAGTGACACTTTAAAAAGTCAATTCCTTCGTTGGTAAAAAAAAAAATTTAGTCATTTCTGGGGGTCAAAATAGAATTTCATGCATCTTTTTTTTTTAACCTCATTTTACCCCTTTTTCAAAAAAAAAAGGGAATCTTTATGAATATTCCTTTGCTCTCGCTTTCAATGATTTGCTCCCGTTTAATACACTTAATCTTGTTGTGCGTGTTTCATGGGGCACATTACCCCATCTCCCTATTTCCACTCCCAAATGATGGAACTCAATCTCATCCCCGCATATAACATGTCTCTTATGGTATGATAATTTTTCATGAGATGCTGGTGCTTCCACTAGCCTTGGATTGATCTCCTCCTTATAATAGCCCATTTTGGTTTTGGATTCCTCCAAAGCTTTTGTTGCACATGTATAAATATCCTTCACGCATTGACACCTCCCGATGGTATATCCTCTAAGCACATATCCCATTTATTAAGCCATTTAACAATTTCAGCATACCACCCCTTTATCTCGCTTTTGTATCATAGCCAATCTTGGCAACCTTTTTTTCTTCCATGTCATTTACCTTCATCATATATTTCAGCGTTTGATATAGTGCCTCTGCCTCCACATTCATCATTCCTCCCTTTAACATCATAGGATAAACACAAACCATTGCATTTGACACATTTAAATTAAAATCCCCTTTTGAACCCCCTTTGGTTTGGGTGCATATTCACACGGGGTTACTTCGCAACGAGAGTCGGATGGGCATATTTGCCCTTTATCCCAAGATCCGGACCGTACATAGCTTATCCTCGTTTGTGGGGTATGCATATACAAGTTTTTGTATATCGTGATATTAAGGTTTGCAAAATACTATAAGGTTTGAGAATATGTACTTAATGGTGTTAATTTTGTACATGTATTGTAAATTTTTGGGGTCACGCCTCACGTGAACCCCCCGGTGAATATGCACCCAAACCAAAGGGGTTCAAAGGGGATTTTAATTTAAATGTGTCAAAATGCAATGGTTTGTGTTAATAATATTAATGGTAGTTGTGTGTTAATGGTTTGTGTTAACTAAAAAAATTTTGTTCCTTCAGGGCCCTAAGGATGTTGTAAGGTGTACATGTAGACATTACCTAATACTCTAATGATGGACGTATAAGGGCACTAAGAAATCCATAAATGCATGTAACAATTTTAGAAACACTTTTGCATGTAATATTGTGCAAAGTTGCTTGTTAATGCAACTACAAGGCATTCTCACATGTTTTGAAAAACATAAGATGCACCACTTCCCATTGTACATCCACTTTTGAACAATAGACAAATAGATTAATACAAAATGTCAACGGATCGTAAAACAACAAAAGAGACCGAGCATATACTAGGAATTACCAATCTTTTTTGTACCGTTCCATTTTCGGGTCTTCTTTGTAACCATTGCACAAGTTTTGTAAAAGTTTGGACTTAGCTATCCCCGTAACTCTATGCTCCAACTCTATGCTCCATCAGTCTGTCCAAGCCATATCAAGAATGCAACAGACACGATCCCTCGGCCGCCGATCTCCCGGCCATAGAATTCATCCACTTTTTCACCATTCCGGTAGAAGTTGAATGTTGGAGTGTAGCGATGTCCTTTGTTTTTCCGACATTCATCGATGTCGCATTAATGAATGAAGTTGATGGATGGTCATTGCTAAGATTGCAAAATGTGGGAAGCGCTTGTTTGCGATATATAACACCTATTCGCTCAAGCAAGCATAAGCCAACATCAAAAGCAAAACCTCTAATCACAAAATTGAAAAGAAAGGTCATACCAACATGCTCCATAGCTCACTACGGCCTGCACAAGTTTCATGCTGTCATAAATTATTCCAACAACACATAATTATAACAAACAATGCCTTCCTTTACCCAACTTTAAGGAGCAATATTTTCAATTTCACATCACCTTTACTCGCAACCAAACAACAGTAAAATAATTTGTCAAAAATGAAGATATGTGAGATTTTACTCAGATAGAGGCAGATATCATCATTAAGCAATAAAATAATGCCTAAGCCAAGGTGCAAATTCCACCTACTCATGGAAACTAAATTCAAGCGCTTCTAGTTCTATATATATGGGAACAAATGATAACCGGAGCATACTAAAGATGCTAGAAGTCATCAAATTGTATATTCAGAGACATATGTATGTTGCATTAAGCTTGGGGTCGAAGCTATTCCCTTCCATCCTGAGGTATTAATTTGTTGTATACCAGATGTATCCAAAAGACTTTAAGAAGTTGAGCTTTCTCATTTTTCCGTAATTTTTTTTACTAGAAAAGGCTGTTGCAGCACTTAGGTTCTTTCGGATAAGGTCGCTAAGCTCGAGTCATTGTGAGTACTAACAAGATTTCCATTTAAGTTAATGGGCAAGGGCACTCCCGTGCCCTCTAATCCTCCTCTCCGGCTCTTATTCTTGCTAGGACGAGCATCTTCTCGCCATCGCAATCCACGTAAAACTCAATTATCCCTAAAGCTAACTTTAGTTTGCAAGCGCCAGGGAGGATGATGAGGAATCAATCTTTGGGTCGGAAGAAAATGGTAATGCCTCGTGGTCCGCTTGGAGAGTTTAGGCCTGGGATTATCGGCAAATGAGGGATAGCAAGAAAGTGAGAGCAATTTTGGGTGCGCTTGTTGGGTCTTCACGCAAGCGGATCTAAGTGTTCTAGCAGGAGACGTAATCCAAAAGCCGGGTAATATAGCTATGTCTAGACTTTGCAAAGGAACCCATCTAATGAAAGGCTTGAAACTCACCACGTAAATCATAGAATTAAAAAGGGTTCTCATGGGCTGGCTAGCCGATACTTGCCAACGAAGTCGTGGCCGATAGATTTGTCGCAGCCAATAAGAACTTAAAACCATCGTGTTACCTTCCACCGCAAATGCCGCGATATACTTCAGAGGGGATTGATTCATGATATCCCCGCTCGCCATTATCGTCAATCAAACAAAACCCCGTTCTTTGATCCGGGTTACGTGGTACCGTGGTCATTTGAGCATATTTCTCGTTCTTTCTTTGGTGAAAGAATCAAAGAAAAAGAATATGTATGCATGGGAAGAAAGATTGTGGATTCGCCATACGTAAACAATTTACACCCAAACCCGTGATTCAAAACCCGCAAACAACAACCGCGAGGGTAGATTGTAATGTGGCACCGAGATTCTCCAGACGCTGGTTGGTGCAAGCCGATACCTACAAATAATCAAACAAAACTAGTATTAATCGCCTTTTGGCCCCGCTAAAATTCTAGAAATCTGAGGGGTAAATAGAGAATGTTGCACCTCGCCGATATGGCCTTAGGAAAATATACAACCCATTCTCCTATGCGCTGAAGAGGACTAAAGGTCCCGCGCGATGCATGCCGGACCGAGAATCAAGAGAGTTCTCTCCGCGGTGACTCCAAGTAAGTAGTCGCCATCATCGATTCCACAAACCCTAATCGTGCCCCTAATTCCGGGCCTCAATCTCATGAGAAAAGGGGTTTTATTATAAGCCCTTGGATTTTTGAATTAAAAGAGGGCTTTTTGTAAGCCCTCCGATCTTAACCATTGAGGAGGATGAAACAAAAATTGCACAAATTGCATGCAAAAACTTGGTGCACTCTAGATGTAACCGATTAGTATGCCTCGGTAATACGCCCATGAAATCATATGAAAACCATGTCAAAAAGCGTATAAAATCACAAAAAAAAAACCCATGTTATAATGCTACATATGGTGTCCCAGATTTTACCTCCTAATTCAGATAGAAAGAATTTCTTCTGATCTTTTCTATTCTTTTCCACATATCCATTGACAACCCTGGTCCCCATGCTTCACGTACCATATAGCAATACACTTCTCACTAATGCCACATACAATTGTTTCTTCATCCGCCAATCTACGAAAGCATTGCTTTTTTTACATCTTCTCTCAAGATAGCATAAAGAGCCTTTAGCCCAAGATCCGCTCGGTGTTCTAATCGCTTCTATTCCAGTGTATGTATTGCCCACAATAAGACCCAAATACTTATAAGTATTGCAAATTTCTATTTCTGTCCCCTTTATAGCAGAATTGAAATTGGCTTCCTCATACCAAAATCAGAATTTTCGCTTTTGTTCGTGTTTACCTTCATGTCCATCTTATCACAAAAGCACTCAATGCATCTATTTGCTTTTGCATATCTATTGCATTTCTTGCAAACAACACTATATCATCAGCATATAATAGCATCGATCCGAGCCATCGGATCACCATTCTGGGAAAGGACGAGCTGCTATATAAGGCTATTTCCTCTTTCGCACCAGTTATCGGCGTCTTCTCACAGCAGCTCTTCTTCTATTCTCGTTGCTTCAATGGCCCTTCGACCAACGGATTTCTTCACGAGCTTCTCTACTGGTCTCTTTCTCCACCTCCTCGCCACTGGCACCTTCATGGCGAGTTTGCTCATCCTTCTTTGGAAGGTATGCTTCCTTCTTTTCATGCTCAGTATTATTCTATAGTTTTTTGTTCTATCGTTTCTCTTCGTGATCACACGGATTCTTTTTGTTTCTATTGTTCTCTTGGTCGCATGGCTCTTCTCTGGTCATTCACATGTTGAGTTTTTTGGTGCATAGGCTATTCGATGGTCACAAGACGGCCAGTATGGTTGCAAGTTCTGGATTGGATGTTTTGCATTTTTTGTTCGGGTCTGGTGGGTTCGTTTTCTGGGTATTGGTTGATCTCTGTTGATTGGTTGGATTGGTTTGGGTGGCCTGCTCGCCTGTTTTTCTTTTGTGGGGCAATTTGCATGTATTGGGGCATGGGGGCTTGTGTTGTGCATGCTTCTACCTTTTTTCCTTGATTTCCCTTCATTCTTCTTCACATTTTTCGCTTTGGGTGGTTGCCGGGCTTCTTGTTTCATCTGCCCGGGTCGCCCTTCATCTTCATCTCGATTGGATTTAAGCCCTCTCTTAATCCGTTTCGCTGCGTGAGCTTGTCGGTGGATCGGTTCCATTTCTGCCGGCTTGGAAAGTTCTTATTCCTTAGTTTTGGTGCCCTTTGGCCTTCATGCCCCGCTCTTCTATCAACTTAAGGCGGCCTCAAACCGACCTTTTCTCATTTCGCTGCCGGGTGCCGACATCTGCTCTTTTTTCGATCCGTTTCCACCACCTGACCTTTGCTTTCGTCTATATTGCCTTGATCGATCATCCTTTACTGCGGGTCGCTCCCCATTTGGTGAGCGGGGTTTCTTTGGCTCCGCATTATTCGCGGGTAGGCATTATCTTCGCTTCATTCACCCCTTGGCATGCGGGGGTTACGGTGGGGTTTTCCTTCATTCTCATTCTTTGTCGCGACCAATCAAAATGGTCCCGACTCTCCTATGGTATGTTTTGTTCGGTTCCCACCAATCTTCATATTTTCGACCGCCCCTTTGGGGCTCGCTATTTTTGCGGGATTTTGGTCGCCATTCGTTTCTTGCATGCTTTCTCCATTGTTTGGCTCCCATTCAATCTGCTTGCATGTTGTTTGTGGCCATTCGCTTTCTTCCCTCAGACCTTCTGGTTGCTCTTTGTTTCTTGCCTCGGCTCCCTTTCCTGCTTTGCCTTTGGCCCGCGATTTGGAGCAAGTGTTTTTTTGGTTTGTGCTTTGCATGGTATGGGTGTTGGTGCCATCTCTTGAATAATATGAAATAAGATAACCGTTTTGTTTTTGCTTTTGAATCATAAACGCCAAAACACACCGGTGGATTTATTTCGGTTTTCTCGTTTTATTTTTATAAGGGTTCATACTTGTTATTGTTGTTTATCATGTTTATCATGTATTGTTGTTTATCATGTACGGGATGTTTCATGGTTTTGAAAACTGGGTTTATCTATCTTTCCTTCCGCTTGCTTTTTTACTTTTTTCTCGTTTTTTTTGGTTGCCAGGTTTCACTATGTGTTGGCATCCTCTTATGAACCATCAAAGATTCACATGATTTTTGATATTTTATGTATTTTCGACGTTATACTCACTATGCCTTATCGGGCTTTGATTTTTCTTTTATGTATTTGGTTTAAGTCGCTCTTGTTGCCTATGTTGTACTTTCCCTTTGAAATGTTGTTATCGAACGTTGTTTTCTTTTTTTTAGGCATACCGAACATTATGGTGCTTCCATTTTCTTTTCCACATTCTTGTCTATGTCGTGTTTAGATTCTGTTGTCTAGCTAGCTTTTTTGTGATTTATTGTTCATTATCCGTAGGGCCTTTGTCTTTTTCAATTTATGCATCTTACACGCCACCATTGGCTTTTCTCTTCATTTATTGTTTGGTATTGGGTTATTTCTCATTCTTGACGACGTGGGGTTAAGGCCACTTATACGGTCGTTTGGTCATTTGTGCCATGCTAATCCAGAAATGGTATACCCGATTTTTATCCGGTGTTTGCCCATATTAGCTTAATTTGGTCCTAATATTGATCTTTGAATAATTATTTTCATTGTGATATCGGGGTTGTTGGTCTTATACTTTACGCCTCATTGGATACTTACCTGACATTCGCTTTTTCTACACGTTGTTTTGCATGCTCATTCACATATTTCTATGGGTTTCTTCGCCTTCATTAATACGTCAAGTTGATTTTAGATCAAATTTCTTATCTGCATGTCCTCGATATCAATTTTTTGCATCTGGGCTTATGCCTGGTTTTACATTCTATGGGCATTTAATTGCGGTACATCTTATCATCATATCGCCATTTACTTCTCACCTATGCCTCGTTGTTTTCGGATTTTTCTTCTTTGCACTTGTGTTTTTATCGTGGATTCGATGCACCATACTATTTAAATGGGTCTATGCTCTCCTCGCGCTGTTTCTCTCTTGTTTATGTTCTGGCTCACTTTTTACCTCGGCTTTTGTCTTTGTGGTCGTTTCCTTGGGATGTTGTCTTGTTTTCATAATTCTACTGCAGTATTTCTTGGTTTATTATCTTTTTTTATTGCCTATAGATTTGTGGCCACCATCTTCCGGGGTTGCATTTGTCTTTTTTACATTGATGCATTCCATTTCCATGGTAGATTGCAAGATGGCCCCAATTGCGTTTATCTCCTACATGTATCTCTTTTGTATGTTATTTTTTATATTGTGGTTCCCATGTGGTTATATGTGGCATTCTTTTCCGCGGTTTAGATTTCCCCATGGTGGTTTGGGTTTTATCTTTTGCACTTGTGTTTGTATCTTTATGTGTGATGCACTACACTTGGTCTGTGGTATACGCTATTCTGGGTGGTATTATCTTTACATTCTAGGTTTCCCATAGTTGTTGGGCTTTTTTTTTACTTGTGGTTTATCTTGTTTTTGATGCACCGCGACTCTTTCAACAGCTTGTCCGGTTATTCGGGTTGATTTGTTTCTTCTCGGGCTGTGGTTTGTTTTTCTCGCTTTTATATGTTGCATTCTCATGGTTTCATTCTTTGATTGCCCGAGATTTATTCACCACATTTGCCAAGTTGCACTTTTGTCTTTTTATGTCTCATACGCTTGTTTACGTATTGTTACCTTCTTGTGTATGCCATATTAGTTATTTTCAATATTGCTACATGGTTTGTGTTCGAAAGTATTCCATATGTTTGGGGATTATAGCATTGTTCATGTTGTTCTTAAGGCGATCGTGTTTTACAATTTTTCTAGCCAAGGCTCTTTTGTCTGTGGTTTTTCTTGTTGATTTGTTCATTGGTTTGCATTCCTCTTTTTTTCTCAGATTTATCCTTGGGCTTAAAACATAACTTTATTGTCTTTTCCACCCGCGGGTGATGCTTTTCTCCATCCTGTGGGTATCCTTATGCATTGTGGGCACCCCTGACATCATATTTGATATTTAGCTATATTTGCACACAATTTTACATTTATCATGTTTTTCTTCCACCTGGTGAGTGATGCTTTTCTCCACCGGGTGATGCTGTCCTCTTTTTTCCGTAATCGTTTTAATCGCTCACCTCCTTTTGCTTGTATCGTTTTTTGCGTTCTTGCTTCGCTTATTATACGCGTTCTTGTTCTCTTGATCGCTCATGCGGTGCCTTCTACATGTTCCATTTCTTCTCGCGCTTGGACATTGGCACTCCTCTTCGTCTCACCCTCGCTTACTGCCGGCCCACTCGACCCCTAGAGTTTTTTTTCGGGCGGTGGGCTTATAGTTTATCTGATTCACCTCATTTTTGTTGCGCTCCATTAAGCTCGTCGCCCGTGCCCAACTCAACGCTTGGAGGACTCTCTCTCTCTCTCTCTCTCTCTCTCTCTCTCTCTCTCTCTCTCTCTCTCTCTCTCTCTCTTCTCTCTTGTCCTATTAAATTTTTTTTGCGACTTTTCTGTTCCATTCAAGTATTTTTGTGACATGTTTTTCCACCTCTTTCTCCTTTGTGGCTAAATTCTTATATGTATATTCTATATTTGGTTTGGTCCGATAATCGGTTTTGAATATTTGGGGGTTGTGTTTAAGATTTTTTCTTCTTTTTTGGCATGATCATCGAGGGGAGCTCTAGTGTTTGTTGGTTCCTTTGTTCACTTTATTAGCGACTTATTTGTTGCTTCATGAAGTTATATTTTCTATTCTTGAACATGGGTGACTGGGTGATATTGCTCTGTACCAATTTTATGGATTTGAGAGCTTTTTTGTTTTCGTTAGCTCCACTTTCATGTTCACTTGAGGGCTGATTTTTTTCGCGGCATAGCTTTGTTCTCTATATATGATCTTACATACTTATTGTGTAAGTTTCAGACGCTGTTTTATTAGACATGGTTGACTTTTTCATGTTCTTTTTAGCCCCTAGTTTTTTATCATTATTTCCCCGCTTTCCTCCATTTTTGTTCGATATATGTGGTCCACATGTTGAGGTTCAGACTCACTGCTTCTCGGGCGGTCCTCGTCCTCAAGGCCGCTACATGGTGTAGGCGACTCTCTCAACATCTCCATGTTTCTCGCTCGATCTTTATGTCTATGCATTTTTTGCATTCCTGCGTAAGTTTTTCCTCTTGCCTTATTATCCTAAGCATTTGTTATTCTTCCTTCTTAATTATCGCTATTGTTTATTCTTTTGGGGATCCATGATGGAGGGTTCCTTTGTTGATTTATCTCCCTCTAGATATTGCCCACAGTTCGGAAGGATAATAGCCACATTCTTGAACTTCTCGTCCAGAGTTTATTCACGACTTCGTCCGCAGATCCAGATTCAAATCATCAACTATGCGCTCGCCCTTTCTTCGATTCATCATCGCGGGCGCGTCCTTTTCTTTTCATTGTTTTGTTCTCTAATGTTCCTCCCTTTTTCAGGTCATTGAGCCGATGCCGCCCATAGCAGCGCTTTCGGTGTTTTCGCTCTTCTTCTTCAACCGCTTTTTCTCCACGGTTTAACGGGCCCATGGTAGACCGCTCAGCATTGAACCTTGAATGTGCCTGCAGGGCGCTCGAGACACCCGCATAAATGGGTAGAAGCGACTACTCCATAAACGCCTAGACGGCTTTGCCCAGTTTGGTTAAGGGCATGCCTAAGTAGAACGCTAAGGGCTTGGTATCGAGCAGGTCTCGAAGTTCGAAGTCTCCATGGTGCCTATATGCATGGGTAATTTGGGTAATTTGCAAAGACTTGGTAATCATTGTGACATGGTATATTTTGATGCTCGAGGACGAGCATATAGTTCTAGTGGGAGAGATCAGAATCTGCCCATGGTAGACCGCCGAAAGATTGGAACCTTGAATGTGCTCGGGGGCGCTCCGGCGACACCGCATAAATGGGTAGAAGCTACTACTCATAAACGCTCAGACGGTTTTGCCCGGGGGTTGGTTAAGGGCATGTCGGTTAGGAACGGCATAACGCCTTCGCCGCCGTTCTCGTCGTCTTCCCTGCTTGAACCGGACTCTTCGACCCCGTTCCCTTTCTTCCTGCCACTCCAAACGGGACCCACTTGCCCGTGCTCATATGATTTCTTTAGCTCGCTTGCCTTCGCTCGCGTCACTATGCCCGCCTCCGCCACTCCTCTCCTTCCTCTCAAGTCCTTTATCCTATCTTTTTTTTCGCTCCTCTTCTTCTCCTCCGCTCTGCGACCAACTCTTCGCGGTTTATCCTATTTGCACTTTGGTGGATCTTTTTCTGGCGCCCTGTCATTACATCCTCCCGGCTTATTTGCTTTTTGTCTTAATCTCCACAGGATGCATGTGCGTTTGGCACTGCATTGATTTTCCGAGGGTTTTTTGCACTTATAGCGATGTTTTTTTATTTGGTATGTCCTACGTTCATTACATATCTTTGGCATATTTGCTATTTGTTCTTTATCTAGATAGATGCATATTGCGTTTTTTGGCACCGCATTGAGATTTTGCGCATTCAGATAAGTAATCTTTATCATGGAGATTTTCCCACATGAGTTTATATTGATTATCTTTCATTTTTATGTTTTTTTTTTATTTAGATATGGGTGTCCTACGTTGTTGTCCACAAGGTATTGTATTGGGCACATTCTAATTTGTGCATGATGTTGCTATTTAACTTTATCCGATATGATGCATATTGCGTTTGGCACCGCATTGAGATTTTGACATATTGGGTTTCTATTGATCATTTTTTCCTTTTTATGCTTCTCTTTATCTAGACATGGTATGGTCTTTACGTTGTTATATACTAAGCCGTTATATTGGGCACATTTTAATGGCCACTTTTAGTTTGTTTCGTGTTCTTGATGTTCTTTTTTTATGGTTTTATCTAGATGTCGCGTTTTTTTTTTTTTTTTATGGACCCTTTTGTTGGTGGTGCCGTTTATTTCCAACGCGATGGTGATATTCATGTCTATTTATCATCTTTAGTGATGTTGTAAATCACATTGTCTAGCATTATTTTGCAATGCATATTTTTACATGATTATTAGCTTTTTTTCCACCATGGTGGTGATGCTATTTCCACTTCATGGGTGATGTTGTTTATTTCTACCTCGTGGTGACGATATTTCTTTTTATTTATTTTGTTTTCCAATTGGGTGATGTATAATTGTTTTATAACCCGTTGGGTGATGCTATTCCACCGCTGGTGATGCATTTTATTTCCACCCTCGAGGGTGACGATATTTCTTTCTACTGCATTGTTTTCCACCCGTTGGTTGGCATTCTCCACCCTATTGGGGTGATGCTCTCTTTTTCCGCTACATGTTGAATTTTCTAACCATTCACACGGGTGTTTTTCGAAGTTCTTTGTGTTGCTTTATGTGTTTTCGCCTCGCTTATAGTTAAGGAAGTTCTTGGTAGTCGGTCGTTTTTTGTGTCTCTATGAGTCCTTTCTCAGAATAGCATCGATCCGGCTAGCCATGACGCCATTCCGGGAAAGGACGAGCCGCTATATAAGGCTATTTCCTTTTCGCACCGCACGCATCTTGCGTCTTCTCACAAAGCCTCTTCTTCTATTCGCGTTTCCTCCCTTCCTCACCCGGCGTGAGGGCATGAGTTCTTTTCTCTAACCATTCACGGGTATTTTTTTGGGGTTTTTGTGTTGCTTTTGCGGTGCTTTCCGCTTCTTTCTCGTCCGCTTATATTTTGTGTTCGCCATCAACTCATCTCTTTCGGTTTTTAGGCAACACATTCAAGGTTGTTGGCGACCATTTCTCATTAGGGTTTTCCTCAAAACCCGAAGGGCGGGTTTTTATCCGGATGAGAAGTTGTCGCCATTACCCTTTTTATTACTGTGCACATTTCTTTTTACGGGGTAGTCGATATTGTTCCTATGGTCTATTTGCCCTCTCTATTCTTCCAAACATTGTATTCCGCCGGGTGATGAATGACAAGCCTAATCGGCGGTTTTGTGTCTCTTTGCAGTCCTTTCCCTTAATAAAGCAATACCACATACCCCGCAATGTTTGTCCCAGCTCCTCCATTATGTTTTAGCCAAGCCTCCAATTGATCCACATATATCCCAAAAAGTGTTGGTGACAACGGGCATCCTTATTTTACCCCAATATTATTTATAACTTCCTCTTTGTTTTTTTCATTCAAAGGAGATGATAATCTCATTACTACGTTTTCATATAACACATCAAGATTTTTTAAATTATTTGGAACCCCAATTGTTTCCATATATTCCCAAATATTTCTCCTTCTTAGCAGAGAAGAAGAGGCGAAGGGCTTTTTGGAGCATCGGCAGCATTCGATTTCGTCCAACACTGCCTCCACCGATTCTAAGAGGCAAAGCAAAGAAGAGGTGAGGAGGATAACGGGGTGGATCAGAGCTTCTATTTTGCTTTTACAAGTATGTTGCATTGCCATGCATCTAATTCTTTCCATTCATATTGCATTTGTTTTGCATAAACAAGATGATTTCCATGGCATTCTAATTCTTTGCTTTTCTCATTTATTACAGTGCAAAAACCTGTATACTGGATCCTATCAAGCATCGAACATGCTAAGCATTTTATCTGATTGGAAAATGCATGCATAAATCATCTGAAAACATGCATGCTTTTCATTTATTTCTTACCTTTTTAGCATTGCATATGACATCTCTAACTCTCTGTTCCTTTGTTTTATAGTATATGTCGGGAAGAGGAAGAAGCAAAGGGGCGCCAGACCAGCCATCATTATTTTAGATGGCATGCTCTACCAGTACAATTCAATGCTGATGTATCCAAAGGCAAGTCCGGATAATGTTTTTTACATATTCAAGTGATGATGGGCCGCAAGAAAAGTGTTTGAAAAATAGGAAGCTATGGCAAGATGCTTGATTAAAGGATATGATTGGTTGGAATTTAACTATGAATTAGGGGGTTTCTTGCAAGCTTTGCAAGCAAGATCCAAGAACTAAGAGCCCATTTGGGAAGCATGGTACCGAATGTTAGAACTTCAAGATTTGCTGAGCATGCAAGTAAGCATACATCATGGTTAGCAACAAGGGCAAGTATTCCCTTGTGGAAATAAGCAAGAAAAGTAAAATTGTTGTGAATACGTCTTTGCTACATCTTTTAGATGTGGTTATGTGATAGCAAAGGAGGATTTACCATTTGCAAAGCTCGAGACTCTTGTGCGTTTGTTAAAGGCATGTGGTGTACAAGATATGACTGGTCATTATCAACATGAAAAGGTTTTGTTAAAATTTGTGCAAAGTATTAGCAAGTCAATTGAGAATTCTATATGTGAGCTGCATTAAAGCAAGTCCCTTCTTTAAAATAATGGCCGATGAATCTATCGATATTAGTGTTACAAAGCATCTGATTTTATATGCCACATCTTTTGGAGGGTCCTAAAAGTATATATCTTTTTGGTATTAGTAAAGTCGTTGATGGTACCGCCATATCGGCTTTTATGATGCCATTATGGAAAAGATGACTCAATGTGGGCTAGGACACAAAGAAATTTTGTGGCATTTGATCTGTGGAGCTTCGCTATGGTTGGTACCAAACAGATGTTGCTACTAGACTTAAGGTAATAAATCCCTTTCTTATCAGTTTCATCATTGGCGACTCATCGCACTAACTTGTGCCTTGAAGGAGCTTCGGAAGATCCAAAATGTATAGAGATTTCTCATTTTATTGATAATTTGATTAATCAAGTTGCATCCTTCTTTCAAGAAGTACAAACAGTTAAATCTTCTTTTTTACCAAATGGAAAAAGAAAACTTGAATATGATGAGCTCCAATACGTAGGGCATACAAAAGACGGATGGCTTTAGTCGTCATCGTGCTATTAAAAGCTTTATAACATTTTAGAACTACTCTTTGGCAGCTTTGAAAGACATGTGAGATTTTATATGACAAGTTGTGGACTTTAAAGGGTAGTCTACATTCTACACTCCAAAGCGATATTCTTCAATATATGACCTAATTGAGTTTATATTTTTAAAATTTTGTAGATGTAACAACCATTGGAAGTTTATAAACAAAAAGTTAAGCGAGGTTGAATATGATTTTTGCAGGCCAAAGTAATTGATTTGAATGGGTTTGATTTAGATAGCAAGGGCTATCCCATTATTCCCCCATGGGAGAAAGATGGAATGTTACCGCCTTTACATGGGGCGGTAAAAGGAATATAAAATTGAGGAATAGAGATGATACGCTCCCATTGGTATCGACATTTGAATGCTGCCCTTGAATTTGGGGATGCCTTCTCACAAGTCAATAAAGTCATTGAAGAAGCTTTAAGGAACAACACATAGTATCATGTCCAAAGTTTTAGCACCTATAAATCTTTCTACGAGCTAAAGAGTTGAAGAACTTTGGCTTAAAATGAAATTATACAACTTGCTGATTTTTTTTTTGTGTTGATAAAAGAGTTAATGGGAAAGTGTTTCCTCGCTCTAATTGATAGACATGTGTTTCTAAAGGAGTTCCAAAATTTAGACTACAAGGTAGTACTAAATGGACTGGAAAAAGCTTTGAGTATACATGGACAATGATCTCTTGAAGCAAAACACTATTCTTCAAAGTATCCAAAGGTTCTTATAGTTGCAAAAGTTGGGTTGGTACAATGCAAAGAAGACAAAATAGCCTTGTGAAAGAGAATTTAGGTGAACCACATTAAGGTTAAGTTTCTAATAAACTAAAATCACCCCAATGGATGCTTTAGTAAGAATTGCACTTGAAGCCCTAATTTGAGAGTTTTGACTTCAAACTTAGCATTGAGCATTGGGAATCTAGTGCAAGATATAGACATGTCAAAGGTAAAGGTGTGAAGTTCAAGAAGAAGATTTGATTGTTTATTCCAGCCCATGTTGTTGAAGTGGATGATGATTCTCATATTTGAAGTTTGATGAGTAAAAAGCTGCAAATTAATTCCTGTTTTTATCATTCATGCCATGCTAAAATTTGTATTTCCAATTTGGACATGGCGATTTTGTATGTTATAACTTATCGATTTTCATATGTGCTGAAATAGATGCAAGACCAGTCTTTTATTGTGAGATAATATTCAATTGTTCAATGCTTCCGTTTTTTTGAAAGTTTTGGTGGAAATTTTTCCGTTTTACAATATGTAGGAGGAAGATTCCAACCAGCTTTGAACCTCACCCTGATGTTGCACTTAGTAGAAATTTTCCTTTTCTCAGATAAAAGTTTGTCGCCACTCCATCCACATCCCTGATTTATTTAACTAAGAGCTAGGCTACTAGCTCATTCCTTCAAATCATAACACCTTTGTAGTTGATAGTGGAACTGAGAGATCAATAGTCCAAACTACTGATCTACTCAAGAACATCAAGCAAGCCTATTCAAAGAGCATTCAAGTGGGAAACGGAGAATTGCAATCGATTGAGGGAAGTGGACTAATGCAACTGACAGATTTACACGGCAATGTACGTGATGTGGAAAATGTACTTTGTGTTCCAAGTATAATAAAAAATTTTGATTTCCGTTAGTCAATTGGTTGATTTGGATTATAGAGTTAACTTCCATTTCAAAGCATATAAAATCTACCTTGGGAATGAATTAAAGTTCTTGGCAAAGAGATGTGGCAACTTATTTCAACTGGAAGGATCAAACTGTCCAAGTATAAATTCTGTGAATGCTTATGATGTTGAACTGTGGCATAATAGGTCGCACACACAAATTGCAATAATATCAAATTATTGGCTCAAAAAGGTTGGATTAATTGCATTGATCCCAAAAGGGACAAATTTACATGTCAAGGGTGCATGCTTGGAAAACTAAATAGGTTGCCATTTGCAAAAGCAAGATACAGAGTAAAAGAGATCTTGGAACTAATCCACACTGATTTGTGCGGACCGCTGAATGTAAGGAGCGGAAGCAACAAGAAATATTGTGTCTCATTTATAGATGATTACAATAGAATGTGTACTTGTTACAGTCTTGCAAGGAAGTCAGAGGCTTTAGTGGCATTCAAGCATTTTGTAACAATGGTAGAAAGGGAAACCAGAAAAAAAAGTGAGATGCATCCGCTCTGATGGAGGTGGAAAATGCCTATCAAGAAAGTTCAAACATTTCTATAATACCAATGGCATCAAAAGGCAAATGATCTGCAGGTACACTCCCCAACAGAATGGCGTAGCCGAACGAAGAAGAAAGACGATAATGGATGTAGTCAGGACAATGATAAAATACAGTGGATTGCCAAACAATCTATGGGAGGAAGCTTTGAGAACTGCCATTATGATCTAGAAGAAGCTACCATCAGCAATATTACAAGGTAATGTTCCACAAAATCTCTGATCTAATTCTGATGATGATCTGAAGTTTGACATGTTAAGAACGTTGGATGTTTAGCATATAGTCAACATGCCTTCAGAACCTAGAAAGAAATTAGACGATAAGGCAGAAATTGGATTCCTATCAAATGGGTACAGTATATTCAATCCAGAGATGAAGCAGATTGTGATTAGTCGAGATGTAATATTTGATGAGAATGTTCTATACAACCATAGATATCCAAAAGGGCTTACCAAGAACTTAGTGCATAAAAATGAAAGACACGTGCAATTTGATGTTAATGACGAGTGCCATGATGGCACTTCCGTTGTACATGACAACAACTCAAACAATGATGACAGCTCTGCAGTGCATAACAACAGTTCACATGCTGAGCAAGAAAATGAAAGTACACATTACACTGATAATAACAATAGCAGAGATGGTATCGGTGTAATTGAGCAGCAAAACGCTGAGGTGCCAGAATCTAAAAGTAAAAGAACCAATGTAGAAAAGTTGCTTGACGACTTGAGAATCAATGCGAATGATTATGGCATAAATGAACATGGGAAAAGTAAAAGGATAGAACAACTGGAGCATACACATGAGCAAATTCTTGCAATCATGGATGAAATGGTATTACCTAGGACTTTTAGTATTGCACTTGAAAGTGACATGGGAAAAGTAAAAGGATAGAATAGGTGGAGCATACACATGAGCAAATTCTTGCAATCATGGATGGCATGGTATTACCTAAGACTTTTAATGATGTACTTGAAAGTGACGACAAAGAGAAATGGCTTGAGGCAATTAAAGACGAGATGGACTCTTTCCAAAGCACTCAGATCTATGAAGTAGTGAACTGCCCATCAAATCAGAATGTCATAGAGAGCAAATGGTTATTTAAAATTAAAACAAATGCAGATGGAGGAAGGAGATATAAAGCCCGGCTTGTAGCCCAGAGTTACACTCAGAAAAGGGCAAAGGACTATGATGAAACCTATTCTCTGATAGCAAAGCTAATAAGCTTGAGATTACTACTCAGCTTGGCAAATGCAATGGATTTGGAATTACACCACATGGATGTAAAAACAACATTTTTAAATGCAAATCTAAAGGAAAATGTATTTTTTTTTTTTTGAAGGACGACAAACTGTTATTCAATATTCCATAAGAAGTACACATAGATGCAAGGGTAAAAGCATGTTAGGGTGTCCCTTAAAAAGTATTATTTAGTGACCAAAAAAGTACCTAAAAAGGTAGCGGGAATTTTGGGTCTTGCAGGTACCTATGTAATATCCTGATAAAAGATGCGTTTTAAGAACTTTTATATATATTTTGGTCTCCGATAGCATTATCTTTATCTTAACTTTGTATATTAACACATCCTTGACTTTTATTTTGGATTTTTGTATTAGTTTTACTAAAAAGGAAAATGAGAAAGTACCAGTTTTGAAGTACCTAGTGTATATGTACTTTACTGCGAGGGTTCAAAGTGGTACACCCTAACATGCTTTACATAAAGGCAGGGAATAAAATCTCTCGGACAAAGATAATCAAAGTGCAGCCACATGTCTAAGCATAAGATAAGATACTCAAATACTCCACAAAAATCAAATGTTTTTTCTCAGGAGCAAGCTGAGCCTTCACCAATCATCTTGCGCCTCGTGAAGAAGTTGGTGACACTAATTGATAAGCCTTTGAAGATACACATTCGCCTTCTTTTCCAAATAGATACAACAACCAACACGAAGCTAAGTGGAAAGTCCCCATTTGCTTCAAAAATATGTTCAAATGGAAAGGATAAATGGCGAGGAGCACACAGCTGGCTAGTCAAGACCACATGGAAGAGAGATAGTAACCATGACCAAAAGTGGCTGAACTTGGTCACATAAAGCGATTACTTTCGATACTCTCAACTTTAAACACGATTGGGCGAGTTAAAATCGGGGGATAAAAGAACCGGCAGCACATTAACATGCGGACATCTGTGAAGGAGTTACCCACCATAAAGGTAGAAACATTGGGATGTAGCAACTTTTTATCCCGGACCCGGGACCATCGCTTCAAGGAGGGAATCCGGGTGCCAACCAGTCAGAGGGGGACAATGTCAACATCAACCAACTTTTGATATAATGAATGCACAAGGCGTTGTGCATTAACAATTTGAGGGACGGTCAAATAGGCATCCCGATTGTGAAGGGCGCGGCGGGGAATCGGCCGGCTTTTGCCCTGAGCTCTGTCCCATCGAGATAGCATAAACTTGTCTGAAAAAGCATCCCAAGTCAACAAGTGTCTGCCTCATACCAAGCACCAAGCTGTGAGAATACAGCCGCGCCTCCAAGCATTTCGTGAATCAATGGATGTCTGTAGCACCTGAGGGCATGTGGTTATCCGGAGAATCCACCAACTGAGAGAACACATCTGTGGACATACACTGGATTAATCTTAAATAGCACCAGCAGTCATCTCCCAAAAGAATCAAGCGGTACCTTCCAAAGAAAGCATTATTCGGATATGGGCCGAAAGGATAAAAAGAACACCAAGGAAGAAGCGCCCCTAAAAGTTTTCCCAAAGGAATAGGCGCCCAAGTGCAGCGCAACCAACCTCATTCCGGTGAATGTATCATACCCACCAAGTAGCGACAAATGAACTTAGATACCATAATTTTACATGGGGAAAATAAAAGGATCAATCATGGACCTAGGCCTGAGCAAATTTTGGTTTTGATTTAAATGTGGACAAAGCGACCTGGCAGGCAATTAAAGTCTCAATATGGACTCTTTCAAAAGCATTGGACAATTGTAATGAACCTCTTCAAATTTGTTTGTCATAGAGCAAATGGTTATTTAAATATACAAACAAGTGTTCGGATGGAGAAGGAGTTTAGCAACTACTCCATCGGTTGGGAGAAAGCTTTTGTATTCCACCAAAAAAGAAAAGGGCTTAAGGACTACTATAAAACCCATTCATCTGAGTAGTAAAGCTAACTGGGGATGCCCAAGAGTTTAATAGCCTTCCCTTGAGGCAACTTTCAATGGATTTGGAGGAACACCACATCCAAAGTCCATAAAACAGCACTTTTTAAAACAAAAGTTGCCGGGGAGGAAAATTATTTATGAGACCACCATCCGGGTTTAATGAACAAAAAGGATAAGGTATGGAAGTTGAGCAGAGCGGTTTATGGATTTGAAGCAATCACCAAGAGAGTGGTATATGTGCATGGACAATTTTCTTAGGGAACATCGGTTTGAAAAATTAAAGAATGATGGAAATTTATACAGATTTCAAATGGGATATGAACTTTGCATCATTGCACTTCATGTGGAAGATTGCATTATGGCTTCAAACACTCCAGCTTGGTGAAAACAGTGCAAAGAAATATTAATGGGAAGGTTCAAAATGTTCGATGTGAGAGAACTTAAACACTTTCTAGGAATTGAAGTAGTAAGAAACAAGTCGAAAAGGATACTGCAATTAAAACAAAATAGACACATCATCAATATGCTCAAAAGATTTAATTTGAAAGATGCAAATTCTGTGAAAATTCCAGTTGTACCAGGACATCAATTAACAACAGACAAACCATTATCTAAAGCGGAAGCATTGGAAATGGAGAAGGTTTTTTTACAGGGCTTTAGTTGAATGTCTACTATATCTAGCCAACAACACCCATCCAGATATAGCCTACATAGTAAACATATTGAGCAGGAGGTGTCATAATCCAAGTAAAGAACATTGGTTGGCTGGTAAAAGGGTTTTAAAGTATTTGAAAGGAACTGTTGATCATAGGGTCACGTTCAACAATAGTATAAAACAAGTCTATAGCTATGTCTTCAGCTGAGGCAGAGTATACAACATCATCATTAGTAGCTAAGAACGTAACTTGATTGAGGAGGCTCCTGAATGATCTGAACTGTTTTCAAAATGAGCCTACAAAAATTCTAATAGATAGTCAAAGTTGCATAGCTATTGTAAAGAATCCAGTAGATCATGAGAGAACCAAACATATAGAGCTAAACATACATTTTATTAGGAATTTGGCAGGAAAAGGATATATTCAAATGACCTACATTAGTACTGCAGAACAGATTTTTTATATATTCACCAAGGCCTTAGCTGAAACAAATTTGTGCAGTTCAAAAAAGGACTGAACTTCACAGCGGAAAGTGATGCAATTCTGTGTAGACCAAAATGAGTCTGAACATTACAAAAGCATGTGATGGAGGAGGAGTGTTGAAATTTGGGTGGTGGTCATCACATGCTGAAGGTTGATGATAAAACCACATGCATCCTGGCTATTTAATTATCATAGCAACCATACAAAACAAATAATTTATGAAGAACAGATAGTCATGTAAATATATGATGACAAGGGTATGTGGCACAAGGACAATTACACCAAAAAATTTCAAGGTTATTAAAGTCACTATTTAGCCGAGGAGGTTAAGGCACACTTTGAGGAGGCTAAACCAATTCAAATGTGGCATTAAAGCTAGCACCGATTGCCGACTCCAAATCAGTCGGGCTGCTTGAATATAAAATTAAGAAGTATTTCTAACAAGGTAATCAATCCAATCGGGAGATGGAATGATCCGTAAGCGAAGACATACTGTATTCTAGATCTTGGGCTCTCGAAATGTTATCTTGAAGTTGTGGTAAAGTTGCTATAGGGATTTCGAGCTACTATGACTCCATATATATAAAATAATATCAATAAGATAAGATAAGATGAATTTTACCTCCACGGGGAACCCAACGGGTAGGGGCTGCACATGCACAAAAAGGCAACAACCCATCTAAAAACTTGGGGACTAGGCCCCATTATCAAACACAATAACCAAATATTAAAAAGACTACCAAGAAGAAGATAATGCTAATGTTAGTGGTAATTTTGTGCTTCTAAAATTATCTAAAACATAGCCAATCAAGGATTGGAAGGCCATTGGTCTAGAATAATTATTTGTGCCTCCCTGTACACGCCCATTTCTTTTTAGGGCATCTCGCCCTCACCTTCTTGAGCTCCTCCATACTGATTTACACAATTGAAGAGGGAGAGGTCCTCGTGGATTAAAAAACTAGTCCCTCCGAGATGGTTTCCATCTTTGAAGAACATGTAAGCGGATAAGAGTGTCTTGAGGCGAACCAAAGATGGCGAGGCCGATCCGGTCTTGCTTTGCTCCCACCCAGTAGCGAAGACAACTCCACCAACCTTCACATGCATGACATCATTAAAAAAATGCAAAGCCCGCATCCACATCGAGAATGGGCATCATCTTTTGCCTCTGCAGCCCTATAATACGAAGTTCGGGCTCCCAGTAATCGAAGATCTTGAAGGCGACTGCTCTTGGTCGCTAGCTTCGACAACGTGGCTCTTAGTCCCCTTGGGATTGTGGAGATGTTTGTACTCCCACCTCAACATGTTCCCTTTCCAATGTCACTCCAGCTTCAACACAATATTTCTTCTGGGACTGTAATTCTGTATCTAGTGTTTGTACTGAGGCATCACTTGTGCCCATATACTGGGCTTTAGGTTCTGGAACAATGGCATGTATTAACTGTAATAAGTGTGTCCATCTCTCAATAGACACGATCATAGATGGCCAGATCATTCCTCCCTCAGGAATGAATGAGTCAAGGTACACAGTCCCTTGATGTAAATGAGGAAAACATAGCGAACTTGCAGGTCTAGAGCACCTTGGAGGTCCTCCCGATCTTGGAAGGTAAATGTACCAGACCTGCTTGTATCGATATGAAGAGGCCGTTGGGGACCATGGAGCTGTATGCTAGACCGAGCACTTGTGGGATAGTAATGGTAATGGAATAGTGACCATGATACTTTACTTCTCTTTAGATGAAGTGATGTTGCAACCCCTAGGGATGGTCACAAATGATTATCCGAGCAAAGGCGTGTAGGATTGAATTGTGTTAGTGCAAACGTAACTAGAAAGCATAGATCATGATCTAAAGAGTTATAGCAAACATATTAAGGTTGAAATTTTTTTTAGATGGAAATGTTTGCCTGTGAGGACATCTAATCTTTTTGCTTGATCGAAGCTTGAGGTTAACATGCAGGCGCTATTCTTTAGTGTCGCTATTCTTTGGTAGGTACTCACCACGGCCGTAATACTTTTGTTCTGTGCCAATGCCTTCATTAGAGGAAAAATGAGATCACATTTTGTCCCATTAAGGGATGCTTAAAATGCCATGTCGACTTTTAAAGCGTCTAATAAGAGAAGAGCTCCGATGATATCTCTATTCATTATGGCGACCAGAATTAATGCAGTTGCAACTAACTTCTGTAGTATCATTTTTTCATTATAACTTTTGATCCAGAACTCCAATTCAAAAACTTTTTGTAGCAATGAGTTCATCTTCACAAGATCTATCTAGTGATAACCCATTCATACATCTTTTACGATATAAATATATAAGAAATAAGCAAAATCATATTTTTTAAGGTTATGATATGACCATATTGAAATACATCATAACCATATATCATTGGAAAGATCTTTTCATTCGATCTAATGCAACAAACGCAGCATAACGGTTTGACAAGTGGATCAAAAAGTTATGGGGAAAAACAACAACAATGAAGTTGTTGTGTTTTGCATTAGTAAGGTTAATAGAGGGTAGCCATTCCATTGGAGGATTCTTATGGGGATGAAATGAGATCTCAAATTTCCTCTAATGTCCAGCTCCACCAAGAGCAGGCTTGATAAAGAACTGGATATCAAATCATTAGCTTCAAGTTTCAACAATTCGAAGACTCTGCTCATCACCCCGCGGTATCCCTGGTACATCAAGGGAAAGTGGATGGACATTCTTGGACATCATCCAATCACGGCGCCATGCGCAACGACATTCTAATCAAGAATGGAAACAAAGTCTTCATTCTTGAGTTCCCGCCATCCGGTGTCTTCTTGTGGATTCTTTCCTTGGCGTCGTGGAGGCGAAACAAGTCGAGCATTCTTGTCTTTGGAATGGGGGGTGGCTACCTCCAGCGGACCATGGCATGGTTGCCGGAGGTAGCCCATTCCATTCCGGCTAATTCCTTATTCCGTTCCCACATACCGATCACCTTACATTTGTCATTACACCTAGAGGGAGGCGACTAAAATTTGTAAGGACTTCTAGCTGCATTTGCGTCTCGATGGTTTGGACCCTAAGTTAAAGCGACAAAAAGCTCAACAACGAAAAAGAACCCCAACTTCTACATAGAGTAAAGCGCGCGTCTGTTTCCCTTTGCCAAAGTAGTCGGAAGGAATAATGCGTATGATCGATTGAGCATGGATGAAGAAGGCCGAGCAAGATTAAGAGAGAAAGGTAATTTACCACACAATAACTAATTTTCTTCATCGCATGCGATCCAAAATTAAGAAATCTACTTGATTGCATTTATTGGCTCCCATTTGGACTTGGATTCGGGGAGGTATTTGACTTGTGGAATAGGGGGTATTAGACTCGTGGTTTTAGGCATGCACACTTATTCCACAAGTTGAATACCCCCAAAGTTAAAACTTATTCCACAAGTCAATCCCCAAAGTTAAAAAAATGTTAAAAAGGTGGGCTTGAACTTCGCACAAGGGAAGTTAAAAATCAAATGAACTAACCATCGGCGTCACACAACATTACTACAATAAAATGATTCTCATATTATAATAAACTATAATAATTATGCCGCAGTATTAGGCTTATTTAAGCCGAAAATCTAACGGTATACATTAAAAAGTTGGTCAAGTGTTAAACACGTAGATAGTAAGAATTGTTTGTAGGGGACGTTTGCTAAAAAATGTTGTAAAAATGGAAGAGCAAATATCATGAAAGAATATTTAACATCAATGCAACTCAAAATTATTAACTTCAAATGCATTTTGTTGAGAATTTACCATCTGTTTTTGCAAACGATAATGCTTCCCTTGATTCTCCAAAGATCCACCTCTTATCTGCTTAATTTATAATGTTACAATTCAGGCATGCTATGACACAAGGCCAGATAGTGGAGTTAGATGTCAGAGCTCACAATCATCCGATCAGCATCGCATGCACGATGCAAAACATCACGAAGGTCTGTCTTGTGAGAATTTTTCCCGTTGTAAGCGTCGCTAAACATGCCATCTGCGCATTAACTTTGCTAAGAATGAAATTACATTTTGATATGAAAAAAAAAAAAAAAAAAAAAAAATCACCATTGCCTACATTACTATCTGCAGATCATTTGAAAGGATGCCCACATTGTTCCACATATCCCAGCACCCTGTATTAACCTCTGAAACAAATTCGAACCTTGCTTAAAAAAAAACACTGTTTAAAAAGAATCATTCCGAGAATATACTAGAATTCTGAACCCTACACACGAACGAAAGAGAAAATTCAAATAGTTCCATCGCTAGAAACCCAGAGCAATGGTTTGGTTGCCAGTCGGAGTAGCTCTTGCTGCCTTGGCTTCTCTCAAGGATGCCATTTTTGGGCCAAGAAGAAGGCGCTCCTTCTCATTTCAATCTAAGCATGTCTTCATCACCGGCGCCTCTAGTGGGATTGGCTATGCACTTGCCAAACAGGCTCTTCTTCAAGGCTCTTATGTCACATTATCTGCTCGGAACAAGCAGAAGCTGGAAGAAGCAGTAGAAAATCTTCTTCAGGAAAAAATTTGCGATCCGGACAGAATAAATCACATGGTGAGTCTTTTATGCCCTAATTTCTGAACTACTTTTGATACTGGAGAACCTAGTTTCTCTATGTACTATGCAGAGCCCTAATTTCTTCAAATCTCTGAGTTATGCACTATTGTCGTCGTACTAAAGAATCCTAGATTCCTTATGCAGCAAATGCTAGTTTTTCGTTATAGATTGCAGATCCATATCGCACTGTGCAGAATTCAAATAGTCTTAATTTTTTTCTTCCAATTATCTCACTGTGCAGAGTCTTAAATTTCTCTAAATTTTTAGCATATGTCCAGTTTACCTATCTAAAAGCAATAATTTAAATGATTGTCTTGTATGATAGGTGGCAGATGTAACTGATTACAATGCCATAACATTGGCAGTGAAAGAGGCCTTTCAATGGCGACCTATAGATGTCCTTGTCTGCAATGCCGGACTTGCTCGAGGAGGCTATTTTGATGAAATGCCAATTCAAGCCCTTGAGACTGTTGTTCAGACTAATCTTCTTGGAACCATATATACTGCGCATGCTGGAATCCCTCTTATGAAAAAGTATAAGCATGAGCATCCTGTCTCCATTGTATTCATGTGCTCTATTGCTGCAGTGGTATGCCTCTCATTTTTCAAAGCACTTACATTTTTTCTGTGCCTTTGCAACCATTACCTAACTGGTTTTCTGTATCTTTCCAGAGTTTTATCTATGGAAATGCTGTGTATACAGCAACTAAGCATGCTATTAAAGGTCTAGCTGAAACTCTGCAACTAGAGTTGCTTCCGTACAACATCCAAGTAAATGTCATATGTCCTAGCTGGACAAATACCAATTTGCTGGCTGAAGGTAAGCCATTTTACTGTTTTCTTTTTCTTTTTCTTTTTCACACAATGCCAACATATAGCTGATAGTGGATGTTCTTCAGTGGATAATACAGACTTTAGTGAGATGCATGAAAAATTGACCCTTTATGACCGCAACCAAACCAGCACCCCAGAAAATGTTGCAGTCTGGGCTCTAGATGCTGTGAAGAATGACAAGTTCATGGCTACAAACTTTGATTATTATCCCTTGCTTGTTGCTGGGCGTGGCTTCACTGCTCCTTCATCCTTCTTGACAACACTGTTTGAAGCATTGCTGTTACCCTTCCTCAGAATTTTGAGTTGGCCATTTACAATTCGTATGAGAAACATAGTTATGGATCAGCACAAGAAAGAGGCCATGTCAGAGATTGATCAATCAATACAATCTAAAAGCTCATAATCTAGTTTCTAAACTATGATCTCTCACCAGTAAATAATTACCTTTACTCTGTAGTTATATAAAGCAAATATGTATAAAAGTCATTCTCTTTTCACTATTCTCAGTGTTTCCCTGGTGGCACCAGCTTATATCTCGGTTGCCAGATACCGTGCTGTAATCTTACTACTGAGGGTAAAGCAAGATGGTACTTATAATATTTGTATCTTCCTACATTGGAGATGGTATTTTTTGCAAGTAAAACTGCACCAAAAATATCATCACATTAATTGCAAAAACTTGAAAAAAGATACTCGTTTGGAGACAAGGTCTATCTGATTATTCTCGTTAAAATTCTCAGAAATTCCAAATTGCAAACCCTAACGAGCCCCAGCTTTTCATGTACGCTGCAGAGGATACATAGTCGATTTGTTATTATGTTAGCATTTGAAACCCCTTAATTGAGAGATTTCTTTTATGAGATTGATGCTCCCGACGCTTCCCTTAATCTATTCCATGTTGCACGAACGTCATTGCATTGGATAAAACAATGCTCAATCGTTTCATCACGCAGGTTTTAACAAACCTCAAATTTTGATAATATTCTAGATGCCCTTCATCAAAATACTGTATTTTGAACGTCCTTGAGAGAAAGTGAGACTGTTTTCAAATTTCAAATGCTTTATAATTCACGAAATGCTCTTAAGGTTTAATAAAATAATTCAAATACCCTTTAGGCCTAGCCAAACAGAAAAGGTCAACTAAAAATACAGTAATCACCATTGATACGTTTTTATATACTTTAACTAGATCAATGCCCTTTGAGCACGAACTAGGGTCTCTGCCTTTGCATCTAGCACAACAATGAATTTTCTTCATTTCTTCTTAACCCCCTACGAATCCTCTTTGGTTGGTTTTGCTTGGGCAAGTTGTTGTTGCAAATTGGATCAAATCATTACTTTCCACTGAGAATCATTGCGTTTAGAGCAAATCGATGGAGCATAGGATAGTTTGCTGCATTGCCTTCCTTGTTACTTATATGGCACTGTGAATTCCTAACTAGGCGGCCAATGATAAGCGAACATAAGATAGGGACCATGAGTATTCGTGATGGAAGGCATCTTACAAAATTATCAAAACTTAGACTATCTTGTGAAAATCATAAAACATAAAGATATTTTATAGTTTTCCCCTAATAGTAAACGACCTTGCACATGGTATTCCAGATGGACTACTTTGAACATGGATCATCCTGGAATGCTTTCACAACCTCATAAATATAGAGCAAAAGATGAACCACTTTTATGAACTACACAACGTGTATATCTATTTTACACAATATTTATCCTATTATTTATCAAGGTTTGTGTCAGGGCCATTCGAAAATGAACCAAGACATGCACTGCAACCTTTGATTTGTGGTAGGAAGTCAGCTAAAAGATAGCACAAGATTAGTAACAGGCTAAACAAAACTATTACATAGCTAAACTTCTGCAAAAGCACAAAACCAACAACTTGACTTTGCCTATGGCATTTAGAAGCGGACATCTATAGAATAAAGCAGAATAACCTGTTGCATGGAAGGTACTAATGAATACTACTTCATTCCAGATTTATATTCTGCTTCCAATTTGTTTGCCTCTAGAAGCGACAAATAAATACAACCCTCTACCAAGAACTTCGAATAAGGCAATAAGAAAGTCATTTGACATTCCAGCTCTAATCCAATCCTTGGAGCCAGCCGTTGTAAAGGCCAACCAAGCCGGCCATAAGCAAGGTTTCTGTAAAAGTTCTCCTCTCAAAGCCCTAAAGAACATGCTAAGGGATAAACCATAGCGAGTGTGGAAAAAACCCACGTGAATATGGTGCGCACTCTAGATGTATGAATCAATACACTTACAAGAATACAACAACCAAATGATAGCATAACGATTTAAAAAAAAGTGTACAAAAATATATATGATGCCCCAAGTTAGATATTAGAACTGGGCATTATTCCGTCTCTATAGCTTGGGTTATTCCCAATAACTAAGAATAGGATGCATGCATGGTGGAGATTGGCATTGAAGCCTCATATCGCTTCTGTTGTAGATGTGGCAACTATCATCTATGGCACAGGAAAGTCGTGAAGCTAATAGGCTAAAATGGGAGCAAAACAACCGAGAGCCATCATTCGAGGATGGTGATCCAACTTGATTTGGTTAGGCTTAGTTGAGAGCATTTATATCAATACCAAAGTCAAATACATTCTTTGAACATTAAAAATTATGTCGTCGATGTGAGATGAGTGGAATGTATTGGTGTTTGTTCTTCTGCATTTTGCTTTTTTGTTATGCCAAATTTTTTGCTTTTCTTTTTTTCTATTTTCCCTTGTTTTCTTCCGTTGTAATGCTTTTTATTCAGCTAGATCATAGATGGGAGAGCATGGAGGAGATGTCGTGGATCCTAAGGTATTTTTCCCCTTCTTGCCCCGTGGGTTTAGCTCAAGTTCAATTCCTTAGGGGTTTTTCACTTCATGTATTTGGCATTTAATTCATTAGGTTTTGGGCATACATTTGTACATTTCCTATGTTTGTTTCAATTTAGTTCGAGATATTGTTCCAAGTAAGAATATGGAAGTGTAAGCAAACATTAACCACTCTTATGATGCTCAACAAATTTCTAACACATCGTAGGGTTTAATTAAGTTAAAGTTTAAAATAAGTATTTACTAGTTATCTTTAATTAATGAAAAATTAAGAATTGGTTCATACCATTGATTATGTGAGCTAATTATATAACTAATTTCGTTAAACTTACCTTCATACATAATTTGTTCACACCATAATCCCATATGTTAACCCTTTTAACATAATGGATTCTATTAAATATACTTTCACAAGTAATCTATTTTGTTAACCAAGGCGATATCCAAACAACATGATTCAATCACCAATCCTATTCATCTGCTATCTAATATAGAATCTATGATATGCTTAACTTGTCTTCTTCATCTTTTCCTATATTTTAGATACATTAGCCATGAGCGGTTTCATGTTAACCAGCAATGCATGAGTAAAATGAATTTCACATACAACCTTCCATCTTAAATTTTCAACGAAAATTAAAATGTAGCCATATGCCTTGCTTGCACATGCTTCCCTACTTAAATTTTAGAAAAGGGCTTCTTTGTAACTCTTGTAGTAAATATTTTCCATAGGCATAATACTATAGAGAAAAGTTAATGCATTAATCAAGACTAGATACAATTGTATGAATCTAATGCTATTATGCATCAAATTACAAGTATGTTTGGATCACAATACTAAGATGCAACATATAGAAAACATGTAAAGTGTCATTGATAAGACTTGTATCAAGAAATGGACCTTATCAACATCAATGATTACGATTACATTGATTGGAAAGGATACTACAAGAGGAAGGAGGTATTAGAGTCGGGTTTTAGAGTCGGGGCCCTAGTTATAAGACAGAAAAATAGAAAAAAAAAAACCCTTAAAATGACACTATGGTCGACGTTACAACTAACTCTAAGCTCTATCGTTTTTAAATGTCAGAATTAGCATCAAAATTTAGCATTAGTTTTGTAGAGATATAGAGTCATGATTAGAGTCAACCATAGGGTTAGAATTAGAGACATCTCTACCATCAGCATTAGAGTTAACATTAGAGTCAATCATACTGTTAGAATTAAAGTCAACCATAGTGTTAGAATTAGAGACATCCTTACCATGACATTAGAGTCAATATTAGGAAGGGACCTAATAGACAAAAACGGCCGATTTGTCATTCATCACGGCCAGCCCGGTATACAATGGTTTGAAGAATAGAGAGGGTAGCCGACCATGGGAACAATATCGGACTACCCCATAAAAAAAAAATGTGCACAAGGCAACATAGAAGGGTAATGGCGACAACTTCACCGGGATAAAAACCCCGCCCTTTCGGGTTTCGAGGAAAACCCTAATGAGAAATGGTCGCCAACAACCTTGAATGTGATGCCCGAAAACCTAAGAAGATGGAGGGACATTTAACCCAAAAATAGCGGGACCCTAGAGGACGGCGAAGCCCCGGAATGTGTTGCCTGGAGAACCGAAAAAAGATGATGTGTCGGGCGAACACCAATCTAGCAAGACCCAGAAGATGGCGGACGCCGGAGACGAAAGGAGACATGTCGATGGCGAGTCGAAAAAAGCGGGACCCCCAAACGACCGCGAAAAACCTGCAGCAGCTCAAAAGAACCCCAAAAAATACCCGTAAATGGTTAGAAGGAACTAACATGCATGGCATGGACAAGGCAAGCCGCACAATCAACCCCTGCAAAGAAGAGCAAATTAGAACATAAAATCAGCACCCAGAAGGTGAAAAAGCATCACCCAGCGGGTGGAAATTAAGTACGCGTCACCCTCAAGGTGGAAATAAATAACATCACCCTCAAGGTGGAAAAAATAGCATCACCCTCAAGGTGGAAAAAATAGCATCACCCTCAAGGTGGAAAAAATAGCATCACCCTCAAGGTGGAAATAAATAGCATCACCCTCAAGGTGGAAATAAAAACAACATATGACAAATGACATGATAGTGACGCAAAAAACATTATTATAGTAAATGCAAAGTGAACAACATGAAACAGACGTGTCCCCGAAAGGTGGGGAAGGGAGGAAGCTTGGAGAAGGAAGGAAGCTGTGGAGAAGACGCCGATAACCGGTGGCTGAAGGGGGAAAAAGCCTTATAAGAGCTCGTCCCTTCGTAATGGCGATCCGATGGCCGGATCGATGCTATTCGGGAAGGGACTCGCGAATAGACACAAACCGCCGACTACCGTGAGAACTTCCTAACTACAAGCCCAACCATTGCGCGACACCTCCGAATGTTGAGATGGGTCACGGGAAGCACGGAAGTAGAGGGAGAAGACGAGGAACGCCCGGCCGTCGCGTGAGCACGAAGCCGCATCATGTAGAACCCCACGAGCTGCACGCCAAGCCGGGCCCGCCGACGAAAGCGTATCACGCGCACTATAAAGAGAGACGGGTCCAAGCCTATAGCCAAAAGGCAATCCCTCCACCATAAGCGGCAAATAATAGGATAAAGGGCGCAAAGAAGAGGGGGGAGGAGCTTAAAAGAGGCCCCCTGGCTTCGGAGGATCGAGGAGTTGGTAAGAACCGTGGAGATCAAACGTTGAAGAATAGTGACTGGGAGATGAGCGAGCGAGGTCAAACGGCTAAAGAAACCGTGATGACCGCGGGCAAGTTGATCGCAGGTTTGGAACGACGGATAAAAAATGTCAACATGAGATAACGAAAAAGAAAGATCACGCCGCTAAGAGCGAGAGCCTAGATGCATAAAAAGCCGGAAAAGAAAGGGACGATGAGGGCAAAGACGGGCCAAAGAAGGGAACGGGGCAAGGGTGGCGAAAAAATGGAGAACAATAGAGCGAACATGTTGAGGCATGAGGGGAAGCAAGGTGCGGGGGACGAGCCCACGAGAAGTAGACCTGACGGCCAAGGCGGTAAAGGAAGAACAAATGGGGAGGGCAAGTTGAAAACTTGATGAAAAAGGATATGGCAAAACAGAGGTCAAGTAATGGACGAGGGCGACAGATGAGAATAATGAAGAGTGGCAAAAAAGGCGGCAACAACAAAGGGGGAAGCTGGGAGATAAGAAACGGCATGGAGGCGGCACCAAACAACAAAGCGGCGGAACAAAGCCATGTAAGTCGTAAGAGTAGAGGGGGCGCGGGCGGAAAACACCAAAAGCAAAGTCGAGAGGAACAAAGGGACCTCCTGAGGAGCAAGGAATCGAGAGGCAGCTGCCACACAACAACATATAAACCATGTTAAATTCAATCAAATTAACAACGAAAAACATAAAGAGCGACATGTCGGGTCACGAAGCACTCAGCGAGAGTGAGAAGAAGAGGATCGCCAGCGGCCGTGAGCTCGAGCTGCATCATGTGGAACCCCGCGACATATCAGTACTAAAGCTAGTGCCACACATATGGTCTGATATTATAACGCAAAAGAATATGAAAGAGGTTGTAGACATGTTAGAACAAACAAGAGCAAGGTTAAGAGGAAAAATTAAGGTGAAGGTTAATGTAAATCAACATAAATCGAGCCAACTAAAAATAATCAGAAATGAAGAGTAAGGTTAATGTTAAAGAGGGTGAAGTAGTCAAAAAGCGAGGTTATGGCCAATGAAAAGAAGAAGATCAGGGTCAAAACTGCTAAGGTCAAGATGGGGTGCAAGGAGGTAAGCCAGATAGTAGAGAGGGATAAATGAAAATACAATGACTAGGTAAAGTGACGGATTATAAATAAAGCTAGGGCCATATGGAGGGTCTAAAATACTCAAGCAAAAACACAGTAGTGGACATGATAAAGGAACCAAAAGACAAGGACTAGCGGAAGGAACATGTTAGAAAAGAAGAACGTCCGTTGAAATGTAAAATATAAAAGAACGCCTAAGGATAAGGCCGAACGAATGTGCATGACGGGGAAGCGGCAAGCTGCACAACAATGAGCACTCAAAGCGATGTGAGCGATTAGTACTGAGGAAAATCCACAATACATGAAAAAAGAAAAGATAGCATCACCCGGAAGGTGGAGAAAAAGCGTCACCCAGCGGGTGGAAGAAAAAACCGTGATAAGTAGAAATTTGCCGTCTAGCAAAATAGGTTACATGAAGGAACATCGCCAAATATAAAAACCCAATAGGAAACTAGACACCAGGTGTGAATAAGTACACAGATAAGAGGCCCAACAATGTCGTAAATGCAATTTGCCCAAAAAACAATTCCAATGTAACCTCTAATTCCATTTTCAAGATGTCAAATGCATAAGGACCGACTTAAAAATATGCCCTAAACCAGAGAACAAAAACAAAGTATACCAACGTCTGAAGTCCAGCAGTCTAAATGGCAAGAGGCAAGCATCGGCCAGGGGACAGAAGGGAAATCAAGCAATCACGGAGCACGAGCGACATGAAGTCTAAACCAATGAGGTGAATATGCTGCAAAGGATAAATAAGTTGTAAAAGAGCGCTCAAATGCAAACAGGACAAAGTGCAAAAAAACATGGCAAAGAGAAGAAAGTCAAAGGCGGACTACAAGGTGCCAAATAGGGATCTGGGTTGCCCCTAGCAAAGAGAGTCATAAGATGCGAGCAATGGTTTGGAACAAAAATAAGAGAGCGAGGGTGCACAAGAGCAAAGTTAAGATGGGAATGGAGATGAAGGTTAAGGTGAAACACAGAAATCGAGCAAAAAATGAGACTTAAGTAATCAAAGGTGAGATTATGGCCAAGGAAACGGAGAAGATGGGGTCCGAAAGTGCCTAGGTCGTGGTGGAGTGCAAGAGGTGAGCCATATAGGAGAAAAGGACAAATGAAAATACAATGACGGAGAGTATAAATAAAGCTAGGGCCATAATGTATGGCCTCAAATAACGATGCATTAACTGGAATGGGTTGAGAAACAATAGAAGATCAACGTGAGAGCGGAAGAGGCTCAAATAGAAAGGGTCACATGAATACTTGAAATGCTGGTAGCTTAATAGAATCAAGGATTCCAATAAGCAAAAATGTGAATGATAAGATCACGGGACAAAAAAACTCAAGACCATGATCAAGTGCACCAAGAGATAATGCTTAGAAAAGGCAAATGCAAGCATAAGTAGAGATGAAGAAATGGAATTCAAGATATACATGACTTGGAATGCGAACATATGAAGAAACAACATCGAGAAAACAAAAGGACACCCAAGTGAAGGTGGATAAAGGAAGGAAATAGCGAAAATTGGGAATAGAACACCCCTAATCCAATTCACATACATGATCCCCAACATAAAGTAAAAAGGAAAAGGGATATGCCAAATGAAAATGAAAACATAGTGACATAGTTGTTAAGCGAAATTCATCAACAAAGCCAAATGCAACTAGAAAACTGCAAATAGCGTAACTTCGCCGCTAAAGGTATCAAACAAGCAAAGATTTAACAACCTTTCAAAAACGATGAACGTGAAAACCAAAATATGGCTGCTCCTAACATTGTAAGTCTCAACATTAAAACTAAATAACAAACTGTGGAAATGGAAAAACCCAGAATACGGCGAAAACTTGTGTAACCAAATTGTAAAAACCATAGCATATACCCTAGCAGCATAATTGGAGAAGAACATTGTAACAAAGGTTAGCATCAAAACATGAAATAGTCACAAATAAAAAGGAATAACGAAAGCGAGAACAATAAGCCGACATTAAGTTACGGATGAGTAAGGAACTAGGACCATAAAACCACAAATGTATGCCCGAGGACCCAGGGCGCCCTGTAAAGAAAAACTAATACCAGTACATCTTATGGGGGCAAAGATTAGCCGGTTAGTATGAGGCAAGACCATGTTCCAACTAAATTCCGGATGCGAAGTGTAACATCGGTAGACTAGGGTAGAACGTGGCGGGTTACTTGGGTTGAAAATAAGCGGATGGGGTTAAGATCGACGTCCCGCCAAGGAGTTAACAAGGCAATGTGTAGCAAATTAGATAATGGTACATAAAACCATGGGGTGTAAAGGTGAGCACCCTTAAATGGGGATACCACCTATCCGTTCCGGGGAGGGAGAACGAGGGGCGTGGGGCGGGCACAGGTTAGACACAGGCCACCGGATCTAGCAGCCAGGATGGCCTATTTGTCCACGTGGCCTGCAGTGTGGGCGGGGGCTTCCAACAAGCGAAGGCCGGCGGTTTGATCTGAGGAGGCAAGCCGAAAAAGGAGGAAGCCGGATCTGTCCAGATGCTATGTGGAAAACAAGAATCCAGTGGCAAAAACACGATTTGTCCCGGATGCCAGGAGGGTTAAGGTAATATCCGGGTAAGAAATACAGCCGAGGCCAGAAGGTGCAGACTAAAACAATGGATTCAAGACAATGCCCGGGGCCGATTTGCGATCAAATTGGATTCCATGGAGTCGAAGAGTCGAATGGAGGTAAAGAAGAAGTCGAAAATAACCACTTAATAGAGCCGAAATTGAGCGGGACTAAGCCCAATCCAGGACTTGGAGGAACAGAGAGAAATAGAAAGCAGCAATAACCGGTCTAATTGGGTCGGTCAGGGAAGATTGCCCAAATCCAATGCGCCTACAAGCAAAATTGCATCACATTTGACAAGAAACCAAAAGCGAGCATAATCCGGACCATTGTGGAATCGCAGCTGGGCAAAGAAATAGAGCTCCGATCTGTCTCGGAATAAAGCTTGAGAGAGAAACGAAAAAAGACCGATCCCTTGCATGTGGGCCCTTTGCATGTTGGCGAAGTTCCCGCATAAGTGAATTAATAGTGCCGAAAGCAAAGGCCATTTGCTTGGAGGAAGGCCCCATGAACAAAACCAGGGATAAAAGGGATGCCCCAGTGTAAAACCGTAAACCGATCTGCTGTAGATTACGTGACAACAAAATTGCAACCCCAAATGCACAAAACAAGGATCAAAAGAATTTGTCAAAATAGCATCGAAAAGTAAAATCCATATCATGCGGCTCAACCCCAAAAACAATCGGGGAGTTCGAGTTCGCCAGATCTCCCTCCATGTAATAGGACTATGAGCATGCAACCTTTTGAGAAATCAGACCTCACTATTGGCATGCATCGAGAATCGGGAAGAAAGCCATCCGCATACCTTGCAAATCGGGAAGAAAGCCATACTTCATACCTTGCCCAAGGATCGCTATACCAACATGCGTAAAACCAGCAGAGTATTAAGTAAAAACATGGCGGAAGACATCTCAAAAGCGATGAACCGAATCGCATTATGGTGGATGCACCGGAAAAGAGTTGAAAGACTGGATCTATGATGAACAGACCACATTACGGTGGATTCATCGGGAAGGAAGTGAAAAATTGGAGCAAAGGAGAGCCAGGGAAAAAGGATTGGAAAGGACGATTAGGTCCTTGGGAACAAGAATTGACAAAGGAGGATTGAAGCTCGGAGAAGGAAGGAAGCTGCTGTGAGAAGACGCCGATAACCGGTGCTGAAGGGGAAAGAGCATTATATAGTGGCTCGTCCCTCCCCAGAATGGCGATCCGATGGCTCGGATCGATGCTATTAGAGTCAACTCGACTATCATAATTAGAGTCAGTATACAGTCACAATTAGAGTCATTTATAGTATTAAAACTAGAGTCAACTCTATCATCACAATTAGAGTCAGAATTTAGGCAGCTCTAGCATCAGTTTGAGGGTCAGAAGTAGCATCAGAATCGAGTATTTGTAGCGTACGAAATTAGAGTTAGTCAGTATGTCACAATTTTTGTCGGTTTTAATGTCAAAATAGAAGGCGCTCTTTGTTATAGCGGCATCTCATACTTCCTATTTCTTTTTGTTCATACAGAATTGTGGCTTTAAGTATCTACACTATGGGAATCACTTAGACCCAGGGAAAAAATTTTGAAGACAGTATGGAATCGGTCCTATTTGATCTATTCTTATGCTGAATTCCAACTTTTTGATGAGGATCCACACCCACATGGGACAAAAATACATGACTATTTCGATATTTACTATGACTTCAATTGGTCTTATATATTGGCCACTTAAACTATATTTGCTAATTAAACTTTCATTGTCTCGAAGGTAAGGTTTTAGCCTTCTTTTGGACTTATTCTAGATATGATCTACATGATCATAATCTTCAATCAGATTGTACTTATTTTCCATAATTAATGATTAAAAAACATCATTCCCTCAAAAAAGAAGGGAAAAAAAGAAGTTATAGCGACATCTCATGCATCAGTCCATGAGTCAGTCCATACATCAATTCACGAATCAATTATCCCGCATCACCTTTTCTTTAGTCACATCGATTAAATTTAAGGGAGGGTCGTTTAAGTTATAAATTTATCTCTTATGAACTCAAGAACATTGAAACACATTCTCAGTAGCTACTTTAATTATATTTTACTATTGCTACAAGAAACCATAAAATATAAGTAGCAAAATTCATGCATAAAGTCTACAAAAACCATAGAACATAAGTAGAAAATTCCATAGTACATAGTTGAAAAGAGACATCAAATATTGAAATAGCGATGTGATCTAGCAATCTTAATTGTATTTTTTCAATGTTCCGGCCGAGCAATAAATTTTGCAATCTTCCGTGATGAAGTGCTAATATCATCCTCACGCCTTTGTAATAATTTTCATATGCATCGCCCTCATCGCAGATGCCCTCTCCCCTTTGTCATGATCCTCTTTATCCAAATGGTCCTCCTTTTCATTATTGGCTCCACGGAATGAAATAGTTATGATATTTATAAATCTAATAATAAATTACAAATGTGAAGATCAAAAGTACAGTTTGATGAAAACATCAAGAGGACGATCTTCCAACATCTGTTGTTCTTCATGCACGTCTTCATCCTCTTTCTCATTCCCATCTTGATCTCAATCCTCAACTTGATCCTGACCATCATTTTGACCTCCATTACGGTCATTGTCATCATCCTTGTCCTCGCCCATCTCATCCATGTCCTCGTCCTCGTCCTCATCGTTATCGTCGCTCTCATCCCCATCCTCATAATTTGGATCCTCATCTAGCCCATTTTATGGGTCCCATGACCTATTGGTCTCCGTGGACGTTAAAAAAACTATTCTATTCTATTCTATTCCTTTGTCTTCATCATCCTCAACCTCTTCTACTATGTCTTTCTAATATGGAAAGTAGAGTGTAAAGTTAAAAAGACATATGGAATAATAGAATAACAAAAGAAATATTTAGATACTACAATGTCATACCTTATTTTTCTTTTGCTTTCGATTCCGTGCTTTTGGTCCACAAAACTCTCGAGGGTTAAACTACAAAAAACAAATGAAATAAAGATAAGTTAGATGACTTAAAAGGAGAAAAAGAATAACGTACTCAATAACTTACAGATCCTGGCTTTTGCAGGGAGTTCGATCCTGCAGGCAGAGGTCGAAGAGCCTTTGGTTATACAGGTAAATTGCAAAAAGTTATAGGAAGAGGTGCGACGTGATATACCTCACTTTCTTATATTTTGGCTCTCACAGATATTGGCAAATAATCCAACTAACGTTCCCCATGCTTGGGCTAGGGGCAGCCAGCTACAAGGGAAGCCAGCTATTTTTCTGAAGAAGGGGATATATGCAGATGCATATGGTTTAGTGAATTGTTATTCATATATTATTTTTGTAGTGTGTGAACATTAATTTGGCTTTTGTATGTTATTTAAGTAGTATATTTACAGGAGGTATGAATTTAACACTTTGTACAAAGTATAATCTATTACAATCCAATGGGGTGTCAAATTATCGATTTTTATATATTTTTGGACACCTAGCTTTAATGTTTAGAAGGAAGGAAGGAAGGAAGTTTATTTTAGCGCCCACGGAGGCCCGAGGCCTATGAGACTGTACATGCGAGACAGGGGTAAAAAGCCAAAAACCCCAACACAAAAACAAACAATGTAGACTTCATACAAAAATTGCATTTGAGCCACACTTTGTTAGGTATTTGGTTGAGAAACTGCAATTTAAGTCGCAGTTGGATTGAAAATAAATAGTAAAAATGGCGAGCTTGGGCTGCACTTTCGTAGACATATTTTATAAGGGATGGCCAATAGCTTAGACAAAATTATGGTTCCTTAAAATTTTTCCTAAAGCAAAGATAAATTTACTCAATACATTTGGCTAAAAATATCTTCAATTATAACTGTGATTTATGTAGCAATTGTCTACTTTTCTCCTTTAGATCCATCTCCATCATCTATATATGGGGCTAATGGATTGCGTGCAGAAGATCCTCTTATGCATCTTGCAGAAGATGTGCCAACATACAAACAAAATGGAAAAGTTTTTATAGATGGAATTTGCAACAAACCATCGACATTGCTTTCAGGCGAAGGCAATATTTTGCAGTTGAATGAGCATTCAAATGCTTTGTTTTGTTGTAAAGAATAAAATGATTATATTCAATGGGTTTGCGAGAGTTTTAGGTACAAATCGTTTTGCTTGCACCCAACCAAATGGAAATAGTACTATTGCCCTTTTGCTAGGAGATCCAAATGCGATTGGATATTTGACATATTTTGAATTCCTATAAATAAATCTAGATTCTGATCATGTTTCTTTCATGTTTCAATTGAGCACCAATCTTGCTAAACGTTCATCTGTTATCTCTCTTCAAAAAATAAAGCTTGCTTATAAATTGGCAGGTAAATATAGATGTGCATTGGCAACTAAACTAGAGGGGTATATTTATAGAAATCCTTAGAAGAGAAAAGCAAGAGGCTAACCGACGCTATAATTGATAATACGTTTGATTATATTCCTCCTAAGAAGAGATGCTATAATAAACGGTTTGATGCTGATTGTCTCAAAGCAGAAAAGGAGTGCATAAAATCTATAGATCCTCATGTTCATAAGCATTATAAAAATCTAGTTAAGCAAAGCCTTTTAAAATCTGTTCAAACATACTTTTACCTTCCATGGACTTTTGCAAAGACCACTTTAGGCCAATATGCAGCCTCAAGCCAAAACATGTGTAAATTTGACTTAAGCCTTAAAAATGGTTAACCTCTATCAAAGAAAAAAAAAACAAGTTCTATAATAGGAATAGAATAGAATATGATTTTATCATCCATGGAGACCAACTGGCCTATGGGACCCAAGTACAAAGAGAGCAAAGCAGCGATATTACTACCGTGATTAAAAACCCCGCCCGAAGGGTTTTCGGGGAAAACCTTAGTAGCAATAAGGATGTCGACATGCCGCCATATTATATACATAATCACAAGTACAATTTGAGGTTAATGTCGGACGGGGGCATAAGCGAAGTCCGCCAGATCCATTACCTCCCAGAGGTCTGATCCCAACAAGCCGGCTGTGAGGTCGCGGCTTTCAGCTCATGCAAGGCCCGATGGGGCACAACTAACCGAAAGCATACCGGTCCGAATATGCCGTGCAGTTTTAGGACAGTTGCGAGGGTGTGACTTTCATCCTCAATGGCTACGCTGACCGGACCCGACAAACTCGCCCTCACGCGGGCTCCCCAATCCATCTCCCCGCCTCAATCGAAGGTAATGTGCACCAATGCGAATGGAAGCAATCACTGCGCTTTTCATGGGTAGATGGGTGCGCAGTAGTGGTGTGGGCCCTGGTGAGCATGGGATTAACTGGCTTGCCGATAATTTGTCACCTTGACATGTGGCGAGGGGCCTCGGTGATCCCAAAGCTTGGCCATGAAGCAAGCATCCAAATGCTTGCTTCAAGGCGTGGCGTTCCTTGGTATATGCAGCGGTCCACATCGTGTTTTGCACATTCCATAGCGAGAACCACGGGCTTGCTTGTCTTTCCGGCCAGGCTTTTTGAGTCATTTGCGGGCCCATCATGCTTGCCAAAGCAAGGTTGGGCGGCGGGCTTCATCCAGCCACCACCTTACGGAAGTAAATAATGTGACGTTCCAAGTGCTGACCCTCTGTAATGGAAGGAAGCACATCTCCACGGAGCAAGATCGATATGGGACCCGTGGACTTCACTCCCGGTGCCGGGCCAAGAAGGCCTTACGTACCTGCTCTAGATCGTTCCAAGTGGTGAGGGATATCACTGGCCCCCACACTTCTGCCCCATAGAGGAGGACCGGTTCAACCAAGGCCCTAAACAAGTGTGCCTGGTGACCCCATTTCTTTTGTCAATTTAATTCATTTTCATGTTCAATACCTCAGATTTACCTTCAAAAGAGTTTATAACTGACTGTGGGACAACATAATCTTAAACATAAAGTTTAGAATTTTTCGTGTCTTTCAAATCAGCACTATTGAGCTCAGCAGATTTGTCAAAAATGTATCTTCGATGTCATCTTGTCTTGTAGCTTTTCTGACTTTAATGAATGGAAAACAGGAGCAAGAAATCCCGTTACCTGCAGTGAAACCAGAGGACAGTTAGCCTAAAAAGGAGAAGAGCCTAAGCCACTAATAGGTAAGCGTAGATTTCTTGAGCTTTTTGCCCTTCACCTTGGATACAATCCTTAACACAATATAAAGATTTTTACAGCAAAGAATATTTAACGTACTCTGTCGTTAACATATAGTTCATAAGCAATCTTGATAATAGCCTGTATGTTACGAAATATCCTACCATAAGTCTACCATTTTATCTAGTCAAGCAAGCATAGAATGCTTATGCTTAGAATATCTATTACTGGTTCTCATATCTACAGAACCATTAGGTATCCCCTAAAATATGTAAGTATTAAATACTAGGCTATAAAATGCACAGACTTTGTAATTTTAAGCAAAAACACATTCCTATATAAAGATGCACAGTCTATTCTATATGTTGTCATTTTTTAAAGTGCAGATGCAAACAGATCTACCAAGACAACCATGTATTTTCATTTAACACCTAAGGATCATCATGGCACATCACTAGAAATATCATTAAATAGCATAGATCCACTTATTATTCAGTAAATTACTTTAAGAAGACTCCAGAGCTTCATCATCATATTTATAAACAGTGGACGGACTATCCTGCTTGACCTCCTGACTCCATAGTAAATATACAATCTCAAGGATATAGAAAGCAAAAGCAAAGATTTGTTTGATATTTAATAGCTCTTTTTAAAGCAATGCGTGACTCCAAAACCCATATCTACTTATTATATAGAAATACATTTTAAGGTAATGAAAGCATAATCCAGATAAACTCAATAATTCATGCCTTTCGATAGTGTATGTCAACTACTTGAGTTTTCGTTTAGAAACAAGCATCTAGCAGCATAATGATGCAATAAAATTTATTAACCTATAGCACTCAAACCTGATTAGCTTGAGGTTGATTGCAACTATCTTGTGCATGTCCTTTTGCTTCTCCAACTAGATATTTTCCATCATCAGGAGCATCTGGACATGTCCTGATATGCCTTGTTGGAAATTCTCGGTCGAAACCCTAGATCTTGAACAATAATTCATCTTTATTTTTGACCATTTCCTTGACACTTATCGAGTGCTCCTTGTATGGATACTCATTTATTGTGATAATATGTTCACCATTGTCACCAATGAACTTGCCTATAAACAACACTACCCAAGATCGAATATGTAGCATAATAACAGGGGGTTGTTTTTGTATTTTTGTACATTTTTCCCTATGGTTTTTATATGATTTGGTGGCCGTATTTTGCAAGGTGTACTAATGCGTACATCTAGAGTGCGCACTGTATTTTCACTTCCTAATTTCATATTTGTAATGGTTTAGACCCATGTTTGTGCCATCATGTTATGTTAATGGCCAAGATGGAGTGTTGAGTCCTTAATCAAGGGCTCACAATAAACACCCTATTTCCATAGCCCATGTAATTGTTTTTTAAAATCAAAAGCCAACATGCGGATGACGAGCTCATGTATTCTAGGGTTTCCATTCTTTTGCTCTTCTTTGCTTAGATCTTTGCACTCGGCCAACACAGAACAACAGTCCCCATGCATTTACAAGGGGAAACAAGAGTAAACGGTTTGTGGTGCGGTTACGGTGATAAATCCGTATGGGCCCCTTTTCTTTTGGTTGCTTGGTCGGTAGGGGTAAAAAGCGAATAAAGAGGCTTCTCTTGTTGGGTCTTCAGCTCCAAAGCTCTTCCAAGTTCTTTGCTCTCGGTGGTTCTGACCCATTTTCGTCTCCTATAGCAGCATTTTGTTCAAGCTCAGGATCATCGTTGCCCTTGTTGCACTCTCTTCGTGGCCTCCGGTTTGTCACCTCGGTTGCTCCATTTGCATCAGGGCGGATCGACATTCTACTTGGCTGTTTTAAAGCCTCTTTACGCAATGCATTTGTGTTATTGGTGAGAAATTTATATCGAGCTCCATATGAACTTGAACCCGAGCTATCCCACATATGGGCATGTGGGGTTTTCTCATTTTCCTAATGCGATCGCTTTTTATTTGGTTATTTTGTGTGGGCATTATTATTGATTGGTAGGTGCGGTATGAGAGCATGGCCAGTGATATTGCAAGGGGTAAATCTCGACTTCGGCCAGCAGTTAGTATTCGAATGAATCTACAGAGAGAAAATCCTACTAAGTAGATATGGCTTCCCCAAATTTACGGCCGCAGAACAACCTCGTAAGTCCTAGCTTCTCAAAACAGATCTTAATTTGATTCACGCTTTACGCGAGAACACTTGTGCAATGCGGCATGTCCGATATTAAAAATTGGATGAATTATTACTGCGGCCGTAGGAGCTCTTACGCTTCTTCTACCTCAAAATGTTGGCCTCTTTTGGGCAAATGCAGGGCATCGGCTCCCATCAGTTTGATTTGGCTTCTTGCGGTAATTAATTTCTATTGCTTCCTAAACCCTCGGGCCCCTGCTCGGGAGGCCTTATGGCACTTTCCGGCCTCATGATGGGGCTTGAACCGAGAGCAAAAAAGGTAAACCCGTGATGCAAGAGGCCGGGATTTATGTACTAGCGTCAAATGAGAAGGCTTTTACATAAGTAGAAAAACTCTCATTTTTCCTTTGCTTCTATGGAGACCCGGACGATTTACAACTTCGGTTTCGGGATATTCTTAATGCAAATGTACTATATTGTTGAGGTGCGGCATTCTAGAAGTCTACGAAATTCATGGGTTATGCTAGATATTGCGATCGTGAAGTAAGCATTTGTTTGCATTGAGTTTTTATTTGGGGAAAACTACAAAATACCCTAACTACGCAAAATTCACAAGTATACCCTAACTTTCTAAAATTCACAAAATGCCCTAAAAATTCACAAAATGCCCCTAAAACCTATCGTTAGGGGCATTTCATGAATTTTCTAAAAGTTAGGGGTATGTTGTGAATTTACAAAAAAGTTAGGGTATATTGTAGTTTTCCCTTTTATTTTCATGCATACGCCCTTATTACCAGGTTTCTCAGTATGCCTTGAGTTTTATTAGTGTTCTTGTCATACTTGCAAGCTTGTTTCTCCCATTCCTCATGTGCAAATATTAAAAGCTTTTTGTTTCTAGAAAAATGAAAGAATACTTTTAATTTCTCAATCAATCTCATGATCACGGGGAAGCAAAAAGAAAGCCGAGGAGGAAGAAAGAAAGTTTACAAGGAGGAAGAAAGAAAGTTTACATCGCTCCTTGTTAGAAATCCAATTCACCACAAGGTTGTAAAATAAGGAATACCTTTTTGCTGGTTATATATACATGTGCTTCAACTTTCTCATTTTTAAAATCTTGTGTGCTAGTTTCATAGTTGGAGTTTTAAGATCTCATATGCTAGTTTGTTAGTTGGGACCGGTATAGAAGAGAGGAACTCCACATGAATCCTATTCTTAAAAATAGAAATCTAGCCTAGCAATAACCAAAGTGGTGAAAGTGATGTCATGTCCTTTATCCAGATGTTATGTTCTTTATAAAGAATGTTAGATATTCCTTCCTCAGCATTTCCAGTGTTGTGCATGACTTCATAAAAAGAACTCCAAGTCCATACCAACATTTTTTGTAGCATAGAATGTGGATTATAGAATTTATTTTTCATTGCAAATATCTTGCCACATGACTACATAAGAACATTATTTATAGCGCGGAATGTGGAATTATGGCATATGATGTTCATTTGTGGCAATATGTGTATATCCGAGTTTTATCTACCTTAGGATATGGTCCAACCACTATCCTTTCCTTTTTTATGCAATAGAAAACCTTAAGAATGTGGTTATAGCACAAAATTTATGTTCTTATTATATGTCGATCTTTTTCTTTTAGAAATATGAATAATTTTTTCCAAGGCCCCGAAGGGGCCAAAAAAAACCCCCTTTGGTTTGGGTGCATATTCACACGGGGGGTGACTCCGGGCAGCGAGAGCGTCATGTATCTGTCTCACAATGTTCTACAACTTTGCTAGTAACTTCACTGTAGTAAACACCCTATTGTCGTTTCCACATATGCTTTATTTGTCGTTACCATATGCTTCATTTGTTTTTTTTTATCCCCATCACTATCTCCTGTCTTAGTACAAATGTAACAAGAAATAAATCCATGTAACAAGTGTACATGTGTACCAACCTTTTTCAAGCTCCATTCATTTACTGTCGGCATGGAATATCTCATTGAATTCCATTCTTATCATTTAATAAAAACAAGAGATTGAGAGCGCAGACACTAGGAATAGGACATGGTGGGTAGAGATCCAAAAAGTTTCTAGAATATATCATTTAATAAGATATAAAATGGAGATATAACAAATGACCTTAACGTTTGGTCTCGTGGTAAGAATGTGGAGCTTGTGGAGCAATGGCCAGGGTTCAAATCCCCTACAAAATGTGGAAGGTTCCCTTCGTAGGATAATAAAAATCCATTCTATTCTCTATTTTATTATATTGTTTGGTATATAGTACAATATATAGATAATTTGGACTGCACAATACCCATATCTACAGAATAAAATGTACAAATGTCTCTCAAAAAAATGAAAACACAATACCCATATCCACAGAATAAGATTTACAAGTGTCTTTAAAAAAAATGAAAAATGGGCACACGTGATTCAAGAGATATATCAATTGCGATTTGTAAATGGGGAGGAGACAAGCTTTGTGGCCTTTTGGCAGATTTATGCAATGAATCACTTTTGAGAGGATATTTTCCATAAAAATGGTACAAATAGATTTGTATATTGCATAAGACTGTAGAATTGAGAAAAGCAGTTGCTTGTCTTTATAATCAAGTTGTGGTTGAGCTTTCTTTTCCCCTTTTGGGATCTGAGCAAATCAAGAATACAATTGGACTTAAACAGGGCTACCCATGCTCTCTACTCTTTATTTACTTAAAGATGAGTTTGAATATTAGATGACGAGGATTAGGTGGCATGGGAGTAAAGGCTTGGCAAATATGTATTGCAATTGCTAATTTCTGCGGATGATATACTGTTGATTTCAAGGGATGCAAGTGGATTACAGAGGTAGTTGGACGTGCTTGGGTCTTTTGCTCATTTAAGCGAATGCAGATTAATGTAAATAAATGAAAAATTAGGGTGCTTGGTGGCAAGGATTTTACTGTATTTATAGTTGATGGTGTTCCTTTGCAAAAGGTAACAGAATATAAATATCTTGGGATTGATATGACATGTATTTACATGTGGACTATGCCTACCCAAAAACATGCTTCAGGAGGATTGCTGGCCTTTTATGGTATGATGCATTAATGTAGGCTTAATAATTTGGAACATTGGAAATTAAGAAGATTTCTTTTTGGAGTCCAAGTGAAACCAATTATTTTGTATGATAGTCCAGTATGGTAGCCCTGTATGCTGGAATGATATTGAGAATGTGCAAAAGCGTATCTTGTAGAGTGAGCTTGGTGAAAAGCTTCAAACACCATATTGCATCATGTTAGCTAAGACATTCATGTTATCCTTAGAGGTTGAAGGATTATACAGGACAATAAGGGTTCTTACAATGGAAGATGATAGATTTCCTTGCCTAGCTTTTGAGCAATCCAAGGATAAATGCTGGTATTGCAAAGTGAAAAAGTGGTACAATAAATGGCTAGGACATGACATATGGCTAATGTCACTTGAATACAAGGAAGTTTATGTTAAGATGAAAGCTTGTGTAATGAAGGAATGTGGAAGCATGAATCAGAAAGGGACGTTACAAAAAATTTATCTTGATCACATAAATAAGTTGGACACTATGAAGAACCAGATTATTTGCTTTCTAATATTAGAAAAAAGAACCACACATTAATTTCTCAATTGTAGTTACCATCACCACCACCTACACATTGAAACAAGTAGGTGGGATTGAACAGCTTATAATGAGAGATTTTGTTTAGGATGCCTAGACCTTGAAATTGAAATAAAAAAAAAAACCCTTTTTGAAGTGTTCAACTTATGAGATTATCAGAGCTAAATAAATGATATCTGAGGTTCTGGGAGCTCACGAGACGCTAAATAAATGTACATGGATGGAATGGACCGGACGGACGTAGGGGATGCACGCACTTTTGGGCATGCGGCAGATAGATGCTTACTAGGTCTTTAGAGTCTAATCTAAAGCCTAATCTTCTTAGAACCAAAATTCTAGCACTAAGTCTTTCTGTCCTTGTAAACAAGGTAGTCAAAATCTGTGCTTATGTGTATTTGCCAAATCTAACTGAGCCAATAATGCATGTCAAAAAGAAAATCTTGTATAAAAATCAAACGAGTATAAATGTAAGATCATATTGGCATTTAGCAAAGAAACAACCAGAAGTGAATTACCTGTTTGCATTTACATGTAAAAAGACATACTCATTATCTTTTCTTAACAAAATAGCATCATGCTTTTTTATAACTAATATTTGCATGTGTAACAATCAATATGGACATAATGTCCAGAAAGATCTTTTGAAGACATCACCATTCTTACAGGAGGTTGTATTTGCAAAATCTTCCCAATCATAACATATCAAGATAGATAGATAGATAGATAGATAGATAGATAGATAGATAGATAGATAGATAGATAGATAGATAGATAGATAGATAGATAGATAGATAGATAGATAGATAGATAGATAGATAGATAGATAGATAGTACTTTTCACGTCCTACCACCTCTTAAAGTCTAGTTGTATGTTACAACTTAATGCATGAGTTACTATTTTGGCCTCCTAAAGTCTAGCTGTATGTTCCACCTCTTAAAGTCTAGTTCTATGTTACAACTTAATGCATGAGTTACTATTTTGGCCTCCTAAAGTTAATGCATGAGTTACTACTTTGGCTTTGTGAAGAGATTTGAACTCAAATCCATAAGACCAAAACCATGCATCTCCACCAACAAGCCAATCATAAGTAACTACTGGAAATGTCTAGAACAAACCAATCATAAACAAATACTAGAGAGAGCTACTAGAAATGCCTACTCATAACTTACCTTAGAGATGTTTGGATGGAGAGTGCAGACATTATAAACTTATTTGATCTTATGAAGAGTTTTGACATTTCAAGCGCTTTGGATTGAGTGCTTATATATTACATTATATTATGTATTTTTGTTGCCATAGATGTCCGAGGCCCTAAACGGCTTGATGAATAAATTAAATTTTCTTGTTCAAAAAAACAAAATATTCTCTTTTGTGGAAGATCTTCATGCTTATTATAGCTTATGTGAGAAACATTTGCGTGTAATTTGTTGAAGATGGGAATGAGGTAGGCATGAAATTAGCTTTGGTAGATAGTTTTGTTATGAAAAATCTTTTGTAATATGAGATACAACAATAATGGCAACGTATATAAATTCTTTTATAACAATATTGACTGACTTGTAAGTGCATGTACTTGCATCAAAGTCGTATAACCATCATTCATTTAAATTGGATTTATGTCTGTTCCAAAAGCACGCCACTTTTGCATACCCTTTTCTCAATATAGTGTTGTGTTGTGTGACATGCTGTTTCGTATTGTTGCAAATTTTTGCATTGTAGTAGTGGGTGATTTAATATTTTCTTGTTTTAGTGAGAAGAATGTGGTGTTTGATTAGCATTTGTAGATAACAACAAATCAATATACACAGAACACTTTTTACATTGTATTCACTTGATATGAAGATTACATCATGGAGGGACTAATCCTTTCTTTGTCAAATAACTCTCGAGATAGAGATCCATCTCCTTAGTCCAGATCTAGTTCGGATGCGTTTTGACAATGTACGTCTTTGTTTTACCCAAGAACCAAGCCACTCATGATGGACATGAATAATACTAGAAACTCATCTGAGTAATCTTGTGGAGTATAAGTTGGTGGATTTAGAGCGACCTTGATTATAAAAGCACTTAAGAGCATCATCATCTACTATTATGATGTCCTCTTTCTTTTGAATGCCAAGTTGATCCATCATAGTACCAAGATGTTTGGCGAAGACGGTTGCCATCAGGATCTCTTGGATGTGGAAACTTTATACACTTACTTTGGTCTCAAATCGTCACAAAGTCTCGATTCATGCCCGGTAACACCCTAAGTACTTCATCAACATTTAGCGTTCCATTGAGGACCGGATGGCAACTCAAACAATCCCGAGCGCCTCATTCATCATATCTTCTAAGTGTGGACGAGGATAGATCCACTTAGTATTCGATTGTAGAGGGACTTGCTCGAAGTCATCCTTGTTAATAAGCTTCTTAGGAAACGTTTTACACAGGACACCATTCGGTCGAAAGGCGGTGATTTTGTCAAGCGGTGGAGCCCGAACCATGGAAAACAAAGAGTTAGCCATGCAAAAGTGGAGTGCAATAATGCATGGCGGCGTTTTGTCCTTCATAAATAAGCTACATATCGCGCCTGGTGTGAATTACCTTTCATCGTCGCCGTCATCCCTAGCAGTCGTAGCATCTACTTCACTCCCCAGATGCTTACTGTCAGAAGCATCAACTCCACGGTTTAGTTCGGACACGTTCTCTTCTATGAAAGCTACCATAGGGGTTTGATTCCTAACCTCAGTGGTTGCATCTGAGCTTGCATGATCATCCGGCTGGTATCGGGAACTACCGCGATCGTACCCCAAAATTTGGACATTACCGGTTGCAATGTTATCAAGCATGGACTTCATATTTTTCTCCATGGTCTCAACGTTCGCTAGCATTTCGGCCTTCTCCTCGGGGGTTGCATTGCTTTTTGAACATTCTGGAGTTGCACTTGGAGGCTTTTGTGAACTAGTAGTCTGCCCTTTGAAAGGTACCAAAGCCAACGGGATCTTTTACAAGACCTCAATCAGGCGTGGCTAGTACCTTTTCGAAAAACACTTCAAGGAAATCCCTGGACTGGTCATCATTGACGAAACTTAAACATCTTCTTGATGTCTTCAGGGCCTCTCTACCAATATACCCTCCAACATGTAATTCACAGCAAGTGGTATCAAGTGATGCAAATGCCTCAACAAGATAGCTTGCCAGATTGATTGCAAAACCATGTTTATTCAAGGGCCCCTTTTCTCTTGTCAGCAATTCTAGAGTGATGTCTTTCCGGTAGAGGTTAGGAACATCAAATTCCTCGCTTTCATTTGCTTCATCCTCATCATCTGCTTTGTAGAAGACATTTTCTAAGTTGGGTTCATCCAAAAGAAAACACTGCCATGCACCTTTATCCGATGCCCCTTTGCTCTTAGCTACCTCATAGTCATCATCCGGTACAAGGGATATCATTATGAAGATTATACAGGCGCTTTTAAAGCGCATCCCTCGGATCGGTATCCTTTGTCTCAAAGAGAAGAGAACCTTCCCTAACGACCTTTAGGCATTCCAAGTCGTATGAAGCCACCCGGGGGCATATGATGACAATATAAAAAACGAGTTGTTAAGCCTATGCAACTACTAAAAGCCGGCCAGTACTCTGTTGAGTCATCCCTTCTCTCCTTTTTTGATCCTGCTATCCAATACAAGCAGAGAAATAATACGAGGGCCCTCGCATTTGTATCGGGTAGGCGACCTTTATAGCCGATAGAGACCAGGTATTGGGTGCGGGTAAGTCACCACCAACATCTTTTCGGGACGGCAACCTTTCTTCTCATTTCGGCCATCACCTTATCGATAATTTTGCGGTGTTGTCTTTGTTGGTTCTTTGATTTCTGTTTTGCAGAAATTCCTTCGACCAAAAGGCGTATTTCTTGATGTCATCGGCCGGACACATCATACTTGTCTAGCTGGCGAGTTGGAACAATGCTACATCACCGGATAGCCCAAGTTCTTCACCAAGCTGCTACCTTCATAACTTCGCGTGTGCTTTATGTGAGTGCAAGAATCAATGAAGGACATTTTGTCCTTAAGCGGAAGAAGCCTTCTTGTATGAGAACTTCTTTGTTTATGCATTGATTTAACAACCAAATGATTTCATCATCTTGAAGGCCCTATATTTTCCTCATCTCGGTAGTCTTCGGATCAAATATTGAAGTAGCTTGAGGAGGCACTCTTCCCATTAGATTGGGTCCGTGTTTTACGAGCATAAACATCGAACTTCGTTCCCCGCCTGGACCGTCCTTAGCGAAGGCGATCTTGTAGGCATCTGCAGGACCTCACGGAAGGCTTTTGGGCGTCTCGCATGCTTCCTCCCAGTTTTTTTTCCTGTCTTTTTTGCCATTGGTTTCTTATCTTGGATGATAGTCTAAGCCATCTTTTCCAATGCCTTAATCTCCTCGGACCGTTCCTCCTGTTTTGTTTGCGGGGGTCTTCCATATTCTATCTATTATTTGCGGCGGGCATGGCGGAGTTGTTCCGCGTAAGGGCTGCACGAATAAAAGAAAGCATGTCAGCCAATATGAGCGGGGCATACAAAATGAACCGCTTTTTAGATCAAAAAGCAGGATAATAAAGGAAAGCGACAAAGCGTGCCAATGCTGGCGTGGCGTGTATTCATCTTGACAATTGTGGGGCGAATACACGCCCGGCCAATTGGCAATGTATCTACTTTGATCAAAATTTTGCATTGCCAATTGGCGCTGGCGTATATTACGTCCGTAGTGTCGACATGAAGCTACGCCGGCGAATTGGCAATATCTTGCGCTGATCAAAGCGCTTCCAGCGTATTCATCGCGACCAAGGTGCTTGAATTATTTGCATGAATCTGGCGCTGGCGTTTTGATCAGGCATTACATTGCCAGACCGGCGTGGCGTGTATTCATGCGACAATTACGGATGAACGAATACCGCGCCCGGTAATTGATAATGCCCGGCGCGAAATGGCACATCTTGACACATGCTCAACCTAGTTTACTACAGTTATTCCTACTTGATATATCTGAGTGACTCTATTCCACCTAATATACTAACCTTTTATAAAGAAAGACTTCGCCCATTTCGTTCAATGTTGCACTAATCTCTGCCAGGTCCTGCTGGGGGGGTATGGGGGGCTAGAAACCGACACCTCGTGGTTGTAATGTAGCTTGAGATACATTGTTTGCCCTGTTTGCTTAGCTTTGGTTGGATAGGGATTGTTGTGCCTCAATAGAATGCTATCGAGTCAATAATAAAGGAAGCATACATTAGGGTTCTCCAGCAAAGCTCCTCTAGTGTTGTCCTTTGGAGTGGAGCATCCTTTTTCTTATCCCAAGGAAGCGCGTCTGGCGGCATAGGAACTTGGCACGGATTCCTCACCATAAGCCCTCAAGTTTTTCTAGCATGCTTTCGGGGTCATACCTTTTGCTAACAAGACTTGACTTATGTGATCTCACCGGGACGGTCAACATGGATGGGATGTGTAAAGATTGGCCAAGTGGGTAGTTATGCGCATACTTGACTAGCCTACTCATTGCCTCTAGCTGCGATTTCTTTTCGGAGTCATTTTCTGCCAAAATGCCATCAACTGTTGCAGTTGGGATGTCCTTTCCTAAGTCCAGCAATCTTCGTACATCCCTGATATCATTTTGATGCTTCAACTCTTCCAGGTAATAACTTGGAGAAGGTCCTCGCAAAGCTCTCCTCACTGCAGACACCCCTTCACTTATAGAAACTGGAGTGAGGACAGTATTTTGAGGCCATCCATACTTGAAACATGACTCAGCACTCACGTCCTTCTTCATCAGACCATCTTTGAAAGCAGTTGCCCTGGCATGTGTAAATCTGACGAGTTGACAACATATGTCATCCTGCTCCTCACAAATGATAAGAATATCTTGTTTCTTCATAAGATCGGTCTCTTTCTTCCTGGAGTGTAACACAAGATCCACCTTACCATTTGTTTTGCCTACATAAACATACCACTCCGCACTGTCATCCATCTTCTCCTCGGGGCATGGAGGATCTGTGTCTGCTCTGATAATGGATCCGCTATCATCCATCGACAATGCATAGGATACTGCGTCCTCATTAGGCTTTCTTTTCTTCTCATTCGGTTTTGTCTCTTCTTCCCTGCAAACGAGGGTGCAATACACGCTTAGCGCGATTTCGAATGGTCATCCATTCCGGCCAGGCTAAAGTACAGAATGGCATACAGTCGCCAATTACTCAAAAGGCGTGGCAATTACAGCAGGCCGAACAGTCACTCGAAGGCAGGCCGACTAAACACGGTCATACTAATTTACAAACAGTGGACAAATTCTAGATGAAGCAGATTAATCCGAAAGCGGGACAATTTAACACTGGGAAGGACATTAATTATGCGGATGCAAATTCAAGTCAACTGCAGAAATGAGCAGCTAAAGAAATGATAGGCGAGGAGTGGCGGAAACTATAGAAATTTAAGTCAACTTTCTGAAAATAATAGACAAAAGTATAGGCAGAAGATTTATTGACAGTATAGGCACACTAATCAGAGCAATGAACAATGAATGAATGACAATACTGACCTTGAGCATCTTCTCTCGTGGCCCGGCCTGAGTTTGAAGCGGCATGACCTTTGGGCGGCATCTTCGCGATAATCTTGAGCTCGGATTTCCCGAAGTTCTTGAGCGCCGCCGGAGTTCTTGAAGCGTCTGGAGTTCTTAGCCGCCTCGAGCAAGTCGGCAATCAAAAAGCAAGAAATGACATTCAAAAACTTATATAAATTTCCATAAGCCCGGTAGAAGACTTTTCGTCAGCAGGTTTCATTCGGATCGACTTTTGATCCGGCGGTCCCAGATAGAAGCGAGCGGTTATTAAAATTTCGCAGATCGACTTTTTTAATCGGCGGTCCGATAGAAGGGAGCGGCTATTTAAATTTCAGCGGATCGACTTTTAATCGACGGTCACCAATCTTACAGTTGGGGCTAATGGGCCGGAACCCGATCGTCTGGCGATAAATGGCTCTACGACCGTAGTATTGTGAAATCCCATAATTAGATTTTACTCGGTAGGAAAAAGCAAAGTACAATTAGCGGATAATTTGAAACTACCACCTAATCTTGCCGCCAACCTTTCTTGTCATTCGAACTTCGAAAGAACTTGGAAGAACGGGGAAGAACTTCGAAAGATCTCGGAAGAACTGGGAAGAAGCTGGCGCTGAGCGATGTCGCGCCTTCATATAAGTTCATCTACTCTTCCAGATCCCAAGCTCCAAATTAATCAAGCAACATTGAGCAGTTGGGAGAAGAATGTTACATCTTTGACGTGAATTAATTTGAAGAGGAGGGTGGGAAATTGCAAGGTAGAAGCAGTCGATCCGGAAGCAATATGCCATGGAGTTCCTCTTGGAAATGATCATGTGAAGATCCTAGTAACCAGTTGCCATTTCAACGACAAAGCATTACCAGAAGGCATCGATGGAAGACGCGATTGGGTGAAAGCATCGGAACCTTTGTTGCATGGCGGTAATTAAGCTTAAAGAAGGTGAGTTTCATTTTCTTGGAAGAAATAGAGGAAGATTGAGTGCTTATACTAAGATGCACAAGCTGATTCTGTCATATGTATGAAATTAAAACGCTTGCATACGGACCATTCATTCAAAATTTTCAAAACTATAAGGCTGGGGAGACCGGACCATTGAAATTTAAAAAACACTAGACACTCTTTACATTGTTTTAATTACATCTTTGTGTTGTTATTCATCCATTGTGTTGTTCCTCAAGTAGTCTCAAGCTGGCGGCACAATAGTCTCAAAGTTTGTTGTAACAAGATAAGTGGCACACAAGAATCGGCAAATAAGATGAATGCGACTATTGGGATTTTACCCAAAATGGCTTTGAGGTGCGCAACTCTCATTCTCACGGTGAGCATTCTCCATTTCAAGCCCCTCGAGCCACGACACAACTCATTGAATAAGCCTATGTCGGGCACGGGAGGAACTTCGTTGAATACGCCGCCAGCGTATGTTCGATTGAATACGTTCAAAGCGAATTCATAACACTTGTAAGTCAGAGAAAAAACAAATTAGTGATTCATTTGTAATTTAAATGCAAGATCTGGGCATTAGCGTGAAGTCTTATGAATTGTAAACTCATTTAATGCATTAAAAAATTTTGCGTGTCTTTGTTATGAAATATTAAGATCGAAAAGCTAGTTATTGTATGCAATTCCATGCGTGTGTATCTCGTATTGTACTTTAAAGCAAGACGTAATTTCTTCGAAGTCAGTCTTGTAATTATTAAATTTGAGAGAGCTGAAGTGAAATCACGCCAGCGCTGAAATATGTTTGTGTGCAAAATGTTTACATTATGCGGGTGTCCAATACACGCTCAAGGGCCAGATGCAATTCACATGGCGTGTATTGGGCTTTTGACAATTTAAACATTTTGCACACAAACATATTTGGCGCTTTGGCGTGAACTCACTCAGCTCTCTCAAAATTAAGAATGAAAGAGAGAATTCAAAAGCGACTTTCGAAGAAGAAATTACGGTTATGCTTTTCAAGTTAGAGTTGACACTAAAAAGAAACATATTATCGTCATTAAATCCTTGTATTGCCATTGAAAATTTTTACATAAGGCCTTTTATTAGAGTTGCCCACTCACGTGTTACAAAATTACAAAAGTTCTAGGCGGTTTAAGGAGATGCCTAGCTCCATTCATAATCATCATTTGAGGCCTTTTTGGAGATGCCCGGCTACCTCCTCCTCCTCCTCTTCTTCCTCCGAGTTTTCATCTTCCATCTCTTCAAGAATGGCGTCTGCGATAAATTCATCATCCAGAGGAGGAGAGGGGTGTCCATTAGAATTTGCTTCTTCTCTTCCTCAATTCTTCTCGCTACTCCTCATCCGCTTCCTCCATTTCTTCTTCTTTTTTCAACCTCCTTCTCCATCTCTTCATCGGGTCTGGCGGTGTATGGGGGGGGGACTTCGAGGTCGCTAGTGCTTGGTCTTTGAGATACTTCCGCAGGCGAAGCTTACCCTGAAGAAACAACTCGTCGCAATTATCACGGATTTGTGGTGCTAAGGCTGACCTGGCCCGGCATCTCGGGGATGGAGGAATGGATTTCTTGATCGGTTTTCGATTCACTCTTCGCCTCTGAGGGAAGTCCCAACCGGATGGGGATGGGGTCGGCGATGCAAGAGGGCAAAAGTATGCCGGTGGGTATCAAATAAACGCGATCAAGACACAAAGACCCAAAGACTTTCCAAAGCACTTTCCAAAGACTTGTTTTTCATAATCGGCCATGCAATTCGATCATACATGAAAAATTTGAGGGCCTAATTTGGGATATTGAGTGAGCAATTAGAGAAAACCCATTTACTGCAAAGCAATTTTGGTAAAAGCAGGAACAAAATTTCTTAATTCAGCCCAAATTAAGCTAAATCGGACGGGGCTTTTCGATTTTCATAATCAGCCATGCACCCATATCCTACATGCAAAAGCCCGGAACCTAATTTGGGATATTGTGTGAGCAATTAGAGAAAAACCATTTACGCAGCGGATTTTGATCTGATGAAGAATTTTTTAATTCAGCCCAAATTAAGCTAAATCATTTGGGGCTTTTTTTAGATTTTCATGTCGCCATGCACCCATATCCTACGTGCAAAATTTCGGAACCTAATTTGGGATATTGAGTGAAAAATTAAAGAAAAATCATTCTTGCAATGAGGTTTTTTGTAAAAAGCAGTGAGAAATCTCTTAAGTATTTAATTTAAGCAAAATTAGATGGGGCTTTTAGGGCTGAATATGGTCGAAATGACAATCCTACCTTGGTGGATAAGTTTTATGAAAAGATATGATGGATTGAGCAACTAATTGGAGATTCACATGCCATTTTGGAGTTTGGATCATTTTCACAAGACTAGTCGGACTCAATCTAATGAAATCGATGCTAATCTGATGGAAAATTAGAGCAATGTGGCATGATTCTTGGTGAAGAATCCTCTTAACAAATGAAGAGTGTAAAAAGCGAACCCACCGGCACCCACGAAAGCACCAAAAAAAAGTAGGTAGCGGGGTGCTAAAAAATATCGCGTCGGGACGCATGCTTTTGATACTACCAAAGATACTTTTTACCCAGTATGGCTCACCATGGCGCTAGAAGAAAGAAAATGGCACTAGAAGAAAATGGCACTAGAAGAAAATGGCGCTAGAAGAAAGAAATGGCGGTTGAAGGAATGGAGGGTTTCATGCAAGATATAGTAGTTACATGCAAGGTTTCGTATAGGCGCGGTTGTAATTATGATTCCAATCACATCACATACGAATTATATCCTATACGAATTAGCTATCATTACTTCTATTGAATTAATTACGCCCTAGGTTATCATTAATTCTCTATAGAATTACCCACATGTCAGCTATACTTAAAACCTATGTTGTCATTAATTTTGTATAATTACCTAGACCTCAGCTATACTTACAACCTACTTTGGCCTATCTAGAATTACGACCAATACTTACCTCATTAGTGCTACTAACATACACCCTATGTTATCATTAATTTTGCATAATTACACGCACCTAAGCTATACTTACAACCTATTTTTTGTTTGACTTACAACATATATTTGTCCATTTAATGGTTTTGGTATTTTTAAAGTTCCTTTAATCTATTCTCAAAATTACTTTGTCCTTATTTGAACTAATATTAAGACATTTAACTTTATATAGGTGAAGTGTGTGGATCCTAAAAGGGGCAAAATGTAATACCTATCCCCCCAACATGTTTCAACATTGTTACCACCGGGAGTTCACCTCTATATAAGAGGCATATGGCATGTGCGTGCATCAAGTCGGGAGAAAACCCCTCTCGTATCTGGTGACCCTCCATAGAAACCCCTATGTATACGGGTCCCATGCGTGAAGAATCATACCCGATTCCATACTTTTACACCCAGTCTAAGCACTTCTTGCCCTACCCTTAACCTTATTTTTTATGTCCATTTTTCATTCATGTATCCTACCCTCTACCATATTTTTTACATCCGGTCCCATAAATGTTACATCCGGTCGGTATTTAGGGTTCTTCACGGCGCCATTTGAGTTCAATGGTCGCTCCAAAAATAAGAAAAGAACATTTCGATTGCATATATCAGATTGCTTATTTTCTAACCATTCTATTTGTCGAGTGTAGTTCCAAAAATGGTATATGTTCTATAGGATCAATGTTTTCATTTTGTAGTTGTATGGTGCTCTTACGGTTAAGGTTCTAGCCTTTCAATTTGTGGATCAGGGGTTCAAGTTTACGCTTCTTTACTTTTTCTTCTTCACTCTAAGCTTATCTTCATATACATTTAGCTTTTTCTTGCATTCATTTGGGAATTTCCACCTTTACACCATGTCATTCTACACTTGGTTAGCTTTAAACTTAAGATTTTTTGGCCATGTTTTAGCATATGGTTAATTTCTTTGTCTTTTTTCTTGCAAAACTTAACTCTAGTGTCTGGGTAGCAAGCTGTTTATGTTTATTCTGAGGTTCTTCTATTTTTGCATGGCGTATTTTCTTTGGCATCCAATTTTCTCTGGCCAAGAGGTTTTTTTTGCTATGTTATGCGGTGTGTCGCATTTTATTTTGATTATTGATCGATTTCCGATATTTGCCCATTTGGGACCTAGTATTTATCATTGGCATTTTGTTGGATGTTGGCACTAACACATTAAGCGACATTTAAGGTGGTGCTTTAAATGTTACATTATCGTTATAGGGCTTTGTCCCCCGTTGCATCAGTTAAAATTTTGAGTTACAATTGTGGGCCAAAAACTTGAGGCCATCTTCGAAAGCAAGCATGTCTTTTTCTTCATGTATGTCCCTGTATCCATACCTCACAACACACCTGTAAAGACGAAAATCTCTTGTTCCGATTTGCGTAAGAGGAACCGCTCTTCTGGTAAAACGTTGCTAATGGGTAAATGCTTTACAGCTACAAACACAAGCACAGAATGCATTGCAGGAAGATTTGTGATGAAGTGTTGGAAGATGCTTGGAATTCCTTGCGCCAACTCTGTGTAGAATAAACCAATTCCTGGAACACGAGTGACACCAAGATTTGAACCAAGACCTATAACCCAGTCCACTGAAATCTTGTTCTATAGCTCATACTTGTATTTTCTGGCACCAATATAGTACCACGTGCACATAATTGTAAGAAAGGATGCTGCAAATAGTATTGGAACCCATCCTCCATATGTAAACTTGTAACACATTTCAAACCATCAAAATACTATTTATCATCTGTATGGTTTGTAAGTATCATTCTATTATTGCAACCATATCATTCATGGTTATCAAATGTTTCTCTCATAATTTCTTTTGATCTAGGTGTGCTATTTTTCTCGTGATGAATAAAGGTAATCGTCGTAAATGCGGAGAATAGCGAAGATGAAGGTAAGTATTTATATAATTTTTATACGCTTTTACCCTCTCTAATTAGGTATGTAAGTTTATGCATGGAGTTTTAATTTGTTGTGTAGAGGAAAGGGAAGAGTTTAGACAAAATAAGAGGAGGACTCCACGAGGTAGGGGCAATCGTCTTTGATGTTAAAGGAAGACCAACCTCCACTGTCCACTACCAAACATGTTTGGGTATTAAGATAGCTTTTATAAAAATAATAAATAAATGGATTGTTTTTTTGCGTGATATTTGTGCTTACGCAGCTCCTCCACCACTCCCAGCCTTCCTCGCAAACATGTCTCACGTGAGAGAACAAATTGCGGCATATTTTGCCTCTTTGACACCAACGCTTGATTAAGCGACCTCCATGAGACGTTCCAATTCCTATTCCCCATCGACATAGTGTTGATTATCGGCCTTCACGTTTCGCGAGAATACGAGGCCGGTAGGCGTAGTATGGACTCCGATTCTAGGCAAGAGGCAGGAATAGATTTTTTACGGTGCAAGGAACTTGGAGGAGATTTCAACGAGGTAAATATATATCCACTCATTACCAAACATTTCTTTGGTTGCGGCATGTTAAAGATGCTCATTCTCATTACTTCCCGTGTCAAGAAGTAGTGGAGCAACGGACTCACAACGTTCAAGATCGCGGCGGCGACATGAATCATCGGAGGGTCCGGGCGTGAATCGCTGACTTGGAGAGGTCAGGATCAAACCACGCGTCGTGTCAGCGAAGAAAAGCGTCCATTTCGCTTTGTTTTAGACACGTAAAGTCTCAAGTGGGTGATTTGGGCCGAGAATATACCGACTATCATAATAATAATAATTTTTTGATGAAAGTTATGTGAACATATTATTTAAGATATCAACCTTAAATATTAGTACTTTGTCATCTAAATTTGTTGTTTTGTTCATTCTCTTCACTTAGAATAAATTGTAAAGTGCTCAAAAGTTTCCCTCTTAGGGGCCGGATATGTATATATTGACGGTAGACATAAACACGCTTTTATATACCCACTATTTATGCCGGGGGACGATCTTCCTAAGAGGGATGATGAGGGAAGTGTCTTTTTATACTACACCTTGAGGGACGCGGTCTCAAATAATATCTCTCGTTTATGGCCCTCCCGGTATAGGGAGTGGGTTTTTGGCGCTTATGACCAACGCGAAATAGAGAGCGTCAAAAATAAAATGAAACAGAGTTTCCGAGATAGAAAAAAAAGAGAGCTTTAAGCTGGAAGAAGCTCACCGATGATGGGAAGCTGAGCTTATGCGAAAAAGGAGGTACATGACCTAGTCATAGTCTTGTTTTTTTATTATTTTAATATTGCGTTGATCTATCGATTTATGTCAAAGGCAAAGAGTGGTCGAACTCAAGTCAACTTGCGAAAAAGTTGAGGCGTCGGTGCTCAAATTTGATGGTTAAGCCCTTAATTTTCCAAGGGCCGAGCAAAATAATTTTACACCTTTCGCGTGACAAGAAGTTCCTAATTTCAAGCCTTTCAAATGCAATTGCAAAATTTAAGATGACAGAAACTAGTTTTTTTCCTCAAAAACATAGATAGATACATAGAACAAGGCATATTTTCATTATAGTTCATGAAATACATAATGAAGTTCTTACATAGATACTATTGAAACAAAATAGTAGTTTAAAGTTTAAAATCAATCACAAACTTATTCAAGTGACATTCCTCTCCTTTGCTTCACTTCATACCAGCTTTGTAACATGCTTGCCAATCTATGCTTTCAAATGATTAATTCCACAATGATACATTGTGGATCTAGCCATGTCTACTTTTGAAGCAAACTTGGCAAGCAGACTTTAGTCTCGTCATCCCTTACAACATATCCACAGCATATGCAGATGGATTGAAGAATTTCATGGTATTTGGTTGGTTGTTTGGTACTTGTAATGCAAATGCAATGCTTGGAATGAAATAATAAGAAATAAAAGATTTCTAATGTCAATGGTTCGTTAATATATATTTTAAGTCCGGTTAAAAAATGGGATGCATAGAGATGTTATAATCAATAATAAGATAAACGTTTAAATCTTATAAAGACGTATAGCAAGAAAAATGACGGGCATTTCTCTATTCCTAGCCTTTCAAATGACGAGTATGTCTTGTAGTTGCCCTTCTCTATGACGGGCAATTGCCCAAGTGCGACCCTTCGTTTGCCATAAAAAAAGAATTTCACCTGTTTTGACGGGTAAAAATCGAAAAAACGGGCATGAAAGCCGTCAAATTCGAGCCCTGGAGGCGATTGGTCAAAAGTCCCTAAACCACTTAATCTCCACAAGGACGTCGCATGCGACGTATCCACGTGGCTTTTTTTTTATTGCCACGTGGATTTTTCATTACACGTGGCTTTTTTTAATTACACGTGGATTTTCAAATTTTTTTTACGTGACGTCGCATGCGACGTATACACGTGGCTTTTTACAGCACACGTGGATTTTTTTGATATTCCACGTGAATATTTTTATAAATAGTACACGTGGCTGCGACGTCTAGTATACGTCGCATGCGACGTCTGTGTCACGTCTGCAGGCGTCGCATGCGACGTGTCTCCAGCGACGTCTATGTCACGTCTATGTCACGTGGTTAGACGTCGCATTGACGTGACCCAGACGTCGCTAGAGACATCGCTAAATGACCTTTCTCCTGTTGTGAAACATGATAAACAGGCTCCTAACTGATTATCACTTTTTTTCTGGTTATCCAGCAGCATTTCATCTCTCTCATCCTTCCTGTCCTTCTTGTTGGGGTCTCAAAAATCCTCTTGGAACAGCCAGTTAAAGGGGTTCACCTCCCCTGCAAGGGCATTACGGCTGGTAAATGGGCAAGGCCATAATGCCCGAGCAGGGGAGGTGAACCCTTTCATCAATCTTGGAGAAATCTGATATAACATTGCCCAATGTTATCTGTTGTGACGAAGCCTAGCATGTCAGCAAGCATGCTAATGTAAGTAACCGATGTTATGGTAAAATAGAACAGAATAGAATAGATTTTTTATCGTCCATGGAGACTAATTGGCCTATGGGACGCAAACAAAAAGAGAGCAGCAAGCGTATTACTGTCATGATTAAAAAACCATGCCCGTAGGGTTTTCGCGTGGAAAACCTTAGCAGTAATAAGTATGTTGGTGCACTGTACAATTGTATAGGATAATTCAATACTGTCCCGGAGGAGACAACTGAGTCCGTGTACCCATAACTTTTTGGAGGTATGACTCCAAGCCTACCCGGGACCGTAGTATTCAATAACTCATGCGGCGGCTAGTCGGGCACAACTAAGCCCGGAACATCTTTGCGGTGGGATATGGGCAAACATTGGGAAGATCCGGAGGACATGACATTCATCTTCAATAAAGCCGGTGGCAACAACGACAAAGCCTATCCTCCGCAGTGCTTCGAGTCCAACACCTGTTTCAATGTGGCTCGGGCGATGTGCAGGTGCAAATTGAAGCTATAATGGGTGTGTACAAGTACGATGTGGACCTCCGCGTAAGCATAGGATTGACTTCTTTGCTAATATTGTGCCATCGTGCGTGTGTCAAGAATCGCATCGAGCTTGTAAAGGAAACTAGCATCTAGATCCAAACTTTAGTGCATTGTGATCCTTCTTTGTAAAGTAACATTTTGCAATGTTTTACTGTACATTCCAATGTGAAAAACCGAGCTTGCTTGTCCTTGAAAGCGGGGCTTTTGGCGTTGAGGACCCATTAAATAATATAAAGCAAGGTTGGCCAAACATGTATCACCCATAGCGACCACCTTAAAAAATATTATGGCGTTCCAATGCGGCCGTTGAAGTGGTAGAAAACCCGTCTCACACGGGTAGGATCCGGTATGGACACTGTAGACATTACCCCAAGGGCTCGTGCCAAGAAGGCTTTACACACCATTTCGAAATCATTCGGTGGTGAGGGATATGAGGGACCCACATGACGCCTTGTATGCGGGAGAACCCGGCTCAACCAAGGCCTAAAGCAGGTGTGATTGGTGGCCTCGGGCACAACTTTGAGCGTTGTGGTTGTTGTTACGCATGGCATATAGTGTTTTCCAACCCAAGTGACCGCATGGCGATGGCGGCATTAATTTATTATTGTGGTCATTAAATTGATTATTACATCCATCAATACATATGTGATATGTATGGAAAATTAAATATTTTGGCGTTTTTTGTTGAGAGCAAGGAGCTTTGGTTGTGAAGGGAATTTGGAGCTCTAGTTGCAAGCAAGGATACAAGAAAAATGGGTGGTTTCTTGCTTACATCGAGGGGATGTTTAAGGTTCTTAAGCTTGATCTTGTGTTGAAAGAAAAATCCTAAAATAATGATTTGTACTAAGGCTATTGAAGAACTACTTTATAAATTCTCATTTTGGGCTAAAGCGAGATTATTAAAAGTAATGCTTCAAAATTTGGAATGATTGATAAAATTTTGCACTTTTGCTAATCTTTTGTTATGGTTGGATGAGCCACAAGTATAAAGGTTTATATTTTTAAGAGTAAGAGTTGCGATGTAGAAACTATCTTGGGAAACTTGAAGGCGATAGTTTTTGGAGTAAGCTTTGATCATGGAAAAAAAAGAAAAACCTTGAGATGCTTGGAATCCGCCCCTAATCAAAGCATTGGTGTGTGCTCCTCGGAAGGCAAGGCACCCATCCTTTAGAAGACTTTTTGAAGCATTTTTGCATGTCCAAGACAGTGAAAGGTTAAGTACCTCATTTGTTTATTGTTTTTGTTCCTTTTATATAGTTTGTCCTCTCTACATGTTTTTGTATGCACACATCAAGTGTTGCTCCCTTGCTTTTTGGCATGCATGACCCTTCCTTTTCTTGCTCTCACATGCTTTTCTCTTATCTTGCTTTTGGATATGCATGTTGCTCACCAGAAGATAGCTTGACTAACATAGAGCCCCTTATAAAACCTTTGAACAAGCATTTGAATGCAAAAAACGGAGCCCGGAGCCAAAAGTTATGCCAAAAGCCCTATTCTATCACCATTGAGCTCTTCAAATTAGGTGGCTGCCAATTTGAATTAAATTTAGGGCCCCATTTCGGTAAATAGTATGCTTGATAAAAAAAAAGCCTATACTGGCAACATGAAGCGTCTCAAATTGGGCGGTCGCCCAATTAGGAACATTTTATATGAAGAATAGATTATATGCCTCAAGTTTAGCCCCTCAATTATGGGCAAGCGGGTGGGCATGTGTGTGAAGAAGATTAGATTAGTGACTTTACGGCTTGTTAGTGACTTTTCCTGAGATCATCTCCACAAATTAGGCAGGCGCCCAATTTTGAGCCATCGACGTTGTCAGCTGGAGTATATATATATTTTTGAGTAACGCATTTTGAGATTTTACTGAAACATGAATTATATTATTTAAATAGGGCAGGCAATGGCGACAAGAAGTGTGGATTTGGGCCTGGCATTGTGGACATTTTAGACTAAAACATTGTCAAAATGTTACTTTACTTTCAGATTTACATTACTTTGGACTTCTTCTAATGAAGATTACATTATTATACTTTTTGGGTGCTACTTGATTCATGAGCCTGCAATTATTGTTCCTTACATTATAACGTTGTATAAGTTCGGTCATATTAACTTGATATCTATCTGGTGCCTAAATTTCTGTATTGTTTTTTAGGGTGCCCTTTAATGGATATCACACTAGCATAATCTTTATCCAGTCCTTGAAGTCAAGGATCCCATACCAAATCCTGTTGCAGGATATAGGGTTCTTGCCCCTTCAGAAGGCGGCAATTAATCACCAATTTGTCTACTTTCAGAACTGGTCAGTGTGGATGATGCCTCAAGGCCTACTGAAAGAAAAGCGAGCTTAGTGGGTCACCAGATAGAATTGAGGAGCAAGTGCAAATCGAGGCAGACTATATAGCTTGTAGCAATACCTAGATGCTTGCTCTAGGATGTGGCACTCTTGAACACGTCAAGATAGCACATTACCAGTCTGCATAAATCCCACCTTAGAACGGAGCACGCAATGCTACCTGCATACCCATCTGCCTATGAAAAGATATAGACTCATTCCCTCCATTTCCACGCCCCACCGTCTCCGAATTGAGACATGCAGATGGATTGGGGAGCCATGCCAGGACAGCATTGTCGATGTTGCCAAATGGGAGCAGTCGAGGATGAATGCCATACCCTCCAGAGCTGTCCAGCATATGATCAAATCCACATGCGCTATGCTGGGTTGGTCAGTCCTGGTCAGCCGCTACATGTGATACAGAGCACGGCTTCAGTTAGGATGCTGGGGTCATACCTTCAGGAGGTCATGGATGTGCGTGATCAGCTTTATCCTCAGACACTTACCTGACTTGTATATATTTCATAATTTATATATTTGTACAGTTTGACATCATTCTTATTACTGCCACGATCTTTCTCTCAAAAACATTTTGGGACGGGAATGTTTTAACCTGAGCAATAATAAGTTTGTTGCGTTTATTGGGTCCATAGGTTGATGGATCTTTATGGACGATAAAAGACAATTCTATTATATTCTCACTTTTTCCTACATATAATAGTATATTTTGGATGTTTAGTGGTTATTTCAAATAAAAAAGGACTAGTGCAAAGTCCAAATATAATGAAACAGTGTGAAGAATTCCTTCATGTGCTTTTCTATTTTCTATAGCTATAGGGTTAGAAAATAGGCATCCAAGGGATAGATCATGCCACATCATTTTTTGTGTGATGTGACAGACATATGGATAACCTATAGGAAATGCCCACCCTTGAGTTAGGAAAATCTGCTAACCATATATATGCTTATAAAAATAGGGCTAAGTTTGCCTAAAAAACATTTAGTCCAGTAGGCCCAAAGTTAAATGATATGGTGATGGTGATAGTGATATTGTTATAGTTTATGCAGGTATATATATTGTATTTTTTCGTATCACATTGATTGTTGATGAGATTCATGACAGATAGATATAATATACAACAGTAGATATAAAGGGTACTATCGAGACAACGACGAAAGCGAATGCTAGAGTTGGGGTAGTACGTTGTAAACAATGGCAAACAAGTTGGAACAACTTCTTGTGTGAGATCGAAGGGTAACATAATGGCAAACAAGATTGTGGATTCTTGTATGTAAAACCAAGAGATTAGTGTTGAGCATCATAGCAAATGGATGATTAAGTACTGAATAATGATTTATTTTGGCCTCTTAATAGGATCGATCTCCATTGCGAAAGAGAAACATAGTGCTAAATGTAAAAGCACAGAGTGAGAACAAAGTGGTAAGAGGACCACAAACCCTGAAACATATTCTCGAGAGCGCCATCTGGGCAACCGAATAGACTAAAATGTGCACGTGTGTGAATGAATACTGGAAAGTAGGGTGTACTACAAAATGGACCATGCTAGCCAAGCTAGGCATATCCTTGTTTAATTGTGGCACCCATGCTCAAAGCCTGCGCCATTTGTGCAGCAGTCGGATTGTCAGAAACAGATTATAATAGTTTCAGCAACATTGGCTTTCAAATTTCCTCTTCTTTTCCTGCCATCGTCTCGCCGAAAAAGTTGATTATTCTGTCTGTTTTGCATTTAGAGTTCAGGTTCTCAGGAACTTAATGTATCATTTGACTAACAAGGACGCTCTTTGTAGCAGATCTATGTCAGGCTCTGGTGGGAAATGTCGGAGGCTGTTGATGAGGCAGAAGTTTGGATTGACAAGGGAGACAAAACTGGCATGCACAAGTCGTGCAGTGGAAGAGGCCAAGGTCCAGGCAAATGCAAGGGCAGAAATCCTGCACAGTTTGGATGAAATGCTGCAGCACATATCGAAAGGGCTCAGAAATGGAGGTTGGAATGAAGGCGATATATCCGACATGTTGGCAGCTCGATCATCCGCACAGCCCTCCACACACTGCAGCCTCACAGAATTATCGCATCAGATGTCAAATCTGTTACGTGAAGGTGGCTGGAGTGAAACTGATATTCTAGAGGCCTTGGCTTCCTAAGAAGAACATCATTTTTCTTACATGAAGAACCAAGATATCTTCCAGATGCCTATTCATCTCTGCCTTAATATGCTGTAGTAATGCAATTCAATAAGTTGTACAATGCAGTGTATTGTCAAATGCGAATAATCCCAATGACAGTTGCAGTAGTTCAACCTTTAATGTTAACGTGTTCTCATAATGTTGCATTGGCTTAATTCCAGGAAAGGCTAGTATGGAACATCTAGGAAAGCTCCCGTATGGAATACCTTCCTATGTTTTACACATAAACCTTAACTCGTTAACACTTGATCTTCAAAACACTAAGCTGGTGTTGAGAAGGAATCCATAAATAATAAGGACGGAGAGCAATTGCTGGAAAGACGACAAAGATAAACGAGTAATTTTGTGAAGTGCATATTGGTTGTTGGTCGGCCAGCACAGGAGAGGTACATAGTACAAAAGGACTCAAAATTCGAACGCAAATTGAAGGTCCACAATGAAAGGGGCCACAAATCTGACGCAGCTGCGTATCATTGGGTCTTTTTGTGTTTTAATTTTATTTTATTTTATTTTTATTTTTATTTAAAATTCGCTCTTTTACCATTTCCACATGTAATGGGGTGTAATGGGCTTCGTTCCACTCCCATTTTCACCAGGGATCAAAAACATGCATTAGGCTCGAGGATTACCAGTTGGAATTCTTATTTTCGGGTTGATGCATGCCGAAAAAGAAGGGTAGCAAAAGCAAGAGTTTATATGTAAAATCTATTTGAACTTTTTTGATATACACTAATAGGTTAATTTTTACAAATACCTTGGACATGAAGTATATGCTGGCAGGAGAAGCTGGACCCAAGGAATTGACAGTAGGATTTCAGCTGCATTGAAAACATTCTATGCGATTCTTAATCAGGGCAGGCAAGCAAATGTGCGGTCTTGGCCAATATGGAAACGATTATTTGACACATTAGTCATGCCAGTTGCTTTGTATGCTTGTGAACTATGGGGAGCGTCCTAGTGGAATGCATTGGAGCAAATACAAAAAATATTATTACATGTGGTTTTTAAAGTGAAAAGTTCAGTGTCGTACAAGATTTTGTTAATGGAAAGTGGATCATACCCATTGGAGATCCAAGCAGCTTGCCAAACTGCCCGATACTTGAATAAAAGAGTAGAGGGAACATCTTTGGCATGTGTGGCAATCCAGCCTCCACGGCCTTGGGAGGAGAGGAAAAGCAAGGCGGCATAAGGATGTATTACGATGGTTGAACCGAATACATCTTACGATGGCTGATTTTGGCGAAAATTTTAAACAAAAAGCATTTGTGCGGTACATTCAGTTCTGTGATAAGAAAAAGATCAGATACTATTTGGCAGACTTTAATCCAGAAGCAAAACATGCCATTCTGTTATATCTTAGTCATAACAATATGTACGGGAAATGGTACAAGCAATAGCTTCGAATCGCATGGGTTCAGCGAGTCTCCATCACTACATAACCAACGGATGACACTTTCTTGTTCTTGATGGGTGATGAGCGGAATTTGCGAGAATGCCATTTCCTTCTTTGGGCTTGATTTCTCTTTGGCTTATGGTATCTTTGTGGGATAAGCAAAAGTATCTTGCCTTGTGGGCCCTAGACTCTCCAGTGCCGTCTTCTAAAAAAAAAAAACACACCAAATTCTGAGTTGTGGTAGCATAGAAAACATGATATCGAGGAGTATAGCCTCTGGTGCAAAAGGCTTCAATGCGCTTCAAAAGGCCACTTAAGAAAGATTACCCTAGTTAAAAGTAATGTCAGTGTTTTTGCAAAGTAGTCTACTTTGAGATTTTGAAGGACTAAATAAAGATAGTATGTAACATGAAGAACGATGTTGCATTCCAAACATCATCCTTAACAAATTGCATGCAACCTCAGACCACGAAGCCCAGTTTACACCTCTTGATGAGATCTCACTAGAAAGTAGACACATCGAGGCACATTTTAGGTGCACGAAATTCCATCATTCAATAAAAGTTAGAAAAGCATGTGTGGAGTTTAGAATAAGCATTAAATGACTAGAATAGAATAGAATATGATTTTATCGTCCACGGTGCAAAATATATAACAAAAGAAACCTCTTTTCTAGGACCAACATAGTGTTTTTCAGCAGCTGGAGGAGCCATCGACTTGTGAACACTACTAACCACATCATCAACTTCCTCAGGTGTAATAAAGTCTCTCCACCTAGTCTTAGGTAGCCATCCATCTTTCAGTTCATCAGAGGATGTGTCTACTTGTCCCAATAATCCATGTACCTGTGTCCAATAATCTATCAATGCAAGGTTGGTATCATCGGGGTTATTTTTCCAATACTTGACGTATTCAAAAATGCCGTCCAATGTGCTTTGCAATGAATCCACCTCTGCAAAAGGCTTAAGAGCTTTCGGTTGACCCCTTGGAATCTTAGGTTTACCATTTTCATCTTCGTGCCATATAGGTACTCCTTCATCTGGCCTCCATTTATCATCTGAAGATCTCATCTTTCATTGCATTATTGGCTTATTTCCCATGACCCAGAAAGTGTACTGAAGAGGTCTAGATTAACCTTCCATATCAAGCATAGCTAACAGGAACCAAGTTCGAACTTGGTTCCGTTCCAACTCCATTCGGCGTCACGAGTTTGGGAACTCCTAACAAGTTCCTACATGTGCTACGGAAACCGTTCGGACGAAGTTCCATAAATGGGAACTTGAGTTCCCGGTAGCAAATTTTTTGGGAACTAAATTTACAAAGGAATGGAAAAAAAGAAAGTGTCGAATATGATTTAAAACAATGCTCTTTTTTTTTGGCATGCTGTATTTTGAGCGACCGACACTGTTATCAGATGATCGGATCTACTGCTGGAGCTTGCCCTCTGTTGTTGTTTTCAAACTTTAAATGAGCATTAAACAGTGGTTTTATCTATTACGTTCACACATCACTATGTATTTCACTTTTTCTATTGTAAGTATTCTATGATGATCTACATGCAAAGAAAACTCCAAAACCGTTTAAATTTTTAAAAAAATCGAAGGTTGGACATTCCCGTTCCCATCCGTTCTCGTTCCCGTTCCGAATTTTGGGTCCGAGTTCCCGTTCCCGTTCCCGTTCCGGGTAGCTATGATATCAAGAGCATAACCTTCGATAAAATTCTTCCAATCAGGCACCTCTTGTATGATCAACTCTATAGGAGAAGGTGAAATGCATTCACTAAGAACTTCCATTAGTCTAGGAAGATTGGTCACAGTTTGAGATTTCAACTGCGCACTATACTTCCCAAACAATGCATCCGCATCCTCATGAGTATGTTCAGGCATTAAGAACCCTAAATTCACTCTTTCAAAGACACCCACAGCTATTAAATAAGATAGGAATGAGAACATATACACTTTTTTTATACGTCGGCCTAAGTGTCAAGTTGGAGGAGGAACCTTGGTGGTAGATCTCGAGGTTGGGGGCGTGAACTTGAGGCTCCAACATGTTGAGGCGCACCTGACTTCCTAAACCTTGCCTTAGTAAACTTCTCTAAATTATTAGGCTTTCTATCCAACAATGCTTTGAAGAGTGGTTGGCTAACACCTCGGGGTTGTGGAGGTCACCGAGAATAACCACTCTCATAGTTCCTCAAGCACCTCATCACACTTCCAATATGAAAATCAGGACCATCACTCCACAATTGCAAACTAAAATGGCCATAATAAATTGTACCCAGAGCCATGCCCTATTACTGTCAAAGAGACTTGCAAAGGATAGCTCTATTGATTTGCTTGGGTATGTAACTATACTGTGCCAAACAAGTCTTCGATTGATCCATCTTGTCGTGTATAATACAAACATAGTTATTGGGTTCCAAACATGATAATGTTCTCCACATCCAATAAGTGGATCTACATGATAGTTGGTCTGTCATGTGATCTTTCATTTGCTCCCTTATCTTAGCTCTTTGGCTTGGTTGCTTGGTCTTATCCAGAATCTCTTTCAACTTAGCACACAAGTTGCACTTTGTAAACTTGTTCGAAGTGTCTATAGTGACATGCTTGAAGTGCTTGCTCCATAGTCTACTGAAGATGTAGTTCTCGAAGCAAAGCATTCACTTCCTCCAATATGCTCTGGTACAATGGGATGGCAATCTCTTCTCGACAACTATTTTTCCTTGTTGATCTTTCCTACTTTTATGTGGCATATTCTCAGCATTGAATTCAACATATTTTTCAAAAACCTCCCTAGCAGCCAGGATCCTAGAAGTTGGCCTCAACATGCCATTATTTCCATGTAATGCAATTTACTCCTTTTTGCATGACTTGCTTGCCAATTTTGCCAAGATGAAATTGGAATGCCATGAATATGTATCCATGCAATTTTACATATCCATGTCCCTAGCAGTGGGTATTTTTTTTTCTTTGGAAATTTTTCATCTTGAAGTGCAAGCTCATGAATGGAGTACATGTAAGTCCTCCTCTCATCACAAGTATACTCTTGGAAGGTGGCTCTTGCTTCCACCAATTCATCAATTTCAAACTTCTGAACACAATTATCCCAACAACATTCCGTTCCCCTTACCTTAGTCAGAGTTTCACGTGAACAATCACTACTTGACTTGGACCTCTTGCTAATATAATGTTTCACTACTTTGGTGTGCCCTCTTCTACGAAAATGTGGTCTGGCGGCTATTGGAGGTGCATTAAGAAAATCAGTGTCATCCACAACCTCTGGCTCTGATAAAAGGAATTCTCCTATAAACTCAATGCAAGCTATACGCCATGGCATGATGCATGGAACCTCCAATTGTTTAATACAAGCAGTGTAATCCTGGTGATTTGTCCTTTTTTCCTTCCATTTTTGTTCTAAACTTGTTATGGCCACACCCACTTTATCCTCTCCTAACCTTTCATCATTGACAGCTTGGATAGGATCAGCTAGTATGATAGTTCCTTCACCTACTAGCTCCTTATTGCATTGGTGCTTCACTTTCACCTTCTTATTCTTCCAATCCAACCTACTGTAGAGGATAATTTGCTTAGTAGACTCAGCCTCAACACCCTTTGGGTGGTCCACACGATTCACCTACAAGAACAATGTTTACAATGGGGTAACAATGTGATAAGAACATGTGGTAACCCCGGGGGGTTCACGTATGTATTCCGTAGAATACATGTGCGTGGACGGAAGAGGGGTTTTTTCGAAAAAAAAAATAGTACGTATACATGCGGGCGCTCATACGTTTTGGCGCCCAGATGTATGCATTTTCCACGGTCCGGGGATGGATTTCTTGGAGCTGCTAAGGCGTAAGAGTACGTTTTAGGGCTTTGAATCCGAAGCTTGCTGCCAGAAAAACGTTTTAGGATTTGGTGTTTCGGAGGTAATGTTTTGAGTTTTTTTTTTGTCCTATTTCCTTGCCCAAGAGTTTGGTTATGAACGGAGGCCCTATTAATGATTTGAGAAGCTGAATGCTTTATTTCGTGGCTGTTGATGTTGATACAACAATTTGGAGCTATGCCTGAATGGCAGATGTTAGATCTATCAACAATGCGAAAGAATGCTGCACAAAAGCCACGAAAATGCCGGATATGGCACTATCACATTTCGTTTTGCCTGAAACGATTAGGTCAGGATCGCCATAGCTAACCCTTGTTGGTTGTTGCAGATGGAGAAGAATAAACAAAACGGACATGCTAGTAGCAGACGAAATATCTATTGAAGGCCTGTGCCTCAGCAAAAATCAGTGATATTGGAGTAGACCGATCGCTCTTATGAGGTTCCAAACCTGTTAATAGCATTTTTGCCTTGGATGTTGCAGCTACTCAGAGCATAGTTGATGCTTATGCTATTCAAAAGCTAGGTTATTTTGAAGTGAGTGAGCGATATGGCTAATACATTGTTTTACATGAGCGAGAGGTAAGCATCATTACCTTGTTTGTTCCTGCAAGTTAGATGGTCTATTGTTCCCATATAACCGTCGTTCGAGGATCATGCTTATTTTGCATATTTGATGGACAAGCAAAGGCGATGCCTCTTGATGATTGTTAGTTTATGTGGCATGGTATTGTCTTATGTACAATGAGATGATGAAAAATATCTTGCCATGGCCCGAGTTTAACGTGTTTCCAACATGGGTAGGCTACATGAATAAATCTTGGACCTGCAATATTGAATGTTGACCATGTATTGCGAGAGTTGGATATGTTGTCCTTACAAGTGTAGAAGCAGAGATGACCTACGATGGAGGCAAGAAAGTTCCCATACTCTGCTATATCAGGTATCAATTTGTGGTATATGCTATGCTAACTTAAAAGTAAGTTACTTCATGTTCACATGAAAGTAGTTCTATCTTTGAGTATGTTAAGTTTGCTTTGTGCGGTAGTATTTGTCCAGTGAGTAGTGTTTGCCCCTTGCCGGTAGTGTTTGCCCCAATGTATATTTATGCAGTTCGTTTTTTTATTGGATTAATTGGGCTCTATAATATTTTCAAATATGAGCCAAGTGTTCTCAAAGCATTCAACCCAATGTACATTTACCACTATTTCAAGTTAAACAAAGGCGAGGTTGGGTCTCACTTGGAGGAATTGTGCTTGCTATTACAGGTTAGTGCACTGCTATTTCCTTTATATTATTCTTTAGCATGTCTCCTTATCGGGGATGTACATCATCAGTCTTGAAGCTATGTTTGCTGATGTGGGCCACTTTTCTATTCCATCTATCCGGGTAAGTTGGTCTAAGAGGACCTTGGGTAGTAGGAGAAAGGTGTGCTGAAAATGCATAGTTTAAAAAGCGATGCAGATTGCCTTCGGCGTTAGTGTATCTGCATTGATGGCTGCTTATATAGGGCAAGCATCCTATCTAATGAAGTATCGAGAACATGTGGCGGAGACATTTTACAAGTCTACTCAGGTATTAGCTTATTATTCTTGGCATTGTTACTTTCTTTAAGGCTGCTTTGCACAACCTTTACGTAGGTCCTCTCTATTGGCCAATGTTACATTTGCGATTCTTTGCTGCAATTATTGCAAGTCAAGCCATGATTTCTGCAACTTTTCAGATTATTAAGCAGGCTTTAGCATTTGGTTGTTTTCAAGGGTCCACGGTCATTCACACATCTCGAAAGTTTGTAGGGCGGTGTATATACGAGCTAAATTATTTTATCATGTGTGCTAGTATTGCCATCACGGTTGCATTGAGAACTACAGGACGACATTGGAAATGCATATGGTATGATTCCTTCTTTTCGTGATTTTAAAGATCTTCATAACGGTTTCTGATCTTGCTTTTCATGCTTCAGGCATATGCATACTTTCAACCATGTTTGTAACAACAAATCTGTTGACACTGATCATGTTAATGGTTTGGCGAACAAATACTTTTCTTGCACTTAGTTTCTGGATTATTTGGGGTGCATTTGAGGGAATTTACTTGTCAGCTGTTGAAATGTGCTACCAATGAGCCCCGGCAGACTTACTGCAGTCTTGACCGTCTTGACCAGGGGCGGAGGTGGAGACGCATAATGCCATGAATATCGCATCAGCAGAAAGAGGGCCACAATGAGGAAGACCGCTAAGAATTGAGCCTCCGCCATGACTATATATATTAATTTGAACATAACGAGAATTAGCGAGAGAAAAGCTTTGAACAAGTGTCTTTGAATAAATACCTAAATTTATATTCTTATCTTCTTATTTATATTAGAAAAGTATCTCGTATATATGTATGAGGTGCATATCGAACTCTAGGTTGCCATATTATCAGGCCATGTATCATGTCATACACCGAACCCTAAATTATCCCACGTGGCATTTTTGGTGCCACATCATGAAACCCTACATTGCGTGTGGCACATCATCAAACCCTAGGTTGTGTCACGTGGCGACTTCGTATTGCCACATCATAGTAAGTGCCATGTCATCAAACCCTAGCTTGTGTGTGCCACATCATCAAACCCTAGATTGTGCGACATGGCATTTACAATCTAGGGTTTGATGATGTAGCACACAAAACCTAGGGTTTGACGTCTGTAGCGACACTTTATCTACAAGTTATGATTAATAATTTATTTACCATTAATAATAATTTTTTTGATCAATAAATTACTTTTTCATTAGTAATTTTGAATAAAAAACATTTATTTGTTGCAACAAGCCTCAAATAGGAAGACAAAATTATATTAATCACTTCTTGCAAGCATTTAACAGTAGCTTAGCCATCTCAAGTGGATCACCACACTTCATATGTCGTCTCTCTCTCACAACTATATCAGAAGAAAGCCCTGTTGTTTTGAACACATCAATGACGCGAACAATAGATGGGCAATCCATGTGCACCAGCTCTCTATCCATCATCATTTGGACCTTCATATGTGCTAGAGTATCGGTCGGTTGGGTTTATCTCAACACACAACCCCATAAGCCGCATTGCCTGGACAAAATCAAGGAGCATCTCGTAAATGTAGCCCGGGGAATATATGTGGATATCTCATGCCCCCATGATGCTTGGTCATCGATGATGATGTAAAAACTCTCTTCTCCCACCAAGGATATCGCACCGTTCCATCTTGTAGTGTATAACGACTCTTCAACTTGGGCATTCGGTCCTTGCAAAAAAAACGGAGGGTCGTGTCCCAATCACCAATAGCCACCCACACATTTGTAAGGGAGTCATCAAAATGGAGTTTGACCCTTTTGCAATTGAGCTTTGTGTGTGTCCAACACTGGGGCGTGGATGGCATAGACTCTTACGGAAGAGCGAGAGCTATTTACGGGGCGTACTTATACACGAGTCTCATTTTGGCTTTCCACTCTGCACTTATCTTCATATCAGCCCTTCTTGGAGCACTATGCATTGCATTTGACCATCTCCTATAAGAAGAGAATTGGCTCGAAAGATGGTCAAGTAATTCTGCAAAGGTTCCTTCATTCATGAATGGCAAGACTACCATTGGTCCACGTGGCTCATCTCCACAAAAGACCTGGGGGGGGCAAGTCCAAGGGGTGTGGCCAATGCTGGACTTGGGCTCTTGAAGCGGATATACTTGTCGACCAACAACCATGATGCAGCTCTATCTTGGCCTCTCCACACAATGCCGATTATAATAGTCATCTTGATTAAAGTCTGAGTTTCCAAGATCGGATTTGGTATATCTGGCGAGTCTTGTTTACTACCAATGCACTTTACAACTCCAACGGCATCCACGGGGAATCTTTGTCAATAAATGCAACACATTTATCATGAGCATGTAATGATAATCTAGCCCCTGCACCAATAGAGCTCCCACCATGGATAAGACTATCTAACTCCTTCACCTATTCGTCTTTGGGGCGCTCTTCGGGCATCTTGTATCTTTCGTGGGACCTTTGCGCCGCCCGCGAATTAGCCCATGTCGTCCCACGTATGCCTCGGCATAGGGGCTCATAAGTGGCACTTTATACTAAAGTAGCACCCTCAATTACGGCTCGGGATTGCAAACCCAAGACTTTAAGTTCTTTCTCATTATATCTTACAACTCAGACTCATGCTCTGGCCACCTCCCAACTGACATTCTTTCTCAACTGAAGCTACAAAATGGTTAATTCGATCATCAGTTTGCATATGTCGTTCGAATTGGGTCATGGCGCATATTTGAGTGATGAGGATGCACCTAATTTCACTAAGCATCTCTGTCCCTTCTCGAGGCCATTTTATGCCTACAAACAACCCCCAAAAGCAAGAAAACAAGAAGAAGAAGAAACAAGAAAAACTAAATAGGTTAGATTAGGGTATTCAGACCCACGGTCAATTTACATTCGTATTACTAGTTAATTAGTTAGCAGATAGTCCCGAAATTTAGTTAACTTTTTTAACCAAAAACACTACCTAAACTTACCTTCGCACCTTGTTCAGTTTAGTTAGCAAAATTAACTAAAAATTAACTAAATTAGAAATTAGCGCTAAAAGTTAAATCACCCCATAGAGGTCACTTTAAGTTTAGTTAATTGTGCCTATAATTTTTTATGCCTTTGGCGAACTTAACTAGACATGTTCGAAATAATTTAGTTAATTAGTTAAGTTATTTTTTTACCAAAGCTTTTAGTGCGAAATAGTATTACATTAAGTTAGCCTAACCTATTTTTTTTAACTAGCACTGGTGTGAAGGGAATCATCCAGTTGCTGTTAACTTAACTTAACGATAAAAATAACTTAACTAAACTTGACCATGGGTGCGAATAGACCCTTACTCGGATCAAAAGCTAGATTTGGCTAGATAATAGAGGAGGCTTTGGACTGATGGAATAAGCTAGATAGACTAGATTAGATCGGCTGGATTAGGCTAGAGTATGATTAGGACCCGAACACGTGGTCCTCCACACTCATGGTGGAGCCGACCACGCCCTTTCCCTAGCCACCTCTACCTAAAAAAAAAAAAATAAGAAATGTGGGACTAGGGCCCGAACATCACAGTCCCTCCACTCATGGTGGGAGCCGACCATATCCTTGCCCTAGCTATCCTCACTGACCCCAATTTTTGGTCCCGGTTGTTTTTTCCTTATGCGGAAGTGTTGTTTTATGCCAAAACAACACCAAATGGCCCAAAAAGTCCACGTGGCCCGTTTATCCGGATTTGCACAAAGAGGCGGTGGTTTTTGGCAAAAAAAATCCCTGATGGTTTTTCTCACACTTTTTGTTTTTTGTCGCGTGTCCTTTTTTTGGTGTTGTTTTACCAGAACTTTTTCGGCGTGTTAGTTTTTTTTTCGACCGCTTTGTTTTTGAAGAGCCACGTGTTGTTTTTCATTAAAATAAGACCGTAGATTTAAATATTGCTATATCGTGAAAGACTAACTTACAACAATGGTTTTAAAAAACCACATGTTATTTACAAAAAGAACGACATGTGTTATTGAAATCTATCTATTGTTTTTAGTGCTATAAAGTATTGTTCTTCTAAAATAAGGACATGTAAAAGAGCATTATAATAACATATAGGAAATTCAAGGTGTTGTTTCTAATTACCTTTTAGCTAATAAAATATTGACACGTAGTATACTTTTTAAATTAAAAAAAAAAAAACTTATTTTAACTAATCAAATATCGACACGTGGCATACATTTTTAAATAAAAAATTATTATTATGACATGTAGAAAAAATATTAATGTTTCTAACATATCTTCGAACCAATCAAATATTGCCACATGGCATACATTCAAATAATAATATATACCACAATTTAAAAATCAATATGATTGTATTTAAAATAAGAAAGCTTGTAGGAATCTAGTGGATCATTAAGTCTAAGTGCTTCTTTGATAAATCATTATATGCAAATAAATACATGCCATTAAAACCATTGGAGGGAAAAGATGGAAGTACATAATATACAGCACAATCGAGAATTGGAAAAGAGAAATACTGATAAAAAATTGTAGACTAAAACCATGAAGTTGATATTTTTTTTCGTAAAGGCAATTGCCTACTCATACAATGCAGACTGCAACTAGTCTGAGATTATATACAAATGAATCAGCAGATCATCTTGCCGAGTTCCAGCTGAGTTCCAACTGTAAGCTTGAAGCTTGAGCAAGATATAAAGTATTACATTTATTTTCATATAAAGCCTGTTGCAGCAAACAAACACAAATCAGTAAACTGCGCGGCAACAAACCCAAATCAGTGAGGAGAAAAGAGAGAATGAACAAAAAGTACATGTGGATGAACAACAAAGAAAAGATAGTATTTTGTCATATATCCATAATGCTTACGTGCAATAAAAAGAAAACAAGAAGAAACGGGAGGAGCGATGAAAAAAGAAGAAAAGTAAAGAGTTAGAAGTAAAACCCAGCCCCCGGCCCTTGCAAATCCGCATGACCTTGCTCCTTAAAATGATATTTCGCTCGCAGACATTGCTAAGGCAGCCCAAATATGTATGTTCTCCATTATTTGCAAACAATGAAGAAACCTATCAAACAATCAACATGTAGCCTCTCGAAGAAAAATGTGAAAGCAAACAAAATAAATCGAGAAAATCTTGCTTCTAATATTCATGAAGTGGTACCTGAACCTCCCATAGCGGTGATGTTTGGGGGAGAGCCAGGGGCAGCTTGATGGTCCCTTTATGCATAGGATGTGGGCCAATCCCGATACGCATCATCGGGTCGCGATATCCATAATATCCCGCATAAGGAGGCCGCGTAACCAGCAAACAAATCCGCTTTTGTGCATACCATGCATTTGGGTTCCAAGGCCACGCCAAAAGTATTTGAGACTTGGAATTGGTTAGAAAATAGCAAACAAGAGTAGGCTACCATCACAAAACTTCTAGCAAGTAATCATAGCGACACTTTCTGAGAAATAAAAGCAATACGCGGATGATTGATTCGGTTTTTGGATGCAAAGCGGCATTCTCCACCACTTGGGTTTCAGATGGCCGGATTTGCCATATCCAAGAAGGAAAAGAAGGAAAATAGCCTTTGAAGGAAAAGAGGCTGGAAGAAAAAGAGGTTGCCATAGCGGAAGGAGGAATGTTAGAACATGCCGGATCTCTTTGTGATCCGGATTTGTAATGAGGATTGCCATATCCAAGAACAAGCAAGGCCACTAAGGCCAGCCCTTGCTTGCCGCCCTCATCATCGCCATCGCTATTTGGAAGGAAAAAGAAGGAAAAGAGGTCGCCATAGCGGGAAAGAGGTCGCCATAGCGGAAGGAAGGAGAAGGCGGAAGGAAAGGTGCGAGCCACGACCAAAGCGGGAAAGCCGACAACCAATAGGATGCTACTCACGAGGATCACCATCCAAACCGTTCATGTTCATCATCTAAATCTGGTCTGTTCATCCGGGCAAAAAAAAAAAAACCTATATTACAATTTATTTTCGGCGTTGTAATTAGGTATAATGTTCATAATGAATATTACTTGGGGACATTTTCTAATTTGGGGGGGAGGGGGGTCCTTCCTTCACCAAAACTTCCGCCAGCTTCCCACCTTCACGGCTCGATTGCCATCGATACACCCGCCGATGTTGCCATAGCTTGGCGACATATAGAAAGCGCGGGTTAAACAGCGATGTCGGCCCTTTGCGCGAGCTACATTTTGAGCAGTCACATCCACCATACCGAGCTTGGAATTAAAGCGAAGTCCGTCGCGAAAGGTATTTCTTGCAATCTCCATGAAATGAGGAGAAAATTGAAATTTGCATAAGTTGACATGCACATGATGATGTGGCATGCCATTGGTGATATGTCATACCAAGCAAGCAAGACAAACTTCTGACTAGGCCAAAAATATAAAAATGTGCAACTTTGGTTTCCCATGAGATGATGTGGCAAATTTTTTGTGACATGGCAAGATATGGGTGTGTGGACATGATGATGACTATGCAAGCTTTCGGGCATGTTTGTCTCCGTCTCGATGCAAAAAATGTAGGGTTCACATTATGGGATGCTTCCCTTGCCACAAGTGGTTAGGATTTTACAACAAGATGCCGTTACCCTTGTGGCACCAACAAATAGCATGGAAAAGATGATGTGGCACTCTGAGTGGTGATATGGCATGCCAAGTAAGCAATTCCAAGTTTTGACTAGGCCAAAAATGAAAAGATATACATCTCTGAACTTTTCATCGATGATGTTGGCAAATTTTGGGTGACATGGCAAGATGGTGGTGACATGGACATGTAATAGAACGAAATTCCATTTTCCTGTTGTGATTACATGGGCGACTTCGTGAAGGGAGTGGGTTGTTGAATCTCATTGAGTTCAAATTGAGGGCTTCTAATTCTTAACATTTCAATGGACTAGAAGGAAAGGAAATGAATGTCACAAAGGTTATATACATGTCCAATAATACGGGCGCCTACACAAGGCAAACTTGTGGACCATGATATATGATCAATCCTTGGTCCTTTGTACTTCTAGAAAGATTCTCTAGATAACCATTGAAACATTCTTTACAAAGTCAAGTCTACAAACCCATAATGCTCAAAACATGCCACCTAGGCTCCAACATGCCACCTAGGCTTCAACATGCCAAGGTGTTTAGAAAAGGCGCACCTAGCTATCCAAGAAAACGACCACGTTTTGGCCTCCGAAACGTAAACCCTGTGTGTTGCTAGGTTATTGTAGGGTTTACGTTTCGGAGGCCAAAATGTGATCGTTTTCTCGGATAGCTAGGTGCACCTTTGCTAAACACACATGTGGAGCCATGGCAACTGAAATAACAGAATTTGGATCTATTGGCCATCCCGAATGATCCCAAACAATTTTGCAAGCGCAAAGGTGCTCTTGACTTCTAATTGCCACCTTTGGGAGGAAGATAAATCCAAATCCCATTCCCTCAGTTCCTATTGCTTCACATTTTCACTTGCGGCTTCTTCACCATGTCCCAAGTGCAGCCTACTAAAACTTCGACCTCCATAGCGCCAAACCTTTCAATAACCTAGCAACACCGCGGTTTTACATTTTTGGAGGCGTATCCTAGTCAGATTCGACCAGAATCTTGCAATGTCATCATGTAGAGGAGGGTGTTGATGCTTGAGGAAGACAGAACCTTAAAACCTTAGGGCGGTTTAGCCCCAAAGGTCCTCTCAGAAGGCCCCCGGCCACCGGGACGGGCAACTCTCCCCTCCAAAGCTGTGAACTGGCTACGCCAATGGACTCAAAATGTCGGCTTTACCACAGGGACCAAGTTTAGGTGGGCAGAAGACCACCCCTTCTCCAAGAAGCACTAAAGTAGCTCATGTCCAACACGTTCGTAGTCAATTGGCCTAGGAGGTGTTGAACTTCAGGCACCTTGGCACCTTGGCATGTTTGAGCCTAGGTGGCATGTTTGAGCCACCTAGGAATGTTGGAGCCTAGGGTGGCATGTTGAAACCAAGTGGCATATTTGAGCCACCTTGGCTTGGGTTGGAGCATAGGTGGCATGTTGGGCAGCATTGTGTTGGAGCCTAGGTGGCGTGTTTGATTTTTTTCATGTTGGACCCTAGGTGGCATGTTTGAGCCTAGGTGGCGCGTTGGAACCACCTTGGCATGTGGGAACCACCTTGGCATGTTTGAGCCTAGGTGGCATGTTTGAGCCACCTTGGCATGTTGGACCTATGTGGCATGTTGGAGCCATGTGGCATGTTTGAGCCACCTTGGCATGTTTGAGCACGTTGGAGCCTGGGTGGCATGTTTGAGCCACCTTGGCATTGGAGCCTAGGTGGCATGTTGGAGACCACATGGCATGTTTGAGCCACCTTGGCATGTTAGAATCTAGGTGGCATGTTGGAGCTGCGTGGCATGTGAGCCACCTTGGCATGTTGGAGCATAGGTGGCATATTGGAGCCCGTGGCATGTTTGAGCATGTTGGACATGTTGGAGCCTAGGTGGAGCCCCACATGGCATGTTGGAGCCCATTGGCATGTTTGAACCACCTTGGCATGTTGGAGCCTAGGTGGCATGTTGGCCCATGTGGCATGTTTGAGCTACCTTGTCATGTTGGGACCCTGGGTGGCATGTTTGAGCCACCTTGGCGTGTTGGGCCTGGGTGGCATGTTTGGTTCCGTGGCATGTTTGAGCCACCTTGGCAATGTTGAGCGGGGGTGGCATGTTGGGCATAGGTGGCATGTTTTGAGCCAACTTGGCATATTTAACCCTAGGTGGCATGTTGTGAGCCACCTTGGCATGTTGGACCCTAGGTGGCATGGTGGAGCCATGTGGCCCGTTTGAGCCACCTTGGCATGTTGGAGCCTAGGTGGCATGTTTGAGCCCACTTTGGCATGTTTGAACCACACGGCATGTTTGAGCCTAGGTGGCATGTTGAGCCTAGATGGCATGTTTGAGCCACCTCGGCATGTTTGAGCCTAGGTGGCATGTTGGAGCCACCTTGGCATGTTGGAACTTAAGTGAGCACATGGCATGTTTGAGCCTATGTGGCATGTTTGAGCCACCTAGGAATGTTGGAGCCTAGGTGGCATCTTGGAGCCACGTGGCACATTTGAGCCACCTTGTTGAAGTTAGAGCATAGGTGGCATGTTGGAGCTGCGTGGCATGTTTGAGCACATTGGAGCCACCTTGGCATGTTTGAGCCATTTTTGTCATGTTGGAGCCTAGATGGCATGTTGGACCACCTTGGCATGTTTTGAGCCTAGGGTGGCATGTTGGGAGCCACCTTGGCATGTTGGAGCCCACGTGGCATGTTGGAGCCCAAGTGGCATGTTTGAGCCACCTTGGCATGTTGGAGCCTAGGTGGCATGTTGAAACCCCATGTGGCATGTTTGGAGCCACCTTGTTATGTTGGAGCCCTAGGTGGCATGTTTGAGCCCACCTTGGCATGTTGGAGCCCTAGGTGGCATGTTGGAGCCCGTGGCATGTTTGAGCCTAGGTGGCATGTGTTAGAGCCACGGTGGCATGTTGGAGCCCTAGGTAGCATGTTTGAGCCAACTTGGCATATTTAAGCCTAGGTGGCATGTTGTGAGGCCACCTTGGCATGTATTCAGCGCCCTAGGTGGCATGGTGGAGCCCCGTGGCATGTTTGAGCCACCTTGGCATGTTGGAGCCTAGGTGGCATGTTGGAGCCTTTAGGTGGCATGTTTGAGCCCACCTTGGCATGTTTGAACCTAGGTGGCATGTTGGAGCCTAGGTGGCATGTTTGAGCCACCTTAGCGCGTTTGAGCCTAGGTGGCATGTTGGAACCACCTTGGCATGTTGGGCACAATTGCATGGCGTGTTTGAGCCTATGTGGCATGTTTGAGCCACCTAGGAATGTTGGGGCGTGGGTGGCATGTTGGGCCACGTGGTATTTGAGCCACCTTGGCAAGTTGGGCATAGTGGCATCTTTGGGCACATGGCATGTTTGAACCGCGTTGGGCCCTAGGTGGCATGTTTGACCATTTTGCATGTTGGAGCCTAAAGGTGGCATGTTGGAGCCACCTTGGCATGTTTGAGCCTAGGTGGCATGTTGGGGAGCCACCTTGGCATGTTGGGCCCGTGGCGTCCGAGGGCCAGTGGCATGTTTGAAACCACCTTGGCATGTTGGAGCCTAGGTGGCATGTGAAAAACCATGTGGCATGTTTGGAGCCACCTTGTCGTGTTGCCTAGGTGGCATGTTTGGGCCACCTTGTCGTGTTGGAGCCTAAGGTGGCATGTTGGAAACCGTGGCATGTTTGACCCACTTTGTGTTTGAGCTGGGTGGCATGTTAGGCCTGCAGTTGGCATCTTTGGAGCCTAGGTGGCGTATTCAGGCCAACCCGGCATGTATTTAGCCTAGGTGACATGTTGTGAACCCACTGCTTGGCGTATTTAGACCTAGGTGGCATGGGTGGAGCCCACGCGTGGCATGTTTAGCCACATTGGCGTATTGAACTGCCCGGG